>MU182228.1:7536-146885 GCA_016904865.1 Pissodes strobi
TTTTTTCATTCTATTTTTGCTGATTACGTTCGACTTTTTTTCGCCGAAAGTTGCGTTTCTCTAACTTTTTTTCTTATTTCGTTTTATAATACTTTTTTATTAACTTTCCGAACAATGCTTTACGTTTTTTTTTTATTTTTTTTCCATTTTTTCGGAGGGTGTCTAGTTTGGGTTAGTCCAGAATACTCATTTTACCCTGGCTACGTGTTCTCAAAATTTCAACCCTCTAGTTATACTGGAACATGCTTAATTAAAAGGGGTTTTACTTAGATAGCCGTTTCAACTTTGATAAGTGTTTCACTTCGATAAGCGTTTCATTTTTTCTGACTTTACCCTCGATGAAGAAGTTTCACTTCAAAAACCAACGTCCTCCCCTTTTTCATGGCCTGGATCCGCCTCTGTCTGGAATACGTTAATTAGGGTTAGTTTTTGTTAATTTAGGTTAGTATGGGTTAGTTTTGGTTAGTCTGGGTTGGTTTTGCTTAATTTATGATAGCGAAGAGAAAAGGTCGCGTAGCGCGCTTTTCTTTTTATTTTGGTTAATTAGGGTTAGTCTGGGTTAGTTTTGGCTAGTATGGATTTCTTTTGACCAATCTGGGTTAGCTTGGATTAGTTTGGGTTAGTTTTTGTTGGTTTGGGTAAGTTTTGATTAGTATGGGTTAGTTTTGGTTAGTATCGGTTGGTTTTGCTTAGATTGGAATAGCGAAGAGACAAGCGCGCATAGGTTAATTATGGTTAGCCTGGGTTAGTTTTGGTTAGTCTTGATTAGTTTGTATTACTCTGGGTTGGTTTTGGTTAGTTTGCGTTAGTGCTGGCTAGTTTGGGTTAGTGTTGGTTATTTTGGGTTAGCTATGGTTGATTTACTGTCTTTTAAATATATTTCATTTTGATTTTGACCTAGGGCTTTTACTGGGAAATGAACAAATTGACTCGACAATGTACCGTAAGTAAACTTTTATTACTTATATATACATGTATGGCTAAACAGCCAGGGTTAGTTTTGCCTAGTATGGGTTACTTTTGGTCAATCTGGGTTAATTTGGCTTAGTTTACGTTAGTCTGGACTAGTTTTGTTTAACTTGGGTTACTTTGCATTAGTCTGAATTAGTTTTGGTTAGTTTGGGTTAGTTAACAGACAAATGGGAGCTTATTTGGTTAGTCTGAGGCATATAAGGAACAGGCGCGCGGTGTGCGCTTGTTTAGTTACTTTCACAAGCTATTCTACTTTATGAAACATGCTCCTAGACTTGGCAATTTGCTTACTTGAAAATCAAGAAGGTTAGCCAAGTCTGACAACATTGCAAGTAAATTGTCATCATTAACGTCATATAGGGAGAGTTTTCGCATTAAAATGTCACGAAACAGCCTCATTTCTGAAATTTCTTTTTCAATTTTTGGCGTCAAAAGTGCTTCATCTGCAATTTTTTTTTGCATTAATGTGTTCCATTTGATGTAATCTTTCCATTGAACCCAAAAAAACCTTTTTTTTACTACTAACATGATAAATCACCATTATTTACTCCATTCCTCAAATGAGAAGTAACATTTCTCACCCTAGGTAAATAATAATATTAAAAAAAACCTAGGTCAATAATGAAACGGAAAATGTCAAAATGTCAAACTTGTTAGTTTGACAACTAGTTGTCATTTCGGATTATTTGAAAAATGAGTAGGAAATGATTAATTTCAAAATCTAATCAATTCAAATAATGATAAGGATTGAATCAGTGCTATTAGTAAAAAAATTATATACAGTATGACTCACTTTTCATGACTCCCCATAATATTCTTATTAATAATGCGATTTTGTCAAAATTTAGATGGAAAGAAGGTACTTTGTATGTATGGAGCTGTCAGGAGATTATTAGCGTTTTTTGGCGAATAACCACGGTTAACTACAAGTAATACTGAAGTAAGTGCCAAGCGGGCACCCCACCACAAATTGTACTGTCTGCTTCTGTCTTCGCCAAAATACCGTAGTTAGATCTTGCATTGCTAGAAAAGAATATATATATTTTGCATATTTATTTGAAAATGATCAGTTTGATCAGCGCAGAACGTTTACTCATATTTTTAATGACAGAATGGTGGCCTCTGGAGATAAGCAAACTAATGGTATTTTTTCGATGAATATTATGTTCAGGATACTTTATGCTGCCGAAATCCTATTTGGAGCACATTTGTGTAGGAATTCCGATGCGTATGAGGCGTCTATAGAAGAATTTCATGAACGTATATTTTACAAACTTGTTCAGAATGGAAAAACAAACATTTCACATGTTTAACATTTCAAAATTAATCCGCCATGACTCCATCAAACCTCGAGTACCACACCTCGTCACGTATGTAAGTTGTAGTAAGCCGTAGTTGAAAAATGATGATGTAATAGTGACGTCACGAAACTTCCCCTCACTTACCACAATTAAATTAATCCTCGTGAAAACAAAGTGGTATCCTGTAGTATGCCGTGGTGAATTGTAGTTAGCTCGCGAAAAAACGCTTCTTGTTACGATATCTGTCAGTTAGACAACTGAACTTCCAGGCTACTTGATATTTCGAACTATTTGAAAAATAAGTAGAAAATGGCTAATATAAAAATCAAATCGAATCAAATATGGTAATATATCAGTGTTAGTAGTAAAAAAAATTCTATATATACCTCGGTTGAGAAGGCCATTATTAACCTCGCACATTATATCCTTCGGCGCTACGCGCCTCAGGATATAAAAGTGCTCGGTAAATAATGGCTTACTTCTCAACCTAGGTATATAATATACTATAAAATCGACAGTGCTTATATGACACCAGACCATTTTTCGATGTATTCTACGTATTTATTTGTATAGTAGCTGAAGAAAGTTCCAAATTTCTCCGACTCGCGCGCACGATCGTTCGTCATTTCTCCCATTACCCTAACGCCATATATATATACGCACAGAGCGAATAACCAAAACTAACTAAAAGAAGCAAAACGGGCTAAAACCTATCAGAACACATTAAAAATGTTAAAGCAAATTAAAACTAACCTGAATAAACCGAATTTTGACCAAAAGTAACCAAAAACGTTAAAATTGCTTACCGGCACTGGATCAAATGGCTAAAATATATTAAAACCAACTGATATTTATCGAATGTTGATTGAACGACTAACCCAACACTAACCAAAGGCACCAAAAAGAGCTAAAACGTATCGAAACAGATTAAAAATAGTAAGTTGAAACTAACCCAAAATAACCGAATATTGGCGATTAGCTAAAATGAAACAAAGACATTCAAATTGGTTATAATAACGTACCGGAATCGGTTCTAAAATAAATTGGAACTAACTGAGACTAACCGAAAGTTGATTGAACGACTAACCAACACTAACTAAAAGCGCCAAAAAGGGCTAAAACGACTAAGTTGAAACTAACCCAAATTAACCGAATTTTGGCGACTAACTAAAATTAACCAAAAACTTTCAAACTCGCATTTAAATTGGTTATAATAACGTGTCGGAACCAGTCCAAATTACTAAACTAAATTGGAACTAACTGAAAGTAATCGAAAGTTGATTGAATGACTAACCAAAAGTGAATAAATCCACCAAACGGGCTAAAAGATATCAGAACAGATTAAAAATGTTAAAGTAAGTTAACACTAACCCAAATTAACCCAATTTTGGCGACTAACCAAAACTAACCAAAAACATTAAAATTTCATATAAGGTGCCGGAACCGGTTTAAATGACTAACCAAAAGCACCAAAATGCGCTAAAACGTACCGGAATAGGTTACAAAAATTAAAGTAAGTTAAAACCAACCAAAACGAACCGAATTTTGGGGACTAACCAAAAATCTTAAATTTGATTATATTAACGTATTGGAGTCGGTTCAAATGGCTAAAATAAATTTGAACTAACTGAAACTAACCGAAAGTTGTTTGAACGATTAACCGAAAATGTCTAAAAATAACCAAATGCACCAAAACGGGCTAAAACGAATCGGAACAAGTTAAAAATATTACAGTAATAGTATCGCTAATTATATATTAATATATTTTCCTATCTACAAGTGGCGGGTATTTTTTTTAGGCCTTCATATCTGCACCTTTCTTTAATTATTTATTTTTTAATTATGATAATCTTTAATATTAATCTTAAAAATGCATTTCTTTAATTAAAAATATTGTAAACACTCGTAAATATACAAAATATTTACATTTTTAAACTCTGCTTTTAAAAACTATTTGAATTAGAACACAAATCACATTTTTGCTTTCTTATTTATCATTTTCAATGTTCCCCCGGTTGCATCTTTGCAGAGGACTGTGAATTTTTATTAATTAAAAATTAAAGATATTGCAATACACCATAATACTAAATCAAACCGTCATTTGGGATAGTATATAGTAACATACTTTTATCGTAATAGATGTCAAATGTTTTAGCATTCAAATGGCGTTAAAAAAGTTCCAATAATTAAATGAACTAGTACTGATTTCGCTATTGAAAAATCAAAATAATAATCACAGCAATAAAAAAAACTCATAAGAACAAAACAGAGCAAAGATACAGATTAAGAAAATACTAGGCAAATTTACTTTGGAACATTTTTGACAATTTTTAAGTTCTGAAATTTCATTTTAAGTATACAACGCTTATTTAAACAATCTAGTTGAATAACTAATAAGTATACAAAAGTGTATTAATTTCTAAATAAGACAGCTTTTGTAAGTAAACTTCTAACTCTTTGTTTCTGAGAAGATTCAAGCTTTTTAACTTTCATAATGTATCCTGATTTTAAAATAATTTGTTAACACTAATTTTATTAATTCGGTTCCATGGCAATTTAACGGGACATCTTAATATATATTGGTCCTCAAATCAGTCCAGTAAAAGTAGATGGAAAGGTTTTAAGAGTATTTATAAGCAAATATACCATTCAGTTTTCAGAAGTGTATTATAAGGTTTGTTCCAACCGACTTGAAAACCGTACGAGAGACCGTCCTTTCTAAGTTGTCAATTTCACTTTTGAAGGCGATAAATATCCTGTCATGTTGACAAACGAATTATACAACTGGAAATTACCGTCCCATGTACGGTTTTCATAGTCCGTTGGAACAGAGCTTATAATTCTCGCACAAGCGCCTGGACTGGACTCGTCAGGCGGTAGGACTCGTGTAGACGAAAATATCAATTATGCTAGATTAGTTTCATTTTTTGATTAGCAGATATAATAAACTTGGGTCAATATTTACTTTGCGCACTTATTGGCTACCACAAAAATAAAAATACTGACATATTCTACGTTACTTCTCTTACCATCTCCCACACATTAAATGCTGCGCAAATGTTTCTACTTATCAGAAAAAAATAACAAAGTTTACAAAATGCAGCTAAACCATCCGACATGTTCCAAATTTATACTATCTCGCTCTCGCACACTCATTATTTCACCTTCTCTTTTTTAACACAACGCAACGGTCCAAACGGATCTGAAAAATGCAAGCAAAAAGCAAGGCAGGCGTAATAGTGATACAAGAATAAGTAATAGTAGTCTCAAAAAAACTTTTACCAGCTTCTTTTCTTAAAAACCAAAAATATAACTGTTTTCTTTTGCATTTTAAAATGATAACATTTCTGGCACGTCAACATGACACTATTTCAGCTTTCAGCATTTTGATTTCTTAAATTATGTGATCTAGCATCTAGTTAGCTTAGCACGGCTCAGCCAGCTGTCATTCTACGAATAGGTGTTGCCAAGTGTAATTTCTGTTCGGTTCTAAAATACGGTATCTTGTTGGATACATTCAACCAACACTTTATACATGGTGATTCAGAAGTACTTTGTATTTATTAACATAATAAATAATAATAATAATAATTCGCTATTTTGAGTTACGCAAGACGCTCGCTATTTAACGACCAAAAGAGAGAGAGACAAATGCGCCCTTGTTTGGTATATTTGGATTAGTTAAGAAAGTACCACGCGTAGCGTGCTTGTTCCGTTAATTTGGGATAATTATGGTTTTGTGTTAGGCGGGGTTGGTCAAGCGCATAGCACGCTCGTCTCAATGCTCTTGTTTGGTTAATTAAAGTTACTTTCGATTATTTTTGCTTAATCTGGGATACCGAAGACAAGCCCGCGTAGGGCGCTTGTCTCTTCTTTATTAATTAGGGTTAGTCTGGGGTGGTTTTGCTTAGTTTAAGTTAAGAAAGAGAGTTTGGGTTAGTTTGGGTTCGTTTGGGTTGGTTTTGCTTAGCTTGGGTTAGTGAAGAGATAAGCGCGCGTAGCGCGCTTGCCTCTTTACTTTGCTTAATTAGGGTTAGTCTGGGTTAGTTTGGGTTGGTTTTGCTTAGCTTGGGGTAGTGAAGAGACAAGCGCGCGTAGCGCGCTTGTCATTTTACTTTGCTTAATTAGGGTTAGTCTGGGTTAGTTTCGGTTGGTTTTGCTTCGTTCGGGTAATAACTGGTTAATTAGGGTTAGTCTGGGTTAGTTTTGGTTAGTCTGGGTTGGTTTTGCTTAGTATGAGTTAGCGAAAACACAAGCGCGCATAGCACGCTTGTCTCTTTACTTTGCTTAATTAGGGTTAGTTTTGGTTAGATTCAATTAGTTTGGGTTGGTTTTCCTTAGTTTGGGTAATGAAGACACAGTGAGATCATTGGGGGCGAAGGAAAAATTATAGAAATTGACGAGGCGAAAATTGAGAAAAGAAAATATAATCGGGGACTATACAAAGCGATTCCACGTTTTTTGGAAAAATGCAGCGGCGCTTTACCCATTAGTGCTTCATCCATTTCCATGTAAGTAATTTCAATAATTGATATTCCATGCACCTGCCCTGGGACATTTACCTACTTGAAAATCAAGAATGTTAGTCAAGTGTGACAACATTGCAAGTAAATTTTCATCATTAACGTCAAATTGGGAGAGTTCGCGTTTAAATGTCTTCCTAAATGGCCTCATTTATGATTTTTATTTTTCAATTTTTGGCGTCAAAAGTGTTTTGCGCAATATGTAACGTGTCACAAAACACTTCTAATACTGTCTTCTACACGTCACATAATTTTTTTTTGCAAAATTCGAAAAGTGCTCAAAGTAAATATTTACCTAAACTTGTAAAGTGTTATTAGAAGCTAATTGTCATCTACTTGTACTTGAACTAAAAACACATGCATTATTGTATTGCTTTGTATGGTCCTCGAGGGACGACAATGAAATGACATTTAATACTCACCGATGACACAAAAGTTTTAGAAAATTCCGACTTGTTTTCTTGCAAACTCTACAATGATGAACCATGATAAAGTATTAAACACTGATTTGCCTCAAGTCTTACAAAGCACTAAAGAATACCACACGATAGTAATATATTTAAAGCATGCCGTTTTACGACGACTAAAATACGCTATGTTGTTATTCGGCCGGAATCGGCCGAAAGTGGACGAGACGTAGCCGAAGTAGAGGAGGCAGCTACGCGGCATTGCCACTTTTATTTATAGAAATTCTTTGCATGCTTGATGACAATATTTAAAATTCTAAAGTAGGTAATTACGTATGTTTTTTTTGTTAACTAACGTAGATTTAAATTAGGTATTTATAGAATAACGAATGTAACATGGTTCAATAAATTTAAAATAGTAAGTGCTATTTACAAGCAAAATATACCTACTTGAAAGTTAAATTCACTGATTAATAAGGAAATCTGGCAAACATGCTCTTGTACTACAGTGTGTGTTAGAATGCGATTTAATTTGTGGTACAGCATTATAAGATCCTTTACACAAATAGTGCACTATATAAATATCGGCCTTTCCCATTGGTCGATCCGCATGGCCCTCCGCTCGCTTCGCTCTCTACGGGGGCTCAAGAAAAGGAAACCAACCAGGTGCTAACCCAAGACATACCCAAAATCAAGAAAAAGAGCTGTTTAGATACGTAATCTTTAAAAAAATATAAAAAAAGCAACGGGGTTCGAACCCGCGTTTTCCAGGTGAGACCCAACGATCTAAACCTCTACACCACAAGAGCTCTTGATAAAAATTGATTGCATCACGCAGACATATCGTAATACGAGATGGATCGACCAATAGGAGAGGTCGATTTTTACATAGTGCACTATTTGTGTAAAGGATCTTTAAATGCTGTGGTACATACAAAAAGTAAATAAATGTATCTTTATTATTTTATTTTATCTAATGTTTGTTCTATTCACCTAAATACCCTGTATGTGTCTTTACTCCTCCATGAATGCGCTCTCTTCGACAATAGAGTGATATACAGAGAATGAAAGGCCTATGGGTTATATATTTCAATTTGTTGTAAATATTCTGAGGATTAGTTTATTTTCGTTCTTTTTTCCCTCCTGATACAGGTCTACAAGAAGTTCTAAAAGCGCGTCGAGTGTAAAAAAAATAACTTCTTCCTAGTTGCTCGAGTGGTGTTTTGGCACCATTAACTCCATTCCAATATTGGATAGTCTTCTTTCGGTCGTAGCAAAAGTTAAAAATAAAACAAAAGTTAAGGTCATATAAATTTTATTTGAAATTAAATATTCTAAATAAAAAATATAGTCGGGTCGAAAATTACAGCATGTCGCCTTTTTTCCTTTGCACCTTAGTCGATTCTCTTCATATGAAGAGATTTGATTGTATGTTCTATGGGCGTGCAGACTTGGTTACATACGAAAATAATGTGCCGAACGCAAAACTTCTGGAAGGGAGATTATGTTGAACAAACGCCATCACAAAAGGCCAACATTATGGAGCACGCTCTTAAACCACAATGCTTTGGATAATTTGTACCGAAAATATCTTAATGTTTTTGTCAACATTTACGGTCGTTATTTACTCTGTTAACACAAGGGCTTCCAAGGCAATTATGCATTTACTTCGATTTATTTAAGGTCATAAAACGAGCTCCCTATGGAATATACAGAATGTGGTATTGCCCATGTTTGCAGAAGCTCGTGGACTAAACTCGAATAACTTTTGTTGTTTTTCTTTTGGCAAATTTGTAGTTTGTTCCTTCACTAAGCTTAGTCGGAAGGGCGAGACCCTGTATGTACAGGGTGTTCCAACGAGGACTGAACAGGGGCTTATTTTTGACCTTTCCTGTATTTTTAATACAAACCATAATAGTCTTTCGATGTATTTTTTCTGTGGAATTCAAAAATTGAACCAAAAGAACATTTGAATCAAAAATAAAAGACTTACGTCAACGATGAACCTTTTTTAAATAGAACACCCTGTATATTACTATATTTATGGACTCTAAAGAAATTTAAGCACATTCTATAATCTATAATATCTTATTATACCAATCTTTAGCCGTTTACGAAATATTGACAGTTGAAAGTCGGGCATTTTGACAGGCTCTAAAATCTAAGCCGCATGGCATCAAAGAAAACGGTTTGCACATTCCTATCTTAGATTTTCATAAGCTGCTAAGCTATAGAATAACAGTAATTTTGAATTTAACCGGAGGTTTGAAAGCTTCGGTTAATTTTATCCGCCGGTTAAATTCGAAGTTACTGTTATTCGATAGCTTATGAAAACCTAAGATAGGAATGTGCGAACCATTTTATTTGATCTCATGCGGTTTTGATTTTAGAGCCTGTCAAAATGCCCGACTCTCAACTGTCAATATTTGGTAAGCAGCTAAAGGTAGGCATAGGATATTATAGACAAAATGTGCTTACATTTCTCTAGAGAGTTCAAAAATGTAGTAATATACAAGGTGTACCATTTAAGAAACAGTTTCCATGACGTAAGTCTTTTGTTTTTGTTTGAAATGTTTTTTTTTGGTTCATTTTATGAATTTAGCAGAAAAAAATACATCGAATGTATATTTTGGTTTGTTGAAAAAATACAGGAAAGGTCAAAAATAAGCCCCTGTTCAGTCCTCGTTGGAACACCCTGTACATATATGAATTTGTTATTGCTGACAAAAAGGAACGCTTCATATATTTGCTGAATGCTTTTACAGAAAACTCACTGCAGAAAATCAGCATTGACACTTGCAAATCTCTAGTAAATTATCATATTGGTAACCGTTTTAATAGGAAGCAGCAGGCTTTTTAGACACTTTACATATGGAAATTCCCTGAACTACTAACTACCTATTCAATGAAGAAAAATTAAGATAGAGTGCCCGAATAATGTAAAGCCCCAAAACAGAAGCCAGTAGTGCTCATCCTCGATGGTCACTGGTCCCACACTAGAAATAATATAAAATCCGTTCAAGTCTATTGCGCTGTTACGTCATATCATTCCATCTTTTTTTATGCAATGAACGTATGTACTAAATTGGTCCGTCAAATTGGAATCTTTGACATCGATTAGCGTCAATGTCAAAATATCATAACGAAAATAACAGATTTAATTAATTTATTGATTTGTTGGTAATTGGTTTGTGTTTTACGCTAATAAAAATCGTTTTGATATGCCCCATCGGTTCAGTGAGAAAGAGCAAGCTTTAATTTTAAAATTAGTGCATTATTTCACACGTGAAAAAGATGCTGGTAGGCTACTTTTACCCTGGAAAGCTGTGCAGAATGTAAATAATATATATATTTTTTATTTATTTGATAATACTAAAAAATGATATCTCTAGAAAAAATGTATTTTTGATGTGTAAACATCTTACGCGGCGATATGAGGACAAATCTCGGCAAATGAGACGGAAATGCGCAAACCAATTCTAGCCGCTAGGGCGGTATTATATACAATTTTGCAATTTAAAATCGTTTTAAATGGATTTTAGACGATAAAAAAGCATATATTTGAAATTAAACGAACCGTCAAAAGTATTATTTTTTAATTATTATATTCGCAGTGTATTTGGATCCACAGCACAGCTTATTTTTAATGGACGGTTGAATTTAAAATGAATTTTCGCTTCAAAATCCACGACAAATTTGTCCGAAGCCATGGCTATTGGCCTAAAAAAGTTCGAATTTTCGGATTTTTATACAATTTTGCCATTTAAAATCGTTTTTAAACGGATTTTAGACGTTAAAAGCATATTATTATTATTTTAAATTAAACGAACTGTCAAAAGTATTATTCAGATGCCCAGACGCTTAAAACAATATTGTCATAGCCCTCTTCTAAAATTTGAAAAAGTTGGTTTTTGACTTTCCCAAATCAAAGGATATCGGCGCACGATTACTAGGTAAATAAACTGTTGTATGTATGTTGATGTTATTCCTGGTGGCATTATATTTTCGTCTCGAATTTGTGCATTTAATTAATCCACTCCGAAGCTGCCATAAGTAATAAGTATGTAAAATTGATAAAAACGGAACGTGCTCTGGAATAGAAAACAGGTACAGAGACATCTTTTGGCGAGTGTAAAAAATAACGTACGAGTCTATCTAAGACGTACGGATCTTTTCTTTTGACGTCAGAAATTCTGACGTAACAGCGCAATAGCCTTGAATGGACTTATTGACCATGCAAGAGAGGTAGAGGTATACATAATTTACGGTCCTTTTTACTTAACAGACAAGCTATAGCCTATAGATGTGGCATTTATGTTTCCTCTGAAAACTCAATACGCAAAGGCTATAACAAAACAATGGTTAGCCTCTAACCAAAACAGAAGCGCCAGCTTCACCTCAAGAGGGAGGGCCAAGAAACATCTAGTAATTCAGCCAGAGTGGGAATATCATTCGTGGTAACAGTAACTCCCCATAAGACATCTCTGACAACATCTATGGAAAACAAACAATTGGCGGAAGAGCATCGGAATAAACCCAAACTAATCCAATTAAAAGCTTAAAAGTTAAACATACGCCTGTCACATCATCGACCAAACTTCCCACGAAGAAATCGAAGAAAAATCTGTCAAAGTCAAGCGATAGTGACGGATGAAACACGAGTTCCAATATATAGTTTTGTTATTATTAGTCCTGTTTTATTAGGAAATATTTATTTAAGAGAACCACACTGGAAGCACTTCTAGCAATGAAATTGAGTTGCTTAAGTCAACTTTTTAGTTATTTTTTTTACCTCTAAAAACATTTTGCTTAGTGGAGCGGTATTCTCCCTTTTATCCTCGATCTGACATCTAAACATCGTAGACTTGTCCCTAGAAACTTCAGTTAGTTCCTTAGAAATGCTTATTAAAAACGTGTACATTATGCATACTTCTATCTAAATTTTAATGCCCTTAAAGAATGATTCAGTTGAAATGCGTCCTTTTGCCATATTCTTGTGTTATACCTCATCCAGAAAACTTGCCGATTCTATTCACTTAAAATTTTAAAACACAAATAACAGCAATTTACATAACATCATCAAAACATCATTTAATTCCGCTCCGCTGAAACTACAAAAACGATATTTCAATCAATTTAATGGGCCCCCTTCCGTTCTTTTATCTCGAACGTTACGCAACGGATTGCTTCTTTTAAAACATATATTGCAACTGTTGATTCAATCTTTCTGATGATCTGCATGGTCTGTATTTGCATGGTAGATGTACCACGTGGGGGCTACCTGCAATAAAATCGGACATGCCGGGGCTCGATTTTAAGGGGAGGTTTTGGGGGGCTGTATGGAAATCGCGTGGTTTTTCGCGATTTCTGGCTAAACGGCAGCTCGGAGCGAAATTTTGCCGCGACCAAACTCCGCAGCGGAGTCGGGGTTGGTCGGTTAGTGGGCACCCCCACCCCACCTATTTCCCGAATTTTTATCGAGAAGTGGGGGAAATCGCGAATCACGTTTTTTAACTGGTAGGTTCCGATAGAAAAAAGAAGAATTTCTGCAAACGGAAATAACCGTTTATATCGACCTAACCTTCATTTTGTCCCATAGGAACCGGAACCTACCCGGAACCTACCTGGAACTTATCTGCTTTTTTTTCGATCGATTTGAAATTCGGCATGTACATACGTAGAGGACCTCAAGACCGACAAAAAAGGTTCTTTACGAAAAAAAAAACAATATTCTTAGTTTTCTCGTCGCGTCGAGTACTATAATGTGCCGTATCCAGTATGATTGCACGACGTTTCGTTTTTTTCCAAATCGACCAAACGTGATTTCTATATTTTCTTCATTTGTGTAGTAACGGAAGGAGATATTTCAAATCGGTTTGTATCTGCATCGTCTTAAGGTTAAGGTCGATCGAAAAGCTCCTATAAAGTTTTTCGATAAAAAAGATATAAAAGTAGATATTCGATAAAATGTAATTTTTGTTTCAAAATCTAGCATTTTTCTTTAGATTTCGTCACGAAATAGCAGGGTTGGCAAAAATCTGGGCTTTTGTATGCTCTGGGTGGGATTTTGGGAATTTGTGTTGGGTTTTTGTGTTTTCTTGGGTATTTGGGTATTTGTCGTATTTCGGAACTCTAACCTCAAATTATAGAAAAATAACATTAATTTTGAACTTTTGTCTAGACTAGTTGTTTTTGGTTAAGTGTTGTAATAAAAAAGAAGGAGTGTTTTAGTGTGTTTCTTTTTGATATGTGAATTAAAAGTTAAAAGGTGAGTATTACTCTTTTTAAACTATAAATATTTTCAACGTGAATTTTTCTTGTTTTTGCTGTGGAAGAATATGGACGAGACAACGAACCTAGTTAAAGTTATTGTTGATGAAAATATACAATTTGAAGAAGTGGAATATTTACGAAACGATATAAAAAAAAACGACAATATGGAAAACAGATGAAAGACTGTAACACCATCACAACTGTCTTTTGATAGTCTTTCACCAATACCATCCACATCAACACAAGGAATGTCTGTGCCTAGAAATTTGGAGGACGTTGTCAACGTCTTGGAGGGATCGTCGGAGATTTCAGACAGTGAGACTGAAATGGAGCAAAACTCAGAGAAAGAAGAAGACGAAGTTACTACAAGTGCAAAGCTAGCTAAAAAGCAAAGCAATACAAGAAAGGTTAGAAAAAATGGAAACTATTACGGAGGGGGTCGTCACAAATCTGTAGAGTGGGAATATGTTATTCGATTGATAGATGGCACACTCAAGTGCAAATTTTGTCCTCAAAAACTGACGGGAAAAATAGAGAGGATTAAAGCACATCTTGGAAAGTGTTCGACGTATCTAGACAGCCAGGTAGCCCTTTCGCCATTGTCAGATAATGACAATAGTTCTTTTTCCTCTTTACTCCTCAAGCAGAAGGCACAAAAAAACAGGAAAAGGCTAGAACAAGAACAAGATAGAGAATTTCCCCAATCGAGTGGCGGTGTTATAATGACTCCTAAAAGAAGAAGACAAACAGTTTTGGACAAAATAGTCATGAAAATAACAAAGGAAAGAAAAAAAAAGTTTGACCTCAAAATTGCAGAATGTTTTTATACATGCAATCTATCATTTTCCACAGTTGAACATCCGTCTTTTATTGAGATGATCCAATCCCTTCGACCAGGTTATACACTCCCCAACAGGAGACAAATTGCTGGATGAAGTTTACGAAATTTATGAAAAATAAATAAGGGAAGTTCTAATGCAGACCGAGGGAAATAGACCAGTTACTCTGATGTTCGATGGATGGTCTAGTGTTAGGAATGATCCAATTATATGGACAAGTATTTGCACCGGAAGAAGTTCTTTTTTGTTATCTTCATTAGATTGCGTCGATGACGAAAAAACATCTAAATATCTTTTTGAAATCGCTGAAGGTGCTATTAAACAATGTAAGGAATTATACGGTAACCAACAATGAAAATAAAAGGAAGAAATTTAGAAAAATGGTTGCAGAGAAATATCCCTCTATACTAACCTATGGATGCACATTATTTGAATCTATTGGAAAAAATTGTGTCCTCAAACGCCTGGTGGAAATAAAGACATATATCAGAAAGCACCATAAACCTCATGGAATTCTTAAACTTAAAGGGGGTTTAATGCCTCAACTTCCTAATGATACCCGTTGGAATTCGCAGTTGGCCTGTGTAAGTACCTTTAATGCTAACTACATATGTAATATACCGAGAAATTTCAAAAGAACATCCAGTCTCTTGACCAGCATATTATAAGAAAAATCGACGACATTAATTTATACAAAAATGCACTTGACTTAAAGCAACAACTACTGGCAGTTAGTACTGCCTTAGATAAATTCCAGAGTGACCAAACCACTCTCGCCGATGCCGTCAACATCTGGCTAGATTTATTAAACAAACCATGTCTAAACCCCTATATTGAAGATATTAAAAAAAAAATTGAGGAGGCAATATAACCCTTCCATTTTCTATGTTTTTTAGCTGATCCTAAATATATGGACAAAAACCTGGAACAAAAAACCCTTGGCTACTTGAGAATCACGAATATTTTTTCCAAGGTTACCTATTTTTCCGAATTAAGGATGAAGATATTTATCAATCACCACTTTTTAAGGAAAGTGTAATAAAAAAACATGCCTGCATTTAAATGGTGGTCAATTGTAAAAACTAAGATTACTACTACAGCTCAAAATTCAGATCGTATTTTGGTGAACATGGTCGCGTTTGTTGCAAACCTACATTCATGCCCTGCGAGTTCTGCAGCTCTAGAAAGGATCTTCAGTTCTTACGGTTTCCTTTGGAATAAGTTACTGCCCGATAAAGTAGAAAAGCTTGTAAAAATAATAAAAATGAGCCACTTTAAAAAAGAGAAAAAGTTGTTTTAGGTTTATAATTATTATTTTTATTTTATTTTGTTCCTAATGAATAAGCCGTTTTGTGTTTTATATTTTAATGTAAAATTTTCTTGAAACTTAGGAATAAGAATGTAAAAACTAATCTATCAGTACCTGTCTGTTTGCAAGTGAACTTACATTATATTTTGTTATTAAATACTATATAAAAATTATCTCGATTTTGTCTCATTTTTTTTTATAAACACCTCAAATTCTTTGAGCTTTCATATGGGTTTTTGTATAGGTCGTTGGGTGGGTTTTTTAAATGGGTTTTTCGTTTTGCCAATCCTGCGAAATAATAGGGAATTTCGTAGGGGGATTATCTTCAAGGACGTATATAAGATTCTGTTTTGTAAAATAAATTTTTAACTATAGAATTTTTGTGACAATTATTTGCCCCCCCCCCCCCCCCCCCCCCACTCCCTGGCGCGGAGTTCGAATTTAAAAAATTGCAGGTGTTTGTTGTACCGAAATATTTCAAAAATATGGAATTTTTTTAGGAAAATTTATGGTTTTAACACACTACACGTAATTTAATAAAAATTATTTGTACGTGGGTGACATGTACAGGGTGTCCCAAATTCGAGCCTCATCATTGGGATATCGGAAACTAGAAGAGATACGAGGTCAATTAAATGGAGGCAAAGTTGTGCAATTTGATGCTGATCAAAATGCCATCTTAAAAGTTTAAAAATTCCGAATACTTCCGAAGATTTTAGGAAAAAACCGAATATTCCCGATTTCATTTTAATTTTTTTATGACTGTATTTGATAGATATAACAAAATAAATTTCACATTCTCATTGCCACTTTTTCTGTTCTACAAGATGGTGTTATCAGATTTTCAAACCGACGTTTCGTCTTTGAACAACTATCATCAACTTTGTTTTTTTTAAATACGGCCCTGGATTTTTTATTACGGATTTAGAGCATCTAAAGTCCCAAAACCAATGATGTATCGCACTTATTCGAAAAATTCATAGTAATGGCATTTTCCATAAGACCTCATGTGTTAGAGAGAGACAGAAAACATATTTGTGGTAAGATTTTACCAGGAAATCATTAAAATGATTTTTCCGAAGAAGTGCGATACATCATTGGTTTTGTGACATTAGAAGCTCTTAAAGTCCGTAATAAAAAGTCCAGGGTCGTATTTAAAAAAACAAAGCTGATTATGGCAGCTGAAAGACGAAACGTCGGTTTGAAAATCTGATAACACCACCTTGTAGAATAGAAAAAGTAGCAATGAGAATGTGCAATTTATTTTGTTATATCTATTCAAATAGAGTCATAAAAAAATAAAAATTAAATCGAGAATATTCGGTTTTTTCTAAATATCTTCGGAAGTGTTCGGAATTTTTGAACTTTTAAGGTGGCATTTTAATCAGCATCAAATTGCGCAACTTTGCCTCCATTTAACCGACCTCGTATCTCATCTAGTTTCCGAGATCCCAATGATGAGGCTCGAATTTGGGACACCCTGTACAGGGTTATCCAACGAGGACTAGACAATGCGATTTTTGACTTTCTTTCCCTGTACTTTTATTTAAAAAAAAATCAAATAGCCATCTTATGTAATTTTCTCCCACGAATTCGAATATGTTCAGCAAAAAAACAATAATTAACATCAAATAAAGGTGCTAGGGGTCACTTTGATATTTTTTTTAATGGAACACCCTGTATATTACTACATTTGTGGACTCTCTACAAAAATCTAAACACATTTTGTGTATAATATCCTATCTTTAGCTGTATACCAAATATTGACAGTTGAAAGTCGGGTATTTTGACACTTTAACAGGCTCTAAAATCTAAACCGCACAAGATCAAAGAAAACGGTTTGCACATTCCTATCTTGGGTTTTCATAAGCTATCGAATGATAGCAATTTTGAATTTAACCGGAGGTTTAAAAGTTCCGGTTAATTTTATCCGCAGGTTAAATTCAAAGTTACTATCATTCGATAGCTTAAGAAAAACCCAAGATAGGAATTGGTTGAAAGCGCTACTGGCTTTTTCTATTTGGCAATTTATCTCCATATCGGATGCACACTTTTCGCAAAACCATGTTCCCAAGTAGTTAAACTGTTTCACTTTATTTTATGTCTGTATGTTAGCTTTGTATTTTAATTTTTTTCTTTCGATATTACCATGAACTTAGTTTTATTCCTTCATATGGATGTTGAGGCTTATTTTTGTCGTCGTTTTCCATCATCACTAAGAAGGAGCTGAAGCTCTTACATATTGTCTGTTATTAAAGCCGTGTCGTCCGCATATGACAAGTTATCAATCTACACTCTATTGTCCATGACGCCTCTGCTATGCTAGCCCTTCTTGGCAGATCTGTTCGGAGAAATATGATTTTACGAATATTTAAGAAACAAAAATAATGATGTATTTTAATTAATTTTAAAGTATCGCTTGGAATTTCGAAAATACCGCCAAAAATCTCGAAAACTAAAACCTGGCACACTTTTACAGGATTTTTTTTATAACCTGTAGAGTAAAGTCGGTAGAGACGCCCCACTTTTTTTAAATAAATAATTATTAAAAGGAAATGAGCATGATTTTCAGTTATTCCAAACTTTATTCAATTACAGTATATACAAAAGACGCCTGTCGTCTAGCATAAGATTCTTGTTGAAGAAATTATTTTTTTTCATTCTTCCTTAACTTCAATTTGTTCAATCAGTACCATCAGTTGAGGAAAAATGCTTTTATAGGTGAATGGCATAATAATCTAAAAAATAGCTAAATTAATAAGAGCCATCTCTACCTACTTTGACTGGCGGATCTATAGCAAAAGATGGTATAAGTTACTCCATCATGCAGTTTGTATAAATCAAGAGGTTCATGCTTTTTGAGGTTAGAATGCATTCCGTTAATTTTTTGACAAAATTGTGAATTAAACACTTAAATATTGATGATTTTTCAAACTATAGCGTAATCATGTTTAAAGTTTCCACTTGTGATCCCTGTTTCTGCTTGGGATGCAAAACACCTAAGCGTCAGCAAAAAGGAAAAGATGTGTCAATAAGCTGGACGGCGAGGGATTCATTCCGAGTCGACCCAGTGCAGAAGCGAGTTAAATCACTATCAATTATATTCCATTTTACGGATTGATAATATAAAAGTGTTCTTGAATCATCCGTATTTTATTCCTGTGTTAGATAATACACTTACCTCCAAAAAGCATTGCAAAATTTTGTCAAAACAAGAGTCTCATTTTCTGACATATAAACAATTGATTGGGTAGGGACATGCCGCATGATCGTACTTGTAAATGTTTCTGAATAATAAGGGCTGGCCATCTCACCTCTTTACCGTATAACAACATTTATACAAAGTCCTGCATCTCGCATTTTTGAATTCTTTTAAAATTCTATACGTTTATTCGAGCGAAAAATCTAGCAGTATAAATGGAACATACGACATCTTGTTTATAAACTTCAGAAGAGTTTATTATAAGAAGTAGGAAAATAACTTGGATTTTTTTGAATGCGCAAAATGAGTGGCGCAGGATACCAAACTCGATTATTTTTCAATAAAATTTTAAATTATTTTGATTTCTTTGATCTTGTGCCGTTTAAATTTTTAGAACCTGTCAAAGTGTCAAAATACCCGACTTTCAACTATCAATATTTGGTAAACAGCTAAATATAGGTATAGGATATTATACGCAAAATGTGAGATTTTTTCTAGAGAGTCCAAAAATGTAGTAATATACAGGGAGTTCCATTTAAAAAAAAAATATCAAATTGACCCCTAGCACTTTTATTTGATGTTCAATTATTTTTCGCGGGAGAAAATTACATAAGATGGCTTTTTCAGTTTTTTTTATAAAAGTCAAAAAATCGCATTGTCTAGTCCTTGTTGGATAACCCTGTACGTGGATCCCTCTAACCGTTTCTGTAATGAAAGCAAAACAAACTTTATGCCTCGCCGGTTCACCCCTGAAGACGGGGCAGCTTAGGGGCAGTATTCAGGCACTTTATACTCAATCAAAAAAATTATTTAAAAAAACTAAAGGCCTGACATCTAAACATGCACCCTATAAAAATTCAGTTAGGTTCTTAGATATCCTTATTAAAGCATCTGCATACACATACGTCTAAAACGGATTAATTTCATATGCGTCCTTTTTGTCAAATTCTTGTGTTATACTTCATCTAGAAAACTTGTCGATAAATAAACGTGCAAAAAGTGTAATATAAATAACAGCAATTTAAATATGATCATCAATGTTTCACATATGCTGCTAAAACAAGAAAAACGATATTCCAATCAATATAACGGCCCCCTTCCGTTCTTTTATCTCGAACGTTACGCAACGGATTGCTACCTTTAAAACATATACGCGCAATCGTTGAATATAAAATGCAAGTATTACAAAACCTACGATCATGGCATCACAATAACACTAGTGGCGCTCGTTAGTTTATACAGTCATCAGTTGTCCCGAACACCAAGGACAATGATGGAAATTTTCATACGGCTGCACCAAATTGCTAGTTTTAATTTCCGAAAGCAGCGTAATTATTTCTTCGGCCGTTTGACTGGTCGCCTTATTTTCGACTTCATTCTCCGGCTCGATAACGTTGCTCTGCTTAATTTTATTGATTTCTTCGTTCATCTTGGAATGTTCTTCGCAGAAGTTATTTATCTGACTGTTCATACTCTCTTGGTGTTGGAGTAGTTCTGCCGGAACGGAACCTTTTTCGGTGACTAGCTTCCTTATGAGTTCGTTTAACCTATCGAGTTTGATTTTTATCTGCTCCCTGTCGTTGGCTAACTGTTTCAACTGATGGTCTTTTTCCAAAGCTTTTTGCTTCAAGACCATCCGTTGACGTTGATACAACGCCACATATTCCCCGATTGTTTCCGTCTCGCCTTGCAATTGAAGCACGATATGTTCTAGTCTTTGTTTTTCATCGGTAAGATCAGCAATTTCTTGCATGGTTCTCTTTACTTTTTCTTCCAGATATTTCATGGCGTTTTCTTTATCAAGTACATTTTCATTTGGGCTGGGCTCGTCAACCGCGTCCTTAATATCTTCAGCAGCCACTTCTTCTATACTACCAGGATTTTTAAAAGACGCCTTTAATTTATTGATTTCATTGGTAAGCCTTTCAATAGTTTGTCTAGCGTCTTCCAGTTGACCATCTTGATCTTTTCTCTTATTGATTTCATTGACAAGTTTCGCTATCGTCTGCTTTGCGTCCTGCAAATCGTGCTGAAGGACGTGCGCTGAATTATCATGGGCTTCGTAGTGTCTCAACCTATCTTCGAGTTGCTCGTGGTGCAACGCTTGCCTATTCATTTCTTCAGACGCTTCTCTGAGGTGTGTCAGTTCCTTGTCTTTGATTTCGATCGCGTCCGCCAAAGACTGAAGCGTCATTTCGGTTTTCTGGAGTTTTTCAATCAGCTCCTTGTTGGTCTGTTGTTGGGCCTTGAAGTTTTCAGTTAAGACCACTTTATCGTTATCCTGGAAATATTAATAAAGACATTTTAAATTATAAAGGAAATTGAGGACATATTACCATTTTCATAAAGACTTCTTGCATACTTTCCAGCTGCTGTTTCAGCTCTTTGTTTTGCTGAGTAGCTCTGGATGCAGCTACTTTATCGCTTTCCATAGTGGCTAGTAGTTTTACGCTATCTGGCTGGTTGCCTCGTAGCTGCTCCACTATGCTTTCCAATTGCGAAATTGAGTCGGTTTTCGCCTCCAGCTCCTTCAGCAGGAGCTCTTTCTCATTGGAAACCTTCAATTACAAAAAGAAAAACGTGTTATTTCAAGCTAGACCCTATCAGCTAGGGTTAGCTAGTTTAACTTCCATAGAGAAGTAAAAGAAATAGCTGGAGCAAATAAAATAACAGCATTGCCATGAATAAGGAGATTATCACAATAAAATCACCGGTTTAAAGCCAATTAAGTAATCTGATACATCTGCGCAATGTTTGCTTCTTTAAAACGCACAATAATTACTTATTTATTGGGGACAAGGACAACGGAGCGACGTTGCATGGCCAATAGACACAAAAGTGTCAAAAGGCCTGTCATTTGGTTCATTAATTATATGAGAAGTAAAGTTATATTGGTTTTAAATAATAGACATTATTTAACAGTAAGGAATGCTCCGATCCTCAGTTACTAGTTAATAGTCAATTAATCACGAAACCCAATGAAGTCTCTAATGCTTTTAATATGTTCTTCTAGGACGCACCTATAAAAATTGTGGAGAACATAACAGAGAGTGGTGATAAACCAACTTTTCAAATTAATAATCACAATCTTAACTCTTTCTATTTGGAACCTATCTCACAATCTGAACTTTTAAATATTACAATTAGGCATTTAAAACCAAAATCGTCATCAGGATTTGATTTGATTCTTGTTTTTCCCCCTGCCTTCTTTTTTTCTAAAGTCCCATCTCTTTGCCACCTATGTTTTATTTTTAATATTGTGTTTTTCCTTGTATGCATAACATAAGCAACGTCTCTAATAGATACCCTGTCTTGTATATAAGAAGCAATAATTTTTGCTCTCTGAACTAAATTCATTTAAGGCATATTGATTTCTATTATGACTTTGATTGATAGCTAATGTCAGTAAAAAAAAATTAATAACCTATTTCAACAAGCCTGATTTACAAGATGTTAGAATCGGTGTACAACACTTCAATGAACACAACTGTACCATCATTGGTTTATGTGATAAATTGGTCTTTTGAAACAGGTTGTTTCCCGGAAAAACTAAAATGTAACAAAATCAGACTGCTGCACAAGTCTGGCGACAAACGCAATATAAATAACTATAGACCAATAGCACTAACATCTACTTTTTCTAAAATATTTGAATATTGCTATTTGGATTGTTTGAAGGGATACTTGCAGAGGAAAAAAAAAATTATTAATGATCAGTTTGGTTTTCGACCAGATGTTCCAACTAGTGATGCGATTCACCGTGTCATTGAAACACTTTCTGATTACCTAGAGAGTGGCGAATGTCCTGCGGGGGTCCTTTGTGACCTCAGCAAGGTTTTTGATTGTGTTTGTCATGGATTATTACTGACGTACGGCATACGAGATAAACCGCTAGCATGGCTAGCAAGCTATGTATGTAAGTATTGATCACTTCAATAATAATTGTAAAAATACATTTAATTCACCCACCATTGACGTACTCATGGGAGTGCCTCAGGGTTCCGTCCTTAGTCCTGTTTTGTATGTTAATGACATAAATTTGGTGCTAAATGATTGCACGTTGTTTTTATATGCAGATGATGCTTCAATAATTATTAATCATAAGGATGAAATATTGTTACAAGAGGCTTGCAATTCGAATTTAATGGATCTTGACAATTGGTTCTCGGCTAACTCACTTTACCTAAATACTCAAAAGTCGCATTTCATCAGATTTTACCCAAATCAGAACAGAAATGAGCTTAATCTAGATTTTCATACATGATAAACCATTACAACCAGTTAGTTCCGGAAAGGTGAGGATGCCCAGTTGATGGAAAGCATTCCTACAATCCTCCCAGAACCCAAGGTGTGCCAGAATTCTAATGACTTTTCTCTGCAGCGCGAACACCCTGTCCGCAGACGACGCCCCACCCCACACCGCGATAGCATATGTCATTACTGAGTGAAACACAGCACGACAGGCGGCCAGGAGTGTCCCATCTGACACGCAGTCCACTATACTTCTCAGCAAGAACACACAACTTCTCAATCCTCCACAGACACTGTTAGCATGAACATCACATTTCAGCTTTGGATTCAGATGCACCCACAGAAACTTGGCACTCTCCTGATTTTCACCTCCCCCAAGGTCGCGCAGGATAAAAATCATGTTTTGTGTTTTACCAGCAGTTCGTTGATTGCAAACCACTCTTCTTCTTTCCATGTGCCTCCCACATCACAGCTTCAATTTGTGTCGTCGGCGAAGAGAGTGTACCCCGCAGTGGGCTCCTGCTGATTAAGAAAACAATGTGTCCCAAAACTGATCCATGTCGGACTCCTACATCAACGATTTTCTCCCTCGACGAAACTCCACTCACTCTGACAATCTGCCTACGGTTTTCTATGTATGACTCCAGCAGCTTTATGCTAGTCCGATCAAATCCATAGCACTTGAGTTTATTTATTAAGATTCCATGGGAAACACAGTCAAAGGCTTTACTTAGGTCAAAGAATCTGGTACTGTGGTAGTGTCGGTCTTCAAATGCATCCATAATCCCGGAGAGGAGGTTCTGGATGCCAAGAACAGTGCTCCTGCCTTCTCTAAATCCAAACTGGCAATTTGAGAATAAGACGTTGCTCTCAAAGTACTGAGTGATTATCCGGGAGATGCATTTTTCCACAACTTTTGACAATATAGGGAACAGAGAAATTGGGCGATAGTTTGATATTTCCTCCTTATCACCTTTCTTATAAATAGGTACAACAATGGCTGTCTTCAGGGCATCTATTGATTAGTTTTGTAAGTGGTATGATGATCGTTCTTTATTGATTTAATGACTTTGACTGAGAATCCATATATATCTGTACTGTTTTTATTCTTAAGACTGTTTATTACATCCCTTACTTCGTTATATGTGACATGTCCAAGTGAAAAAGTCACACCAGGCCTGTGTATATTTTCCAGATATTGAATGGGGTCCATTTCCACAGTCTGCGCCTGAATTGGAAAAGTTGTCGAGGCAGGCTTCCCCGTGAGTTGGCTCGTTTATCGTTTTTTGAAAACCATAGCTTTCAAAGAGGTCACACGTGTAACGCTCGTTGGTCTAAGCTGAACAAAACGTTGAAGTCACTCGCCACTACAATATTCCTACTGTTGCCTATGCTCCGCAATGCAGATTCCAGAGCATCCAGGAAAGCGCTAAAGCAGCCATTTGGAGTCCTATTTACATATAAATTATATGGTTTAACTCTATACATTTTGCAATATCAATACTAAATACATTTGTGGTTTCCAACTTGAGAGTTTTATTCAATAGGATCAAGGTACCTCTTCCTCTGGATCCACTTCTTCACCCTGAATGTTAAGAGTTTGTAGTTCTTCTGCTATTAACCAGTGCGCCAAGAGAGCTACGATGCTGTATAACTTGTCTACCAGGACTGTATCCAACTCATGTATTTCGCTTCTTAGAGATCTCACATTGCAATGTACAATACTAAAACAGGTTTTGTCTTCACTGTTATCTACTTCCTTTGGAATGCCACTCTCTTCAAATTTAAAAAATGATTTATTCTTACCCCTTTTGGCCAGAAAGCTGCATTTAGAATGATATCTTTGTCTTCCTTTAAAACGCCAAATTTAAAACAGCTGAATGCTTTGTCTTTTTTGGTCTTAATATTCTCGCATGTAATGTTTTCCCTGCCATTGTTTTTTGAGTAGTTTATGAGATCTTGTGGCTCCTTATCAGGCGTGAAACTAGATACAAAGAGCCAGGTGTAGACAGTGGCTATTTTCAATTGCTCGATGCCCTCATTGCTACCCTGAATCGGTCTGGGTCTGCTTCGGGGATCTATGTTTTGTCTATGGTTTCTGCACCTATGTACGGTTATACATAGTACAAGTGTTTTGAGAAAGCACCTCTGTATCGTCATTTTCAGACTTCTTTCTGCTTCCATGTTTCCGGAACTGCAAATATTTGTTTTGGCTTTGTTTACACCTTCCTTAACCTCACTTCCTACATCTGTCACTCCAGAGGGATCTCCACAATTATAGGGATGGGCGATTTTATCGGTGATGTTTGGCTGTTTCGGTGCACAATGCGTTTTGGCAACGGTCGACGTTTCTGCTGCTACTTTGAGTACTTTGCCGTCTGGTTTTGGTAGTGGCTGCCAAGGTGAAGGCGTCACTTCTTCCCGCGTCGTGGTTTGTTTTTGTTCCTTCTTTACCATTAGATTTTCATTTATGGAATTTTTTTTTTCCAAATCACTATTTTTTTCTTTCAGCAGAGAGATATTTTCTTCAAGGATTTGGTTTTTTACTTCTTAATTCGTCCACTAATATCTTGAGGTAGACAATTTCGATGTCCTTTTCCTTGCCATTTTCAGTTGAAAGGTGTTTTGGACTCTGACCCACGTCATGTTCTGAACAAATTAATCATGTTTTTCCTAAGATTTTCACCTTTTCTTTCCAGTCTCTTGCAGCGCAGGATGGATGACACACTTTCCCACACGTTATACACACAACACAACTATTTAGTTTCTTCTTGCAACAGGCAAAACACACGTTTTCTGTTGGATCAAACTCGGGCACGTCGTTTACCGACGCCATCTTGAATGAATAATCGTAAGAGTACCTTATACTGTGTCCTGTCGAGACCTTTTTGTTAATTTAAAGATTTTAACAATCATAAATATTCTAATTTTGGAAATGACATCATACATATTTAAAAACAGTGTAACAGTTTGATTTTGCCAATTTTAAAATTTTATTTATATGCCGCATTTATTAATTTGATTTGCTAACAATTCGATTGAAAATGCCACTTTCCTAATATGAATTAACTATATTTTAAGTATAGGTTAGCTATATATTTGTATTAGCATTTATAACATGTTGTGACTCTATTTATTTTAGTGCAAAAGCGATGCACATCATTATTAAGATAGCTTGGCTTGATTTGTATCACATTACCGTGGAACGGTCAACGAACCGATTTATAAGAATTCTGTTAGTCTGCAAATACGCTGCATTTGACTTGTCGATCCATAGTTTATAACCTTTTGGGAACCCTTTGGTTGCGGGGCACCAATTACCGGACGCCATTTCTGAAGATCGTTTTTGGACCTCTGCTTTAATAAATATCTCGCTTTATACGGCAGACTAATTTTTGTGAGGTTCATGCCAAGTATCCATCCGTGTTTGTCGAAGGTTTATCATTCTCATAACAGTTCCCAGCATTTCTTGAAAAATGTAATTTTAGCTCACTCTTCGTGGCTTCCGCCGTCGTTTATCATCCTAATAAACGAGAACTAAGGCGTTTATTGTCTTGGAATTATTCTCCATATCGAAATCGCTCGGCTTGTTTCAGTCCATCCCTACTTCTTAATGGGAAATAAGCAAAGGCAAATTGACGAAAACGATCGAGAGTTCCTTCTAGTTTTACCGGTCGGCGAGGAGAGAAGCTTTCTGTTCTAGCGCAGTCGTATAGAGACTCCACATTTAATTTGTGATTTAATTCAACCCATTTATTGGGGATATTCTGTGGAATCCCTTGGTGTTTTGATTGACATGGCCGATTAATCGGGATCTAGATACTGCTGTATTAAGTAAGCATTTTCTCTGGATTTCTTTTTCTATTGCCTGTGAAGCGCGTGAACGCCATGATGCTAACGATTTTTAGACCACTATTTATAGAGGCTTCCACGTTCGTCATATAAAACCGAGACCGTCGAATCTCTCATAGTTAGCCCTCACCCACACACGATCGAGGTAATTATTGCTACCGTTTTGCCTAAATTAATTATTTAATTGCTTATCTGTGTTACATTTTTTACGCATATAAAGCCATTTGTTTTTGCGTCCTACACATGTTATCTTATCTACTCCATTTTATCTAATCCGAATTTTTATTTTAATGTAACTTCAATTTTGAACACATGGGGAAGTATATATTCTTTTAGGGGTGATTCATTCCTATCTTTTTTTTATATTCAAGTTGTCTGAACCTTAGTATCTTTTATTTGCCGATGGTCATTGAAAATTCATGGATAATTGTTTTTTTTTTGGGAATTTGTTTTATAAAGAAAATATATTCATGCGAGGGGGGCTACGTCTAATGCGCACTGGGTTATTTCAGGGCTTTTTCCGAAGGGTACAACCTCTTTCTCGGAGGCTACTACCTTGACATGCAGCTAGAACCACCCTGTTCTAGTGGGTTGGAAGCAGGCTTTACCAGCAGCACTTATCAACCAATCTCGACCCCAAGCTATCGAGACCTCGGCTAGATCTTCTCTCGGGGCCATCGAGAGGCAGTACCTGAGGTATCTATAAGTGCCCGGCACCTCCACCAGAGTTCGACGATCGGATTTGGGGTATTGTACTGAAGCTTTATCGTTTGTTTATCTGTTTAATATGATCGCCCTTAGTTTTCCTCCTTTAATATACAACAAACATTGACCGCCAAGCTCTGAGAGAGCTCATCAATTTTATTTTCTTTTATTCACTGGTTTATCGGAGCAGTTACTCGAAAAACTCCATTTCTCGTTTCTTTGGTGTTTTTAAGCTAAGGACAGTTACAAACATCTAATATGCACATATATACAGTCTGTCATACACCATTCAATCTTTCATACTTCATTCACACATATATATACACAATTTGTGGGCCCAGGCCCGCGTGATAGATGAAATGTGACATTCGCCACTAAGATAACTATTTACATTCAGTCGCACTTTATAGTGAACTGTTCTATATTAGCATTCATACTTCATGTGTTACTGACATTCGTTCTTCATGCATACATTTGTGCTATTTACATTTAATGGCTGGTTTAAACACTAGCCAGTTGCGGGAGGGAAATGTAATAGAATCGTTAGAGGCAGGGCGTCACGATGCTATAAAACGTATGAGGGAAGAGGGAAGCGCAGGCGTCCAGTCCGCAGTACACGTGTGCATTGAGCTTGAGGAAGGGCTTAAGCTTCATTGTGATGATCCTATATGTACCGAGTGCAAAGTTTGTCAGCGATTATAGTTAGCGGATTGAACCCAAACGGGGCGCTGTTCGGCGATAGGTGTCTAACTTTATTTATAGTAGCTTGTGTGGGTGCATATGTACGTACTGAATATGCAACGGCAATGCTGCAGTGCGGAGCGACGTAGTGATATGAGTTCCTAAATTGGACTGGCGCCGGTCGCAGCCGACTGGGCTGTCGCGTGCCTGCTATAATAGGTTCGTGTGATGTCGGCTTCCGCCGCGCTTAGTTAGGGTGCAATCGCATTCTGTTTTATGTGACGTTCACTTCGTATTAGTTGTCTCTGGGACCTATATAATTATGGTTATAGGACATGATTTAATTATATTAATTGATAAATGTGTGATTTAATAATTTATGGAGGTCTTTGCTCCATATAGAACAGCGTTGTTTTTCCATGTATCGGTCCATGTCTCGGCCGACGCTCTGGGTCATACCGAGAGTTTGCGATATTAGTAGTTACCTCAGAGCCATGAATTTCCCGGGTGAAAAATCTACACGCTAGGCGGTCGACATGCTCTCGCACGTATTCGATCTCGGCCCAGTCGTGTAGATCTCTCGTGCGGGTATACCAATTAGCCGAGAATGCAGCTCTTAAATGTTTGTTTTGAATTATTTGAATTTTCTTGAGGTGTGTCTCGGCGACCGCGCTCCATACTGGGGCGCCGCCCGTACAGAAGCGTCGGTCGAGTCACGGACCGATAAATGATTAATTTATTTGTTGGACTTAAAAATGAATTATGCCTTATTAGCATATTTAAACTGTTTGAAAGCACAAAGTTCTTGCTTTTAACGTGATCGATATGTCTGTGAAATCTTAGGCCAGAGTCTAAGATTATCCCTAGATATTTGACATGTGTTTTAGGTGCGATGTTTGTGCCGTTCAGGTTTAAAGGGGCGGCTTCATTATTAGTTCGTTTTCGCGTAAAAATGATAAGTTCCGATTTGTTGGGATTTAGGCGGATCTTTCATTTTTCGTAAAAAGCAAGTATTTGCTCCATGTGTCTGCTCAGATTATCGACGGCCGTCTGCGCCTGGAGGGCAGTGGAGTAGAGGGCGGTGTCGTCTGCATAAAGGGCTAACGAGGTTTCGGGGATTTTTGGGAGGTCAGCTATGTAGTAGCTGAATAATAGCGGGGATAACACTGTTCCCTGAGGTACGCCGGCAATCAGCGGTCTTGTAGATGATACCGAGGTGCCAATTTTTACCGAGAATTTCCGCTCGGCAAGGTATGACCCGGCCAGTGCTGCAAGATGCATTGGGAAGCAATGCTCAATGAAGAGCTTATGCAGCAGTCCACCGTGCCACACCCTGTCGAACGCCCTCTCGATGTCGAGAAGTAGCAGGGCCGTGCAATGCCGATTATTAAAGCCTTCATAAATGTCCGACACGATTTTCGCGGCAAGCATATTGGTGCTATGCCTACCGCGAAAGCCGAATTGCTCCCTTTGGAGAACACCCAAGCTCTCGGCAGCCCTGCTAAACCTCGGCAACAGGAGTTTCTCGACAACTTTGCTCAATGTGCTCATGAGCGATATTGGTCGATATGAGGCCGTTTGATGCGGGTCTTTGCCGCTCTTATGGAACAGCACTATCCTCGCTTCCTTCCAGGAATTAGGGAAGTGCTGCAAACGGATTATAGCATTCGTGATATGCATTAACTGTATAACGGTTTTTGATGGAAGGTTTTTAAGTAGGAGATAAGGAATTGTATCAATTCCCGGAGCCTTGTTCTTAGGCAGGCGGCTCAGGACTTTGCGGATCTCTCCAGGAGAGATTCGAATCCGCTCGAATACCGTCGGTGGTATAGGATAGGCGCGGTCACCGAACAGATTGGACCGCTCTGTGATATGCGCGTGCAATGGCACAGTGTCGCGTGCTGCTATGGACTCCCTCAAGGAAGTCCGCGAATGCCTCAGCCTTTCCTTGATCATCAAGGATGTCACGGCCTCGATGATGAATCACCGGGAATTCGGCTCGGGCACCGCGGACCTGCCTTGCGAGCTTCCACAGAGAGCCATCCTCTGTGCCGAGCTCATTCACGAAGCGCATCCATTTTGAGCTTTTATGTTCTCGGATTTTAGTTTTAATCTGCCCGGTGATCGCGTCTATTCGCCTCTTTTCTATGTCATTACGATTCCTTTGCCACCTGCTTCGAAGTCGATTCCGGAAATTAATGAGGTTTAGGATATCATCAGGAAGAGTTTCCACGTATGGTTTCTTCCTGACTACCGGACATAGGGCGTCACGTACGCGCTGGATATTGGTGGTTAATGTGCTCACTTCTTGCTCTAGTTCCTGGATAGTGTCGATTTGTCCTGGGATAAGAGTGATATCATTCTTGCTCCGTCGGAACATTTGCCAGTCAAGGTTTTTGTATAAGACGTATGTCCCATAGGCTGCCGGCCGCCTGTCAGGCCTCAATGCTGACAGGCTCAACCTGACTGGCAAATGATCCGAGTTAAGATCATTTACCACTCTGAGTGCATTATTGTTGTTTATCCCCCGGGTCACCGCCACATCCAGGAAGGAGGGCCGTCTGCGAGCATCAGAGGGATAATGAGTGGGGGTATTCGGGCGTAGAAGCTGGATTTCCAGGTTGTCTTCTAGTATTGATTCTAGAATGCGCCCATGAAAATTTGTGTAATTATCGCCAAGATTGACGTGATGTGCATTAAAATCACCGATTAAGATCGATTTGCAGCCTGGCTGCAAAAAGGCTAGGAAATCCTGCTGTGTATAGCGAGGACCGTTCGCTGCATATCCCCCACTGATACACAGCCCCCCCTCTAGTTCAACGCTAACATGTTCTATTGCTGTGCGCAATGTCATTTTTCTTTTGTAGCGGAGGGACCTGTGCAGCAAGCAAGCAACGCCCCCCCCCCCGGGTCGGTCCGGCCTGTCACATCTTTCGACCGCGTATCCGCGGAATTTGATGTTTATGTTATGATTTAGGCGCGTTTCGTTTAAAAAGACAACCTGGGGCTGGGATTTATACAGAAAATTTCGAAATTCGTCAAGCTTCTGCCTGATTCCATTACAATTCCATGAAACGATATGAAACATTTATGTGCACCATTAGTTGCCCTGAATGTTATACTTATGCATCTTTACTGCGAAAAATCGCAGTGAAGCTTGAATTAAGAGTTGTTTGTCGCCGTTGCATTCTCTAAGCATGGAAGCATATTCATCCAGGGCAAAGAATAATTCATTTAGATTTATTAAAGAGTTAATTTCGTTTACAACACTTGAAAGGCGGTTTATGTTCGTAATTGTATTATTAGTTATAGCATGATCGCTTACCGGGTTTGGTTGGTTAGTACTCTCATGTTGCGTGGCCCTGTTTTGCAAGGTGTTTGGAAAATTTTTATCGTATATGGCCTTCTGGTCTTCTCGGGTTGCTCTTGGCGCGTCCTTGGTTGCATTTTTACCCCGGCCCTCGTTCTCTTCGCCGTTCTGCCCCCGCCAGGCCGGCTTGACGGGCAGAGGAGCAGGTTTGTATGTTTGTCTCTGTTTGGGGTTCCTTTTTTGTTGATTTTCTTTAATTTGGTCTATTTTAAAAATATAGACCGGGCAGCTAGTGTCTATTGATCTGTGCGGCCCTCCGCAGTTCACGCATTTGATTTGATTTGACTCACATGAGGTAATTTCATGTGACAAACTACATTTACTACAACGCACGTCCTTTCGACAGTACGTTGACGAATGGCCATAGCCTTGGCACCTTTTGCATTGTGTAACGATTTTGTCGGATTTACGATATTCCCAAGAAACCTTTATGTTTAACAAGAATTTAACTTCCTGTTGTAACTTTCGTAAGGAAGTTTGTGAGTCAAGGACAACTAAGTAGAGTGGCACTTTCGTCTTCTTCATTAGGTAAATATTGACTACGTCGATGTTATATGAATCTGTGAGATCTTCTTTTATCTCTGCCAATGGAATGTCTCCGTCTAGGCCTCTCAGAACATAGGCTTTTGTTTTCTGAGTCTTATTTGCATAGGCATGATAGAGTAGTCTGTTGTCATCCATCATCCTCTTTACTGTTGTCCAGTCTCTTTCGTTTTCTGTGTAGATTATAGTTGAATATTTGGTGTATTTAATAGTATAGTTGGTTATCTTCATTTGCTTCATATCAGCCCTGAGGGTTTTATGGTTCGTGATCTTTCCCTGTAGGACTACTGGGGGTGGAAGTGCCTTTTTGTTCTTGATTGAGTCCTTCTTTTGGGAGGGGTTCCCTGTTTTTGTTGTCTTTTTAGGTATTGACTTTGCGCTGCTTCCATCCTCTTCCAGGTCGCTGAGTGCCTCAAAAGAGTTACTCAAAGGCAGGGGTTGGGGTAAACCCTTGTCCAATCTCGTTATCTTTACATTTTTGCCAAAGGGCAGTGTTTTATATGGGGTCTTGAACACAGCGCTGTCAGTCTCCATTTGGATAGGGACGTTGGTTTGCTCAGGCCTCTCGCTTTCGGTTATGATAGAAATGTATGAGGCTTTTGGGGGGGTATCCTTTGCAGGAGGCGACGTATGTTTGTTTTCGAGCTCTACATGAGTGTCTGGGTTTCGTTTAGGGCCCTTTAAAGGCTCCCGGCCTGTATCGATTCGAGGCTTGGCCTCTTTCCTTTTAAGATTAGAATTATGCTTAAGTTTGAGGTGCTCTACTCCCTTATTGAGGGCTAGATACACCTCGGCGGTTGTCTTATGGCTAACAGAGTTAAGTGGCACTACTAGCGTACGGCATTCAGGGCACGAGTCTTTATTCCTATCTAAACGGTGTTGTGCTACTCGCACGCGTTTTAAGGAGGCCTCGTCTAGAGTTTCGCCCCTGGGGTCCAGAGATTTAAGTGAATTCGAGTCGTCAAATTCTGACTCGCTCATTTCAGAGAGTAAGCGTCGGGGATCCGACCCCGATTTAGTGATTTTACAACTATATATAAGCTATATAATACAATATTTACAGGTATTTAATTAAACTATTTACACAGGAATTCAAAAATCACAGATCCGAGATATCGGCTAGAAAAACGCGCAAAGATGCTTTTTGCCCGAGTTCCGTTATCAGTACTTTAGGTCGCAAGAAACGAAATCATACCAAGAAAATAATAACGCAAAACACGATATTCGAATAGAAAGAAACACGTAGTGCTCGTTAACGGAGAACACTTTATCCGTCCTACCACAACAACGGTCGAGGCAGGAATCACTTTGATAAGTAGTATTTAGTGCATTTAATGGTAAGGCATACAGAACCGAGTATTACCAACCGAATTGGTCTCCATACAATCTCCATATTGTACTCTGTTTATTTTATCAATTACTTTAACAGTCATTTAACATTCTTTTGTTTTTAACTAACCACATTTCAATTTAACATTTTTCTCCAGATAGATTGTTGTTGTGTTTTCAAAAAAAAAGAAAGAACTTAGTAGCAAATATATTGTTCCTTAAATTTTTAGATTGTGTTTTTTTGATAAGTTAAGTAAATTCTCTATAATCCTGCCTATATTCTCGTTTTTTTGTTAGTTTCAAATTAAGTACTAAGTACCGGTTGATTTTATGAGCTGACCTAGCCACCCTGCACAACATCAGCAGAGCTTTTTCCGTTTAGTTGGCTAGAACAGGTGGGGCTCAAACGACCCCACGACAGGGGCCAGGCTTTGCAATACAACTCTCCGGGGCTAGGTTCATTTTTAATTAATTGGGAGAAAAAAATCTTTACTTTCATTTTGTATTCAATTAGAAAAACGCGTTGCAACAGATCACATTTTTTGTTGAATTCTGATTGACCAACTCGAAAGTCATTCCAAAATTAAAGCTATTTTATTAGTCAGTAGTCGTGTTTTGTATGGCTCCTGTAAAGTGTAGTTTTTCTAAGGCTATAGTTGTGCTGACGACTCGGAATTAGTGCCATTGTGAAGGATAAATGGTGTGCCTTCCAGTTCATTAATTTTTTTTTGCAATACTGCAAGTAACATGGATATTGGACATTTAACAGGCATTTCTATCTGACCTTTAATAATATTGGCGACATTTAAATGATAAACAAAAAATCCCACTCAGATAAATTGAAATAGATAGTTAAGTCACCACAACCTGTGGGAATTGGCCATTCAGCATTAAATCGAGCCCGTGTGACTGCCAAGTCAGCAGATGCACCGATGGGAACTAGATTTAAGCAATGTAATGTAATTTACCTCCTAAGATAAATTTTATGTATGATCATTCTCTATTTAGCTATTGTCAAGTAAAGTTAAACTGTAGTTAGCTCCTAATAAATAATTTTTAAAAAGAGATTTTTGAAAGTTAAATACTTAAGTAGATCCACACTTTTTCTTTGTTTTTTTTTTTGGACAATGGGTTTTGTGTCTCGAAACTTTGTTTACGTTTGTGTGTTCCTTGTTTAGTAAACAATTTACTTATCTCTGTTGTCACGTCAACGGGAATCCCCTTTATTATGGTACTATATCGAATTTTAACAGGGCAGGTCCGGACTTGAAATTGTATTTCAAGCAGAAAATATTAAATCTAGGAAATTACATTATATCGTCCAAGTGTGTTCCCTAAATATATGAAGCAATGGCTGAGATGTTCAAATGCTGCAAAAACAAAACTAATAACAACTGGATATGCGTGACATGTAACAACATCTTTCATCCTAGTTGCTGGAAGAGAACCAGAAATTATAGGGTCATAAACCAGAACCTGATATGGTGCTCTGAAGACTGCGAGGCCAATGCTGAAAATGAAGAGATTGGCACAATAAATGCTCTCCAGACTATTGTCCAGGAGTTAAACAAGGAACTGCAAACTAAGGATGAATATATTAAACGAATAAAAAGGAATTCAACTGCGATTGAGGAGGATGCTATTGAAATAGAGACAAAATTGCTGGCCGAAATCGACACATGCAGACAACAAATTAGTGAGCTTCAGAGACAGGTTGATGAAAAGAATGATATAATTAATTCATCAAGGGTTAACGTTGTTGATGCTGAGACTCAATCAGCTTTAACACTGAGTACCAAACAAACTCAGACAACACCAAGAACGAGAAATTATGGAACTCAGACGGAGGAGAGGGTAGTATTGACCAAAACACCGGCCGATATGGAAACAGCTCTAGTGGATAGTCTGAATAACACACAAGAAGAACTTTTAAAGTTGCGTAACGAACACACCAATGTTTTAAATCAGAAAGCATCTCTAGAGTCGCATATTTTGTCGCATTCTGAGAGGTGCAGAAACCTCCAGAATGATATTGCTGAACTTAATGAGATAAATAAAAGCATGGTAGTCTCAATACGAACATTAGAAAATGAATGCCAGGCCTACTATTTGGAGGTTCAGAGCATGAGAGCGCAATTTCAGACTTTGGGTTCTTGCATATCAGGGCCTAATGTTGAGGAAGAGCAATGTGAACGGCTGAGCGCTGATGAGAATGTTGTTGGTGTCATCGGCGGGGATCTCTCCCTATTGCTGGGCAATATAAGTAGGGGCTCTGTACCTCATAGAGATGCTCATGTGAATGGGACCTTGAAGTGTTTTAAAAGAAAAAACGTCCTAGTAGTGGGTGATCAAACTGCTAGAAATTGTTCTAGGTTGCTCAGGTTGTCCTTGGATAATGATCTCTACAATGTGACTGGAATTGTTTGCTCGAATTCACCTGTGGAGGAAATATGTAAGACTATTTTTCGAGCCACACTAGACTTTAATAGGAATGACGTTATAATTGTCCTGTTGCATATTGGCTTTCAGTTTAGGGTTTCAAATTTGAAACAACTTTTTTCTCTTGGCAAAGCAACAAATCTCATATTTAGTTACTCATGTGACACTAGTGTGCACAAAAATAAGGTCCTGTGCAAAAAAATGCAAAACTATTTTAGGAAATATAGAGAACGCCAAAAGTCTTCTGTTGGAATTATAGAAAATTTTAAAGATTGTAATAGATACAGGCATAATAAAAAATCACTCTGTAAGTTGCTGACGCTGTATCTAAATGTAACTGGTTATTTTTTGTCAAATATAGTCTCTGTGAGTTGTACCAACATAGTTAAATCCAATGTTCAAATTTCGTTACTTCTGTGAGTGGGTTAATCTTTGAGACTGACCGTGAAGAAAGTAGGATTTTGAACATCTCAGAGCCATCGGTGGCCTCTGGGCTTGGCTCGAAGGAAAATACAGATAGTACGGATTTTTTAGAGCGCGTTCCATTAATACTAATCTCTCCTTAGTATTTCTCAACATACAGTCTGTCAGGTACAAGGTTGACGAACTTGAAATATTTTTAGATAGTCTTGACGTTGTACTTCTTTGTGAGCACTGGTTAAAGCCTGACGAACCATTTTCACTATCAGATTATAGTTTGTTAAATAAGTTCTGTCGTTCTGAGACTTCCCATGGAGGTGTGTTAATACTCGTTCGTGATAGTATTTTAAGATCATATAATTTTTCTAGCTTCGAAAAGTTTATTCATTTGATTGAAGAAAAAACGTTTGAGTTATCAGTTGTTTTTTGCAAGAAGATAAACCTATTTATTTTATGTCTATATAGAGCACCTACTGGCTGTACAGGTGAATTTTTGCTTAAATTAGAAATTGTATTGACACAACTGCCGGTGGGTTCACCTGTGATATTGTGTGGTGATTTTAATTTTAATTTTTTTGACACACTTGGTAACGATGTGCAGAGATTGAAATGTTTGCTTGACTCGTTTAATTTGCACATGTTTGTCGATAGGCCCACTCGAACCACTGCACACTCGTCTACCTTACTGGATTACATGTGTTCAAATTTTGATAGAGACATGGTTAAAGTGTGGCAAACTTATTTGGAACAGCGACGTTTGAGGAGCGAAGCGAGGAAATATGGCTTGCAGCCAATCGCCTTGATGCACTTTGTCACGAGGACGAGGGGAACTTGACGCACCTGTTGCCGGATGTATCGGGCCAATAGATATAAATGTCGCAAATTTATTTAAATTGATAATGTGTAAAACAGATTTTGAATTAAAGTTGAAGTAATAGTTAAGTTTCAGTTGCCAGTTATTTTCAATGAGTTAATGAGTATATTAAATTATGTGTTTATCTAAATAATAGGTATAAATATTAATTCTCAAAAAATATTAAAGTTACTCGACAACATCGCCAATTTTTTGTCCGCATTCTTTCCGCTGTTCAAGTTATACTTGCCACACTTTAAGTGTGACGTTATTCGGGCGGGCTTGTCGGATCATGAGGCGATTTCATGTAGCTTTAGTATTAAATGTGGAACGAGAGAAAAAAACTAGGCTTAAGGGTAGGTTGTACACAAGAGCAAACTATGGTAGGTTCTCGCAATTGTGTGCTGCTACTAATTGGCGGCCTGTCTTGGCATTGAACAGTCCTTTGCGTTCATTTCATGGGATACTGTGTAACAACTTTAATTATTCATTTCCTGTTAGATCTTTAAAACAAAAAAACAAAAAACCATGGATCACTAAGGGACTGAAAATTTCTGCTAAGAATATGCGGTCTCTTCATTATATTAGGAAGTACTTTTTGGAAAATGAACATTTTATGGCCTATTTTTCCAAGTATAGACGAGTTTATAGGCATACTGTTAGGTCTGCAAAGCACCTATACTATGGCAATAGAATTGCATACTCCAGCAATAGACAGCGAGAAACGTGGAAGATTGTCAACGAGTTGCGGAAAAGGAGTTGTGGGACTACATGTGGGGATTCCAAATTATCCGCCGAGGAGATGAACGGCTTTTTTTGTTCCATAGCTGCATCACTGTCTGGCGTAATGCCCTCAAATGTCTGTTTTTCACAGTTCCTGGGAAATATTAATGCCCCAGATTCTTTCTTTTTATCCCCCACCGATATCGAAGAGCTTAAAAGTACTATCTCTAAAATCAAGAGAAGCGGAGCGTCAGGATGGGATGGAATCTCGATTAGGATATTTTTGGAGCCGGATGATGCACTGGGTGTTCTGGTGGAGTGTATTCTTTTTGCAATGGCAATTTTCCAGCTTGTTTAAAGGTTGCTACAGTTATTCCCCAATTTAAAGGTGGGGATCAGGACCAGGCAGCAAACTATAGACCAATTGCTCTCTTACCCACTTTATCAAAAATTGTGGAAAGATTGGTCAAAAAACGAGTTGTGGGGTTTCTGGGTAGGCACGGAATGTTGAGGTTTGAACAGTTTGGCTTCCGGGCGGGGAGGAGTACGAGTGATGCAATATTCTCGTTTCTGGAAAATTTGTATATGAGTCTTAATGAAGGAGAAGTGGCTGCGGCAGTTTACTGTGATTTATCAAAAGCTTTTGATTGTGTGAATCACAGGATACTGCTGCATAAGCTTGCCCTTTATGGATTCAGGGGTAGGACGCATGATTGGTTTGGATCATATCTGTCGGATCGAAGACAGAATGTTTCTTTTGGTGGCTGTGTTTCGGATCTTCAAGGGTTGGAATATGGCGTGCCACAGGGCTCTGTTCTGAGTCCCGTTCTGTTCTTGCTGTACGTGAATGATTTTGCGGATCTTGACGTGCATGGTAAGTTTACTCTGTTTGCAGATGACGCCACAATATTGTGGCATGATAGAAATACCAATATATTAAACGATACTGTTAATTGCGACTTAAAAAAGATTAAGACCTGGTGTGACGCCAATAGGCTTTCTTTAAATGTATCGAAACCAGTGTTATGTCGTTTGGCAGTGAACTTGGGAAGATTCGTATGGGTGATGGCTTGCTGAAAAACGTTACTGACAACAGGTTCTTGGGACTGTGCATCGATGACCGGCTTAAATTTCAGTGTCATATTGGTTCCCTAATATCACGATTGGCTTCAAATTGTTACGCCATCAGATCAATCTCTGACCAATTTAGTAGCCCTAATACAGTCAGATCCTCTTACTTTGCTCTAATCGAATCTCATTTGCGGTACGGAATTTGTTTCTGGGGTTCATGTTCGGGGTAATTATTTCAGAGTGTGTTCGTTCTGCAGAAGAGAGCTGTAAGGTATATGTTTAAGGCCGAGGTGCGTGAGTCTTGTAGACCTTTATTTTTGGAGCATGGAATTCTGACTTTGCCCTCCTTGTTCATTTTGGAAAGGGTATGTTTGATTTATAAAAAGCACAAGCCTCAATTGGTAACTAACCATGCATACGAGGTAAGGGACCCACCCAAAATTTCACTTCCAATACCCACATCCTCTAAAATTAGAAACTCGCTAATATTTAATAGCAAGAAACTGTATAACCACCTGCCCCAAGGGATTAGACAGATATCTAATCTAAGGAAATTTAAGAAAACAGTTAAGAAGCTACTGTGTGCGAGAGCTTACTATGGTGTGGATGAGTTCTTGAAAGATGTATTTTAATTATTGTACTGTTTGGTTTTTGACACTGTGTTTTTATGTTGTCTTGTCAGTAAACATTTTATGCTTTTGATAATTATGTCATTCTTGTTTGATATTTTAAATTAGAAATTAGTGTGTAAGAATAGTCTGCAATTACTTACGTATTGATTAAGTTGTTTGCACTGATTGACAGTAGGTTTTAGTTAGTAGTCCATAGGTTTATATTACCTTTTTTTCCTCAGCTTTGTCAATGAATTTTGTTCGAGACAATAAAGCATTTTGAATTTGAATTTGAATTTGATTACCACAGTGTTAATACTCGAGGTAAAAACAATTTCAGAGTTCCATTTAACAAGCTTAACATCTGTAAAAATATGCCAAGCGCCCTAGGTATAAAATTATTCAATAAACTTCCAGAGGATTTTAAATCACCACCAACTTTTAAAGCCTCTAAAAGAAAATTAAAATCTTTTCTAATTGAAAACCCCTTCTATACCCTTGATGAACATTTCTTGTATGACTTTGTTTGATTTGGTTCTGAGTGCCCAACTTTATTGATTTTGTGCTTTGTTAGTTAGTTTTTCTTTTTTTTGTTTTGTAATATTTATATGTTTTTGATCTTTATAAACTTGTAGTTCTATATATTTTAGGTTATAATATTTTATAGTTTTTAAACATTATGACCTGTTCCATGCAACTTAATTATTGTCATTTGTGGAAATGAAAATAATAAATAAATAAATAAACATTATGTAAGCATATGATCATCAACACAAGTCAAAGGCTCATAATCTTATACATATACAGGGTGCTACAAATTCGTTTCTTTGTATGGGTATCTCGAAAACCGTAAAAGATACGAGGTCGGTTAAATTGGGGCAAAGTTGCGCAATTCAAGGGTGATTGACATGCCTTGTCTTGTCTTGTCTTAAATGTATTATTGGCTTCTGTATTTGCCAGCACATTCAGGGTGTGTTTGGGGTGGGTCTGACTCTAAGTCATATCCCAAACACTGACTATTATTTCAAAAGTGCTGTGAGCTTGTCGTTTTTATAGTTTGGTTTTGCTTCTCTCTTCCTTTCTTCTCGGCACTTCAGTGAGCTAGAAAATTAGTTCAACAACACAACAAAGGATTTATAACTCTTCTCGATCTCGGGCAACGGGAGATCTAGGACATTTCAAAATGGGAGTTGCCTCGGATGGATGGGGATGGGTATTGTGTTAGGCCTTACCCAATTATCATTCTGCTAGCCGCAGAAAAGGAAAATATCTGAAAGGTGAGCAACATATATCAAAGTTTAATTTCGTTATATTTAAGGAATTTATTCATTTGTTTAATTATATTGGTATTTAAATTAGACAAATTTCCAAAGGCGGAGTAATTCCCTCTCTTGTAATATTCTCATAAAGATCAAAACCAGGAATCATGTTAATCGGACATTCAAAAAAGATGTGATTCAAACTTTCAACCTGCCCACATTCGCACGCTGGGTCATTTTTAATCCCTATTTTATATAAATGCTCATTATTAAGACAATGTCCTGTTCTCATTCTGATAATAGTCGTAATGTGTCTACGGTCTATGAAGGGAAATTTCTTATACCATTTTGAAGTGGGGAAAGTCTTGGACCCTGGCATACCATCTCCCTTTATATTTCAGGGAGTCCTTCCAAGATTAATCATGCTCCCTTTTTATTCTATTTTTTATCATGATCAATATATGAGACGTTTCCAAAGGCATGTTCTTAGGAATGTTAAGCATTCTTCCAACATTGGCCAGTTTGTCAGCCCTCTCATTGCCTTTAATACCTACATGTCCTGGTATCCAAGCCAATTTTATATCATTATCATTGTTATTGGCCTCTATCAATAAAAATTTTGTGGCAAGGGTAACGTTATCATTATCGGCATCTAAATAATTTTTATTTATTTTCTCTATGGCACTCATTGAGTCCGTAAATATTATACAGGCTTTAATATCCTTCATCAGAGCATATCTGGCTCCTTCATTAATTGCCACTATCTCAGCTGTACATATGTCAATTTCATCCGGAAGTCTGGATGAGTAATTATAGTTCTTGCTAGGGCAATGGACACCATATCCTGTACGGCCGTCCTTTTTGGATCCATCAGTGTATATAAATGTGTATTCGTTCTTAAATTTTTCTGTTCTTTCTAAGAATTTAATGTAAGCATGGGGGTCACCCTTAACCAAATTGAAATTTAAGCAGTTTATATTTTGTATTTGTATTTCGAGTTCGGTATCATAACATGGAAGAGTGTTCTTTTTATCTATTCTATTTAAGAATGGCCAGTGGTAATTATAGGCTTGAACCAAATATGGTACTTCTTCTCCCCTCCAATAATTAACATTTCTTTGTTTATACTCCTTAATTTTTTTTAGCATTGGGATTAGCGGGTGATTGTTGAGGTTGATTATGGTAGATAAAAATTTGACAGCCAGCCAACGTCGTCTGTGTTCCAGGTCCATAACCATAGCTTCGGCCCTCAAGGCGTTAGTTGGGGTAGATTCCATGCATCCTAGAATAATCCTAAGTCCTTGATTTTGTATTGTATTCAATTTATTTATATTTCTTTTGCTAATTGGTTTTATAAGGATTGACCCGTAGTCCAAATGTGACATAACCAGTCCATTAAAAGCCATGTGAATGGTTACGGAGTCAGCGCCCCACCATATCCTGCAAAAGCTTTTTATAATGTTAATCCCCATTCTTGCCTTCTGTAAACTTGCTTCCACTTGCGCATTCCAATTTAAGTTTCTATCCAGATTCATGCCCAGATATTTGACTTTATTCTTGTATGGAATTGTCGTGCCATTTATTGTTATGGATGGTGGGATCTCTCTTATTTTGCTCTTTGTAAATATCATAGATTCACATTTGTTGATTGATAGACTAAGTTGGTGTTGATTTAACCAGTTATTAATTATTTCTAATGATCTGTTAATTTTTTCAATGGCCAATTTTATGTTTCTGTCTTTAGCAAACAGTACTAGATCGTCTGCATATCCCATGATTTGGACATCATCCTGTAAAATATCAAATATTTCCTTAGTGTATATATTGAATAAAATTGTACTGAGTGGTGATCCCTGGGGGAGTCCATTGCAGGCTGTAACCGGCCCTATCAGTTCGCCGCTGGTGTTTCTTATGAAAATTTTTCTATTCTCCAATATCCTATAAATCATGTTGCACAATTCCATGGGTATTTTCAGTTTGTTTAATATTTTGTAAAGTATGTTTATGTTGACATTATCATATGCAGACTTTATATCCAAAAATACCGCGATCACAGGTAAGTTTTGATTAAAAGCCAATGTTATGTATGTTGTTAAGTAAGTCAAGTTGTTATGTACACTCATTTTTTTCCTAAACCCTGCTTGTAGAATATGAAATGTGTTTTTGTTCTCTGTAAACCATTCAATTCTGTTTTTAATCATAATTTCCAAGGTTTTGACATAACATGAAGCCAAAATTATAGGTCTAAAATTGTCTGCACAGTTTGAGTCTTTTTTGGGTTTGCAGAATGCCAGCAATACATATTCCTTCCATGCCCTTGGAATTGGGTCACCTTTCATTGAGTTGTTGTATATGTTTAATAAGCACTGTTTGGCCTGGAAAGGCAAATTACTTATCATTGAATATGACACCTCGTCCAATCCTGGGGCCGAATCTCTTTTACCTCTCAAAGCCGCATTCAACTCCTGCATACTAAACGGACTGTATTCCCTAATGTTTTGGAGTTTAAATGATGGATCCCAATTTATATTTTCCATTCTAATTAGAATTTCATTTCTTATTTTGTTCGAGGTTATTTTGTTATTGGTTTTTGTGTATGACCCATAAAATTTTTTAATTTTATTCCAAACCGTGGTTATGTTAGAGTTTCTATTTAGATTTGAACAGAATATAACGAACTTCTCCTTTTTTCTTTTCTTAAAAAATTTTTTTGTTTTGGCAATTGCGTGTTTAAGTTTTATATAATTTTCCAAAGAGGGGGCGTGCTTGTATTCTTCAAGTGCTTCCTTTCTTTTTTTTAAGTATGCGGAGCAATCCTGGTCCCACCACGGGTTACCGGTTTTGCGTTGATTTTTTTCTTTTGTTCTAGGTATGAATTTGTTAGCCGCGGATTGTATGATCTCATTTAATCTATGATAAGCAGAAGAATCGGATGCCTTATGGATTTCTTGTTCTACTAAGTTTTGATATAAAGGCCAATTGGCCTTAGAAAAAATTCTTTTGGGGGGGAATCGGGTCGTAAAATCTCCATTTATAGCAGTGTTGTTCGAATTCATTTTAATTATAGTAGGATAGTGATCACTAAATCCACAGTCCGGCAGCACCCCCCAGCTGATGTGAGTCGCCAACCATAGGTCAGCAATCGTTATATCTATAGGGCTTGAATTCTCACTAGGAGCGCTGATTCTGGTTGGAGAGCCATCATTCAGAATCATATATTCATTTTCTACCAAGAAATCAGCAACTTATCTGCCATTGGTGTTAGTAACACTACTGCCCCAGTCTGGATGATGCCCATTTACATCACCCATCAGCATTGTTCTCCCGCTAAGATTATTAAATATATTTTCTACTTGGGCTTTTAGATATAAACTCTGATGAGGAGCGTACATTGTGATAACGTTGATATTATTTATTTTAATTATTAGGAATTGGATTGCATCGTTATGTTCTAAGGGCTTAATTTGGATTTCCGAATGAATGATATTATTTTTAATGAAAATGGCAACACTGCCATGACCATCAATGCGGTCATTCCTCAGAGTTTTATAGTTTTTAACGTGAAAATTATGTTCCGGTTTGAACCAGGTTTCATTAATTAGAATAATATCTGGATTATAGTCCCATATAAGTGTCATGAGATTAGCTCTGTTCGCTATTAGGCTGCGAGCATTCCATTGTAAGATTGTTAATTTGGGGGAGATGGTAGCCATAGGTTAATTAGGGTGATAGTTTATTAGAATTCATTTTCCAGCTCCATATCAGATGATATGTCACCAGATTTTTTATATAAATTGTTTAGAATTTTCCGTATATGGGTAGGAGCTAAATCTATATAGTTTTGGATTTCTGTATCGATTGAATTTTTCTTAGAAGGATGAATTGCACTTTGAGGCTTAGCTTGGTTAGAGTTATAGAATGTCAATTGATATTCAGGTGGTGTATGATATGTTTTGGATGATGAGGATGGTGTGTAACTAGCCATGAAATTTCCTGGAGAAGCAGCTGCTTTATTATGTATAGCTTGGGAAACAGGGGGGGATTGTGTTACACTTGAGAAGGTGGGGTTTCTTTTGTCGGGTCTTGAATTTGGAAAAAATATTTGTTCATTATGTTCATTTTTGTCATATCCTGTTGTGTAATTTCTTATGTTTCTTTTTTTGGCGGGGTTTGTTAGTATCTGTTGATAAGAGCGTTTTTGTTTGGTGTTTTCTTGTTGAGAAGCCAATCTTCTTTGCGAGATTGGAATATCATTTTCTGCATTATTAGGTTTTCTTTTCAAATGTGGAAAATCCGCTGGGTGATTAACATTTTCATTATTAGTATTTGTCTTAGGACATAATTGACTCGCTTCATAGAAGGAGACATTCTCAAAAATCATAATATTTTTAATATTTTTTTGTCTAATATATTCACTACACTGTTTTGAGGTCGAAATATGATCAATATTATTGCAATGATAACACTTTTTTTCACAGATGGGGGTTTGTGTGCCCTCATCATTAACATAGGTTTCATGATCTTCCTGTCCGCATATAAAACATTTTTTTTTGCTTCTACATTGAGTTCTAATATGCCCATATCTAAGGCAATTGTAGCATTGAGTGAGTGGAGGTATATAAGGGCACACTCTCATATTGAGTCCATAAATCTTTACTTCCTTGGGTAACGTTGTCCCATCAAAGGTAATTAAGATTGATCTTGTTGGAGTATATATATATATATATATTCCTTACTTCTGTTATCATTTTCTTGATCATTATTGATTTGATTATTTTTTTTAAGTTCTCTTCTATTTAATCTTATTATTTGTATTATTTTATAGGGAGAAGAGATCCCCTCCAGGAGCGAGTCAACCTCGATGTCCGGATCGACATTCCTAATTACACCCTTACATGAAGTTAAATTAAATGGAATTGTTACTTTAAGACCGTTATCTTTATGTTTGGAATCTTCCACGAATTTATTAGCCGCCTTATAGTTTAAAAATTCAATACCTATTTTATTTCTACCCTTAATATTAACTTTTTTTACTTCTTGTAGTTTTAAGTTGAATATATCTTTAGCAATTTTTAACTGACTATATTTACCTATATTTTCTTTCCCATCACTACCCTCTACACACGCTAAGTATGGGGGGTTGTCATTAATAGTGTATAATCGTTGATACGGTATTTTTACATTCTTATTCTGTAAGTTTTTTTCGCTATCATTCTGTAGACCGCCATTTTTTCCCTCTTTATTAACGCTAGAATTACGGATCTCGTTATGACCTTGAATATCTTGCTCACCCAAAATTATATTTTCGACTTCTTTTTGCGACAAAAAAACATTTGTATCAAAATTAGACTTGGGGGCGCCGCCGCCCCCTGCATCATCCATTGGAGATGAAACCTAAATTCTAATATTTACAATTTAGTAAAGCCTAACACGAAAAAGGTTATTAGATATATATTTAAAATTTTACAATACAGGTTAGTGACTCACTTGCCAGTTTGCAAAAATCGCTGCTGCACTCTCTATGAAGACAATCACAGCCACTGTTATCACTTTACGTAAATTTACAATTTAGTAAAGCCTAATGCCGTCGAGAAATTTAGAAAATTCCGTCTACTTCCGGAGATATCCGTAAAAAACCGAAAATCATCTATTTTATTTTTATTTTTTCCTGCCTTTGTTTGAAGAGATAAAGTAAAATAAATGTCATACTCTTATTGCCACTTTTTCTCCTCTACAAGCTGGCGGTATCAAATTTTAAATCTGACGTTTCGCTTTCGGGCCCCCTTCATCAACTTAATTTTTTTAAATACGGACCTGGATTTTTTTTCTAATTTTTAAAAAGCCCTTGGCCTCCCAAAACCAGCGATGTATCACACTTGTCCGATAGTGGTAACAAATATTCTCATAAGTGAAATCGGGTCAGAAAAGATCGCCCCATCTCTGTCTAACACATTATCTCTTATGGATAAAATCTAGATTTGTTGATTTATTGATAAGTGCGATGCATCGTTGGTTTTAGGAGACCAAAGGCTTTTTAAAAAGTAGATAAAAATTCCAGGTCCGTATTTAAAAAAATGAAGTTAATGAAGGGGGCCCGAAAGCGAAATGTCGGATATAAAATTTGATAACGCCAGCTTGTAGAGGACAAAAAGTGGCAACATGAATGTGACATTTATTTTACTTTATCTCTTCAAACAAAAGTAGGAAAAAATGAAAATAAAATAGATGATTTTCGGCTTTTTACGGATATCTCCGGAAGTAGACGGAATTTTCTAAATTTCTCGACAGCATGTCAATCACTCTTAAATTGCGCAACTTTGCCCCAATTTAACCGACCTCGTATCTCTTACGGCTTTCGAGATACCCATACAAAGAAACGAATTTGTAGCACCCTGTATATTAGAAGTAGAGATAAAGGAATGGAAGAAACTAAAGCTTACTTTTGTATAATTTTCCTCGGTGGCCGTTTTTTCAATTTGCAACTGAACGCACAGCTCCCTGGACTTTTCCAGTTCGGTCCTGAGATCGGTATTACTGGAATGCCTAGTGGCGTACGTAACCTGGTCGTCTTGCAAATTCTGCAACTGCCTCTCTAGCTCTCCGATGTGTTTTATTCTATTTTGCTCTTGGACGACTAAGTTTTCCCTTTCTCCTTGGAGTCGCTCCAATTTTGAAGAGAGATTGGAAATTTGTGCTAAAAATAAAACTATTTCAATTGCGAGTTCAAAATAACTGGATCGAACATCTAAGAGTGGGGTAAATTTAAACCTTGGGATTAATTTTCCTATTTTATACTAGGATAACTACAGATTTAATAGCAATTTAAAAACGCGTTTGGGCCATGAAAAACGGGTTTTCTTGCGAACATTTTCAATTAAAATTTTGTTAAACTTTCCGACTCAGAACATGCAGACTAGACTGGTCAATAATTTGAGGTTCATGTTATTATGGGTCCATATGCAAACCGTTAAAATGATTGTATCAGTCTCGAAATAACATAATTTTCAAAGCCTTGTACCTGTTTTCAAAAAAGTAATAAACGAGCACCCATCTTCGTTTCATTGTTTTTCGGACGCCGTTTCGTTTCCTTCTTTTTGTGCGCGAATGCCCTCTGCAAACGCAAAATTCAATGTTAAGATTTTGAATTTTAAAATATATATTTTTTCTACTTTCTCGAAACATAGTGCTAGATGCTCTAAACGGCTAACGCAGCAATTGTTTAGATCAATTTATTGGCAACCGTCAGACAAATAAAAAAACGTAGTAAAAAATCTAACCATTTAACTGCTGAGCATACTGTTGATACTGAACAGTAGATTCATCTCGCTCCTTAATTATCGATTTCAGCATTTGATTCAAGTTGGTTATCTCGCTCTCCAATGAAAATTTTTCTTGGGTCAGTTGCTCCACCTGCCTGTCTACACCCAAAGTTCCTCCAGAGAGTAACTGTTGAATTTTAATTTCAGCTAACGACAATTTGCCAGCTACATCCTGAAAATTTGCAATTAATAATAAAGCCTTAGGTTTTTTTTTTCAGTGTCCGAACACAAACAGATATTTTTAAGTAACAGGAGAGAGGACAAATTAGAATTAATTCACTGTAGAGACTGTAGAATTAACATTAAACTGCTGAAAAAATCTCAGGTATATCAGGTAATTTATCCACTTGAAACATTCAAATTATAAAGAATGTTCATTTCTATGTATTTACCTTATAAATAACTGAACACAGTTATGGATTTACTTACAATACTCCCACACAGTAACATCACATAGTCATCATATAATAAGAATATAATAATTTGAATTTGGGAGCTTGTCCCTGCCTGTAGGAGAAATAATTTTAAAGAAAATCATGAATTCGATATCTGAACACTGACAATATCACATTACTTGGCCTTCAGAGGAGGGTGATTGAAGACCATACGTCTTATAGGAAGTGGCAACTTTTGGCCATATTCAGTCTACAATGAAATATATTATTCTTATTTCTGAAAATATGTATTGACGCTTAGATATATCTCAAAATGGAATACTATGAGTTATGCATTACTGAACCTGAGCAAAGAAGCAATTGAAGAGCTCTCTTCATCCCTAAAACTGACTCAAAAAACATGTTATATTTGGGATTGGCCCAAACTCACTATGCTTTTATTTGATCACTTCTATATTGCACTAAAATTTACCTTGTTAACTTCCTGTAGATTCACATTCTCATCCGAGGTACGCTTCAACTTCTCTCTGACCTCCAACAAATCTTGTGCCAGTTCCTCCTTTTGATCCCTCAAATATCTATATTCCTGTTTCAAGCTTGCGATAGTGGCATTGTACTGTCCTTCTACACTTTCCGATTTCGATTTCTCAGATTTTAAATTGTTCAGCTCCCTTTCCAAATCCGCTACCCTAGTCCGCGAGGCTCTTAATCTAGCTTGTAATTCTTCACATTCTGCTAATTTGTGTTTGGAATTTATTTCCAAGTGACTTAAGTTGGACGAGAGTTCCGTTTTCTCTGCCACTAGTAAGCCAATTGTCTGTAGGTGTGTTTGGAGTTCCTGTTTCAAGTGAAGCACTTCTTGAGCATTTTGAAAAGTTGATCCTATTTCTTGTTTAGTTAATTCCGATTCTAGCTGAGCGATTCTCAATTTTAATTCTGCATTTACGGCTTGAAGCTGCTCAGAATTAATTTTTTCTCTCTCATAATTGGCAGCTAACTCTATATTTCTCTTTTCTAGATCTGTAATTGATCCTGTTGAAGAATACTCATAGCTCGGCTCTATCATTTGAGCTAGTTGATCCGAAAGCTGTCTTAAACTCTCTGCATTGGAGAAGTGCTGTATTTCCCTCTTGGTCAAATCAGAAGAACTGTCAATTTCGTTGTTTGTATGACAAATATCGCTTTTCTCTTCTTCTGTTGCTCCAGTTGTGCCTAAAGAACATAAATTAATTAACTAAATAGATTATTTGCTTGGAAACTGATTAGTAATTACCTAAATAGTCCATCAGTTTTTGAGTGCCCTTTGGAGAGAAGATGTTTTCCAAATTATTTTCATAGTATTGTGCAACTGAAGATGATTCAAGAACAAGATTTTCAGCACTTCTCTTGGCATAGTCTTTAATTTCATTCTGCTTGATTTCTGGATAATCTTGACAGAGAACATCTTCTGTTGCAGAGCCTTGCTGAATAGGACTTATTCCATTACCAGCCATTTCAGGTTCTTGAATAAGATCGGCAATATTTCCTTCCTCTTGATTTAGTTTGGGGAACAACTTATAATCATCTTTATCAATGTTTTTATTATCTGGGACTGTATTTTCCCAAATCGTTTCGCTACTATTAATATTGTCAAAATATCTAGGCAAACCTATGTTTTCTGTTTCACCTTGCTCTGTGTTTTCTTGGTTTGTATTAAAATATGTTAACAAAGACGGACTGTCATCTTTTTGCACTCTCTTTGGCTTTGTAGAAATATTATCGAAGAATTCCCCAGGAGCTTGATGATCATCTGGAATACCAAAATAATCTGGCAATGCAGATTCTTGATGGGCAATATTTGGAGAAACTTCTGAATTCAACTCTTGTTGAATACTCTTTGGGCATTCATCAGCTTCGTGGGATATAATATTTGAAACTTCAGGTGTCATTATACTATCGGCTATTAATAACTCCTGATGTTCCGTTTTGGGCTCAACTGGTGTATTTCTGCTGCTCGAATGAGCACTATCAAAGCTGGCACTTTCATGAGGTGTCTTTGAACCATCGATATTCTCACTCCGCTTTTTCTTAAGTTCTTGAAGTTCTTTAAACTAGAATAATATAATGACTAGTGGTTTGTCTAGCAGAAAAATTATTATTTATTTGTTACAATTGTATGTTTGTAGTGACAATCCACATTAGTAAAACCTAACAAGAGCTCATCCGACATAACCAAAATTGGCATAACTGGATAGAGTAAAGCTAGAATTCTAAATTTAAACAGAAAGAAGTACATTTGAAACAAGTTCGTCTTCATATAAAGAATGTTATTTCCAAATAGTGAACTTGAGAAACCAGTTTCTTCCACTGTGATATAAAATACATAGAGAGTGAATAAATAGAAGTTTGATGATCATTTGACATATAGCTGATGATGTGGCTACCCAAATTAAAAGCAGTTTATGACATTAGATTCGTTTATGTGCAGATTACGCTTGCAGTGTATGTGCAAGTTCAATCAAACGAAATCGGAAAGAAACTACATTGCCTGCAAGCAGTGTAGGTACACTTTTCCTGCAAATAAATGGAGGTCTCTTAAAACATTATCGAGAGGAATTAAAGAAAGTAAAATATATAATGAATATTTAAATCTCACCCTCTTTCTAGTATTTGCTAGTTTTAATTTTTTGTCTTCTGTAACATCTGCCATGCTGTTTGTTTTGGAAATATGTAGTGGTTAGAGATACGTAAACAAGGTTTTTTTTATTATATGTCTTTAATATTACGGCAAGAACAGGTAAAAAGTGTGATTAATATCTTTGTTTATACAGGGAATATCAATATTGTTTTTAAAGAGAAATTGACGTTTTCACATTATGAATAGAATATAGTATAGAAAGACACACCGCGTAAAAAATGTGGATAGGGCTCTTCAAAAATGTGAGATTGACACGCACATTGTATTTAAAACATTTCTAGAAGCTACATTAAGCTGAAATGCACGTAGCGCTCAATTTTAATCCAATTACGCCACTGCCAAGCCAAAGCTTTCATTTATATTTTGCTGGATAGATATTTTTCTCCAATGTTTTATTTTGCCGTGAAATATTACATAAAATAAAGTTCACGTCGGAGGTTATCGATATACTCCCAGACAAACGTCATAAACGTCAAAACATTGACATAACCTAAAATCTTTGACAATTCCCTTTCCCTTGTTGCAAGGTTAAAATAAACGTTTAGAAGTGTCTGCCTTTCCGTTGTACGTAAATAAATTCATGATTAAAATACCTATTCGAATGTTACATTCGTACAATTTCCATAAAATTGTCGACATATATTATGATAAGTTTACGCAATATTATGCTTCTAGAGAAATATCCAAAATGTGATTCTTTATATCACAATTTACTTCTCGCGTGTATTTAAACAAATATTCTTTTCACGTGACACGTTCAAACTGTTCATACTTTCCTTCAGACAGACAGACACCACTCTTTCAAATTATGTTTTTCCTGTTATTTTGGTTCCAGACTTAATTCCAAAAATTGATAATAATGGCTGCATTATTAAAGAAAAGAGCTTTGGCAGAGTATAGTCAAACAATCACACAAGTAGGTACATTGACAAATATGTAGGGTTAAGGAGCAATCAAATATTAGAGATTCTGCAATTTCAGGATCCAACTCAGGTACCCATTAAGAAGCTAAAACTAGTAAAAAAGCCTCTGCCAGGAGTCACTAATTCACTTTCCACGGTTGTCAGTCACTTAGAAGACTGTAAGAGTAGTAATGAAGCTGTAACACTATTATTAAGCATCTCCGACAAGTGTGAAGTTGATTCAGGAGATATTTTGGAAGTTGTTAGAAAATTAGGGTAAACATTGCTGACATATTATGAAAATTAGTATTATGTTTTTCTGTTAGTCTTGGGCTGGAAGAATGTTGATCATACACTAGCTGATATTGCTTTAATTAAATTTCAGTGATCATTTTAAAAATGAAGCAGAATCAGCAGTGAGGGTCAAGATTTTAATGCTTCTGTCTGAAATAGGACTCGAAAACCCTATAGAATGTGTCAGTATCATCGAGGAAACCATTCTTTTAATAAAAAATGACCATTCCCATAAAGTACTTGCACAAGGCATGAAAACTATTTTAAAATTAGGGAAACTGGTAGTTGATAATATTTTGGGATTTCATCAAAAACTGGTGGAGGTAGCCAAAAATTATTTGAAGGTAAGTTCTTGTTTTTTCACAAAGCTTTTTGTGCATCTATCAAAATTAATTTGGATAATTTATCATTTAGTAAAAACTACCTCTTTCAGGATGCTAACCATGCAGTTAAATGCAGGTGTCTGGAAATTATAGGCACCCATATCCCTTTAGGTGCAGGCGAAGACACAGACAAACTTTTTCACTTGATAAGCTCTTACTTCAATAATGACGATGCCAGAGTAAGAAGTCAAGCCTTTCAGACAGTTATATTGCTCTACGAGCGAGGATTTAAAGTGAGCCCGAATATATATGTTTACGTCTCGGATGCACTCAAAGATGACTACGAAATTGTGAGGAGTGTCGCACTTAAACTCATTTGGATTTTAGGAAATGCTTATCCAGAGAAGTAAGATGCTTTAAACCATCCCTGCAAGCACATAAATTTAAATTTCACGTTATAAATTATTTTAGTGAAATATTGGTGCCCGGCAGTGTACACGAAATAAGACTTATCGATGACGCATTTGGAAAGATTTGCAATGGAGTTACCGACTTGTCAATGCATGTGAGGACATTAGCCGCCAAATTGCTTGGCACGATGAAGCTCGTCAGCCCCAAATTTCTAAATCAAACTCTTGACAAAAAGTTGATGTCCAATATGAGGAGAAAGGTAAGATATACTATTGAAAAACAAAATGAGAATTTAGGGTTGACTGTTGTTGATTGTTTGCATTTGAATATGTGTTAAATTCTCAGAGAACTGCCCATGAACGAGCTTGGGATAATGTCACTAGCGGCGAATGGGCCAGCGGCAAAAAATGGGCGGACGATGCACCAAAAGAACGTCTAGATGCGGATAATATTAGCTTGATGAGTAGCGGTGCCTGCGGGGCATTTGTTCACGGGCTGGAAGATGAGTTTTTAGGTGAGAGAGAGATATTTAGAATACCTATATAAAATTTATTTATTTATTTAACAAATTCACAGGACAAAACTATAAACTTAACCTAAAAACTTAAGCCTATCACTATAAGATCTAAGTATAAAATTTTTTTATTAATTGCTTAATGTCATAAAGTATAAAAAAATTTGTACACATTTTCAACATGATAAAATTTAAATTGAAACAAATATGTAAGCCATAATATTTAAGAATTAACAGATATCTACAGTATTAAAGAGTGCTTATAAGTAAAAAGAAGAGAAAACAAATTAACACAGCAAACACCACCAGTAGTCAAAGAGTTGTTAAATTTTTAGACAAGATCTCTATCTTTAAGGAAATTTTTAAGTGAAGTGTTAAAAAAGTCTATATCACAGTTATTACAATTTCTCATCATTCTATCCCCACTACTATTCAGACCATATAAGGTCCTATGTTGACGAGGTTCAAAGGATCTTCCATCTCTCAACTGTCTAGGAGGTACATAAAAGTTTAGTCTTAAAAGCAGATCTGGGCAGTTATATACACCATGAATTAATTTATAACCAAAGACTATATCTGCTGAATCTCTTCTACCTTTTAGGGATCCAATTTTTAGCTCCTTTTCAAGAGCATTATAGTTCAAATTATCAACAGGCATGTTTTTTTTATATGCAATATCTTTTAGAAATTTCCTCTGAACTCCGTCAAGCATGTCTTGATAGGTTATATAATTATAATATGGTGACCACACACTGCTGCAGTTTTCCACGTGTGAGCGCATGGGTGATGTATAGAGAGCTACCATAGCTCCAATGTCAGTAAAATCAGTTGTATTTCTTTTTATCAATTCCAACATTTTTAAAGCTTTATTTCTAATAACTTCAATGTTTTGAGAAAAAATGACCTTGTTGTCAAATATAATATCAAGATCTTTAATTAAGTTTACATTTTAAAAGTAGCGCCTCAGTGTTGTGTATTGGTGTATACGTAATCGTGTGTTTTTGTTTTATTGAAAAAACTTGGATTATACCAAAAGTACGTCGATTTGTGGTTGGAATTATTTGGCGCCAGGACGTTGTTTAAATTTTTCGGCGGCGACTGCGTTCCAGTTTTAGAATTTAAATCTATAGCACTTCAGCATTTACTTATTTTTTGTTATTGTTCTAAAAAGCCTAAAATAGTAACGTCATGACGTGCTGTATGTGCTCCTATTTGTTATGCCAGTTTTTGTTGAAAAGTGTAACCAAAATTAGTGCGTAGAGCGGAGACCATACTATCGATACCGTTGCGCTTACTTCACCAGTGGCCAGTGGTTCATCATGGATTCAACCTGCACTTCATGTGAAAAGTCTTGCGTTTTTAAGCGTCGCCCAAACGCTAAATTAGGCGAGCTCTTTGGTATTGCCTGTGACCTGTGCAAACTATTCTTCTGCAAAGCTTGTATTAACGTGACCGCTGCCGAGATTGATGCGTTAACAATTCATAACAGATCTGTTTCTATTTACTGTAGCGGCTGTAAAGGTAAAGATTCCTTTCCTGATAGAGATTTATCTCGGCACATCGAGTCTCTCAAAACTCAATTAAACCAAAGAGTCAATTATATATTTACTCTCGAAGCCGACTTTGAGGAGCTTAAATCTAACTTCAAACTCGAAACTGATAGATTGGTTTCGGACGCCAGATTGAAGGACGTGCACATCAAGCGACTTCAAAGGAGAACAGAAACGATGGATGACGAAGTTTTTCTATCTGAAAAGGCTAATGAGTCCACTATCCATTCGCTGAGGGATGAACTGCTTTGCCTAAAAAAAGAGTTTATAGAGCTGCAGGTGCAAAACACTGACTTGTCTGAGACAAATCTAGGCTTGATTGTTAAGATAAAGTCGCTTGAAATCGAACTTGCTGACTTAAAAGGTAGTAGAAGCTCCTCACTTAATAACATATCTTCCTTAACTGTAGAAAATGATAAGTATGTTCAAAGTATTGTTAACCTAAATAAAAAACTTAGCTTAAGGAGCTCGCGCGTCGATAAGTGCTCTCAGTTTAACCTAGTGTCTACTGCTAGTACTGCGGACCATTGCCGTGTCCTCATTGGAACCCAATAATATGAGCAGAGAACCAGCTTCTGTTGGACCAGTCGCAAACTTGCCCATAATTGGCAACACTCATTTAAGCTCAGCCCCTATCTTCAGACGTACAAAGCGACTTCTCCTTCTCTGTGACCAGATTGGGTAGGAGTTTGGCAACAAATTAAGAGAGAAACTTAATAATGTATACGCGGTGCAAAGCATTATCAAGTCATTTGCTTCCTTTGAGAGTATCTGGGGGAATGTGGAAATCTTGACGAGGGACCTTGGCATGGATGACTTTGTGATTCTTTATGCTGGGTATTACAACTTCAGTGGTGACCATTTTCCAAAACTTCAGTTCATCACTGGTAAATTGAAACTACTTGTTCATACTAACGTTATTATTTTAAGCACCCCTATTTGTTTTAGAAACTCAAGTAAATGTTATAGTTTTAATTATAAGCTGAACAACTTAGTTTTTAATTTTGAAAAGTTTTCTCCTAACAGAATGAGTTTTATTAATAGTTATAATGTGTTAGGTAATAAGCGTTCAAATGTTGAATTGTCGGCACTGATCAGTTCAGTAATTCAGTTTCCCAGCAGCAAGAATCTTTTATATATTAAACTTGATGAAGTGGTATGTGATGATTCTCGTCAAAGCAGCCTTAATCCTACTCAAGTGGTAATAGTTCTCTAACCTGTGATGTTCCGGTCGAAAACGATTTTAGCTTTGACTTATCTTTGTCCTCCTTTAATGATGCACTTTCCTTCAACTCAAGTTCAACTAATGCCACGGGCCTAAATTTTCGACAGGAACTTGCAGAGATGGTGGCCACTTAAACAATGTTTTCTCGGTGTTCTATCAAAACTGCAGAGGCATAAAAACCAAATTTAATAAACTTAAATGTAATATGCTTCTTAACGATTATGAATTAATTGCATTATCTGAAACCTGGCTGAACGAAACGATTGAGACCACAGAGTTTGCCTTTAGCAACAGGCTCGTTTTTAGAAAAGATAGGAGTAGGGTGTTGACTGATAAATCTCAAGGAGGTGGTGTGTTGCTTGCGATTAGGGATTGTTTTATTGCCACTGAACTGAAGATTTTTGATGCTGATCAGGAAGCGCTGTGTATTAGAATAGCATTTGGCGCGTCTGCTTATTTGTATGTCATTGTAATTTACTTTGTCCCTAATAGTACTAGTGATGTGTATGAAAAGTTTTTTCAGAAAATTGAGGCTGATCTAGTAGGTAAGAGGAACTCGGAGTTTACTATTATTGGCGACTTTAACATTCCTTCCTATGTTAATCCTATGTCCTGTAACGATTGCTTCAACTCTCTTCATTCATTTTGTCAAAAACTTTAATAATGTACTTCTTGAGCTCGTTATCTCATCCTTTGACGGCGTTCAGGTGGATGGAGTAGAGGATTCCCTGGATCCTATTGACAGGCACCATCCATGTTTAAGTGTTTGCTTTAAGCCTAAAGAACGCCCAAGATTCTGCAAGGTTGTGCCAAGTACTAAATTTAATTTTAAAAAAGCTAATTTCTTATTATTGTGTAATCTGTTTGCATCACAGAACTGGGATCTCCTCCATTCTTGTTCGGATGTGAATATGGCTATGGACGTCTTTTATTCTACTTGTAGAGACATTTTTGATAAATCCGTTCCTAAGACCACCCAAACAAATAAAAGATATCCAGTATGGTTTACCAAAGAAATTATTAATCTTATCAAGCTTAAATATAAATATTTCCTTAAAACTAAGAAATACCGGTTGAACTATTGGAAGTGCAGGTACCGTTCCATTAGAGCTGCTGTAAAGATTAAAATTAAGGCTGCCTATGCTGACTATTTAAGGGATATGGAATCTGGTTTGAGGGGGAATCCCAAAATGTTTTGGTCTTTTGTGAGGTCTTTACGTGATTCTGCTGACATTCTAGAGGAAATGACTTTTGAGGACAGAATCTACTCAGGTTCTCAACAGGTTGCAGAAAAAATTGGCAAACCCAAATTTTTTCAAGTCAGTATATATAAACGACAATGATTTAGACTGTCCACCCATGGAGCCCATGTATTTTTTCTGTAGTCAACTGGTTTTTGAGGATTAAATCTTAAAGACCGTCAGCAGGATTGAAGCGAACAAAGCATTTGGCCCAGATGGCATTCCAGCCTATATATTAAAAGGTTGTCGTGATTATTTATTGCCACCATTAAATAGTTATTTATGATATAAGTGCTAAAAGTGACATTTTATTTTGTGAGAAGGGAAGTTTGGGACACAACGCCGAAGGCGGAGTGTCCCATCCCTTCGAACAAAATAAAATCACTTTTAGCACATATATCATACACTATTTTTTCTACAAACACCATTCAAATTATAAATCAACGCATTTCTTACGTTATTAAATTTATAAAACATCTTTTTGAAATCAAATTATTCCTCTAGTTTATTGTTGCTACGGTAATGAAAATTCGACCATTTGTTGACAAGTATCTAACTTCATATCTCTTGACATGGAAAATGATCAAGAAAATTAATTTTTTCCTGCGGATATCGAAGAAGCTGTTAATAAAGTCACTTTCGAGTTATTGCCTAGTAAGCAACACTACGAGTTTTCGTACAACCCGTTTCATTAGATGGTGCGATCTCAAAAATGTTAGTGGCAAGTTCAGTCTGATATAAAACATTTTTATATTTTCACACCAGTGCTAAAAGTAAATTACTTTTAGCACCAGTGCCATAATGTGACATTTTAGACACTGACAGCATGCGTTAAAAATTGTACTTTTAGTGACGTTTGTAGAAAAACATCTTTTTAACCTAATCCTCAAAACTGCAACTTATCCAGATAGATGGAAAGTTAGCAAAATTCTTCCTATATACAAATCCGGCTCTAGGCGTGAAATAAAAAATTATCGACCGATTAGTATTATGAGCTCCATTTCTAAGGTCTTTGAGTTGATTATTTTTGAGCGATTATATTTTTCGGGCCGCATTACTTCATGTCAACACGGCTTTTTACCAAGAAAATCCACTATCACAAATCTCACCTCCTTTTGCCAGTATGTCCACGAAGCTATCAATAAAAGATCTCAGGTTGATGTTATATATACAGACATGGAGAAGGCTTTTGATAGGGTGAGACATTGTATGATTCTAAAATCTTTGTCAGATTTAGATGTACCTACCGTACTACATACGTTATTAGATTGATTCAGGCATAACTAAGTCATAGATTTCAATATGTGGAAATTAAGGGATCTAGGTCATATATTTTTAAGAGCACCTCTGGGGTTCCAACCTTGGACCCCTTTTATTTTTGGCAGCCATTAATGGCATAATTCGTGAAATTAAAAATGCAAAAGGTCTTATACTTGCTGATGATTTCAAGTGTTTTTTAGAGATAGATTCCGTTGAAGATTGTTACATCTTACAAAATGATTTTTGTGAGGTTGCGAACTGGTGTGATATTCACAGTTTTAAGTTAATTGTCAGTAAGTGTGCTTGTATGTCGCTTACACTTAATAATAACCCTATTGTTTTTGATTATCTTTTAAATAATGAGCAACTGCAAAGAGTAACCCAACAAAGGGATTTAGGAGTTATTTTTGACACCAATCTTTCACTTTCTTCCCACATCTTGTCGAAGGTTGAGAGTGCTCAGAAGATTTCTGGATTTATTGCCAGATCCACCAAGGAGCTTAGCATTGAGGTCAGTTTGCATCTTTTTGATTGCTTGGTGTTGCCAATCTTGGAATATGCCTCCGTCATTTGGTCCTCTCAATATAATGTCTGGATATCTATCACTGATTGAGGGCGTGCAAAGGAGGTTTTTGAAGTGCATGTACTACAGGAAATTTGGTGTTTATCCCCAGAGAGGTTGCGACAATGAACACTTATTGGCGGTGTTTGATAGACTTTCTCTGGGTAAGAGGAGAATTAAAATATTCTTGTGTACTGTTTTTAAAATGTAGAAGAACAAAATTGATTGCCCTGATATTCTTCAAGAATTTCCTTTTGCAATTAACAGATTAAATTCCCGCAACTCAAGAATGTTTTATTTGGCATATCCACGTACTAATCTTTACAAAAATTCGCCAATATATAAACTCTGCTATTATTATAACTTGTATGCCTCTGATATAGACATTGACTTGACTAGTTTTAATGAATTTAAGAAAATTATTATAAATAAACTAAAATCGACATAGTTACCAGGTAATCTTTTAATATGTTTTATAGGTCTCGTATGTGCGTTCTGAGTGTTTATATATCTTATAATCAATTTTGAAATTTTAATGTTTTTTTAAACTGGCATGTAGTCACAGATGTCTTGCTTTAGTGTACATTTTATACTAGTTTTTAGTTTTTACTTTAAGGTTTATTGTCTTTTTGGCTTAGTATACTTTATTCATTGTAGATCTCTTTAGTTTTAAGTTGGTATCTGTAATTGGCTCTTGCAGCTGTTGATACTTGTGACAAATAAATAAAGTGGAGTATTGTTTATAAAGTAAAGCTTGTTAGATTTTGAGAATTGAATATATTTACACTTATCTGTGTTAAGGATCATTTTATTTTCTTTACTCCATTTAAAAAATCGATCAAGGTCACTTTGAATCTGTAATATTGAGCTATTATCTGAAAGAGGTAAGTAAGTAAATCTTAACATCATCAGCATACATAAGAAAATAACAGAACTTAAAACATTGGGATATGTCATTTATAAAAATAATAAATAAAATTGGTGTCAAGTGTGCACCTTGAGGTACACCGGACGATACAGCGATTGGATTTGAGAAGCAGTTATGAATCCTTACAATTTGCTCTCTCCCAGAGAGATAAGACCTTAACCAGCACAATAAACTTCCATGCACCCCATAGCAAAAGAGCTCAATCAGAATATCTATATTTAATTTGTCGAATGCTTTCCCAAAATCTGTATATATTGAGTCAACTGAATGTCCATTTTCAAATGCCTCAATTATATGCGTATGATAGACTAGAAGATTAGACGTTATAGATCTACCTTGACGAAAGCCATGCTGCTGTGTAACTATGATATTTTTAAATTTTTCTTTTAAAAAGTCCGCTATAAATGATTCAAAGAGCTTTGGAATGAATGATATTAATGAAATAGGCCTGTAGTTTTCAACATTTTTCCTATTTCCACAATTTTAAAAATTTGAATTACATGTGAAGTTTTCCATTTTTTGGAAAAATTCCCATAGTCAGAGATTTATTAAATAATATCCATAATGGTCTAGACAGTGAAAAAGCATTATTTTTAAGAAATAATGCATTTATGTTATCGAGACCAGGTCCTTTTGACACATCTAGGTTAGCAAGTTTTTCATAAATATCAGAAATCTTAATATATAAACTGTTCAAGTTTAAATTTGGTGAGCTGATTCTCTTGGAGACAGCACTAAGGCTTTGATGGAGTTGGTTCTACATATATGCTAGAAAAATATGGAGCAAAGGCATCTGCGATTTGTTTACCACTGTCAAAAGTTTTCTCTTTATACCTAACAGTTGCTGGAATATTATTCTTTCTACCCCTAGACCTAATGAATCTCCAGAAAACAGTAATGTTACCCTTTAGATTAGTCTCAATATTTTTGATATAAAAGCTATAATCTTGGTGAACCTTTTCTTTGCATAATTTACGTAAATGACAGAATGAATCATAACCCACATTTGAATTAGTTCTCTTATATTTTGCATGCAGCTCTTTTTTTTTTCAAAAATCATACCCTTAAGTTCAGGAGTAAACCATATGGGAAATTTAAAATTACTTTTTATTAGCAACGTAGGCACGTAAGTCTCAAAACAATCCAGGAGAACACCATAAAAACATTCAACATCATTATCCAAGTCATTCACCAATAGGGCATCCCAATTAAAATTAATCAATGAGTTGTTAATTAAAATCATAGATTTGTTCTTCAAATTGCAAAGCTTCATAAGTGCTAACATTCTGAATACTTACAACGAGTGCTGGGTGATGTTTGTCGCATGATAGGAGAACATCATCAGCACAATTTACCTTACTAATACTAGTATTATTAGTGAATACTAGATCCAACAAGACACCATTACAATTTTGTATTGAGTTTATTTGATAGAGCTAAGAAGGATTCTCTCAAAAGTTTTTTGTAAACATATCGTGCTTTTGATTGCTCTGTGATCTGAGGTAGTTTTCTGCTGCCCAAGTGCAAGTTATTTCGTCAATTTTCGTAGTGTTGCCAGAGTTGTTGTGATGAACAACTGGTGAAAATACCACCTTTACACAACACACTCTCGCTCTGTTATCCGCGATTGTTTTTTTCTCATGTTACTTTATCATTACTTAAAAAATATATACATCCGACATTCCGACACCTAAAAACTTATCAGCGAGTGACCATATAGTGCGTTTACCACAACAACGTCAGTTAAATATCGTGATTTTGCCACATCCATAGGCCGTTTTACCTGCACCGGCAATTTGAGTGCGCCCGGTCTTGGTGACAATGAGTCAACACGATAAACTGCTGGACTGCTATCTCTGCGGTTTGGTCTGCACTGCGAGGGAGGACAAGCATGTGCTGTTCGGTTGTTTCTGCGATTTCTGTGCTCGACCAGTCTGTAGGAACTGCTCTGGTGTGAAAACCGCGACTGAACTCAGAGCTGTTTTGCTTCAAAATCGGGCAAGCATCTTATGGTGCCCTGAATGTAAGGTAACCAATCTAAACCAGCTTAAGATTGGCAAATCTGATTTAAGCTCTAAACCACATAATCAGACAAACTCCGCATCATCTCTCCCCAATAAGACACTTCATGTCGAAATTCAATACCTCAAAAAACTGCTAAAGGAAGTTGAGGACAAAAACGATATCCTCAAAAATAATAACGTGCTTTTGTCTAAAATGGTGGCTTCCCTAGAGAAAGACATCCAAAAGCAAGTCAACCATGATGCCAACCCAAAGTACACTCCCGATGCAAACCCAAACTTTGAGGAGCTCCTGAGGGAACACTCCTGCCGAGAAAATAGGAAGAAGAACTTTATTCTCTTCAATTGTGATGAAAATGTTCAAGATATCAGGGGTGTAGCCATGGACGTTGTAAGGCAATGCTCTCCTGATCTTAGTATTCCCATTGATCAACTGGATGTCTACCGCCTAGGTAGGGTAACCGAGGGCAAATGCAGACCAATTAGGGTTGTGTGTGGAACAATTCATGCAGCCTCGACCATTATACGCAACGCTAAAAGACTTAAATCTAACCAAAATTTTACCCACCTATCAGTCAGCGACGACAAGACCCCTCGGCAACTTCAAGCCCACTGGGATGCCAGGAGGATTCTGAGAGAGAGAGAGATTGGATGCAGGCGAGACCAATCTCAGGATTGTCTATCGTGATGGTGTTCCAAAGATCATTTCTCTTAACGACCAAGATTTAAACTAATAACGTCCAACGGGAGTACAACCATTCTATACCAAAATGTTCGTGGTCTTAATACCAAGACACATAATTTCTACAGGAGTGTCTCTTCAGGCGAAAATCATGTAGTGGCCGTGTCTGAAACATGGATTCAGGAGGGAGTGCATGATGCTGAACTGTTCAGCGATGAGTACCAAGTCTACCGCAAGGATAGGGACCTTGAGGCTCTGCGTGTGACCAAGGGCGGCGGAGTGCTCCTGGCTGTTCGGCGTGACATCCCATCCAGCTGGATATTCCTAGTGTGGATATTCTTGGTTGTAAGTTAACTATTAACTCTCAGATTATGTTTATTTTTGTAATTTACATGCAGCCAAACTCTCCCCTGGGCCACCATCGGACACTATATGATTATTTATCTGCTCTTAGCCTTATTCATAACAATAGGATGGTCTTGGTGGGTGACTTTAATTTAGACCATCAGGTATCCGACATAGGCTTGTACTCCAAACTCACAGTGTTAAAGGACTTTATGGCATATTTCGATTTAACTCAGTTTAATAACATTTCTAACTCTCACAACCGTCTCCTTGACCTTGTTCTTGCCAACTTCCCCTGCTCTGTTAGAAGAGAAGTGATGCCTCTTGTACCTGAGGACGCCCATCATCCCACTCTTGCCATCGCTGTCGAATGTTCCTCTCTCGGTCGCGATGGCAAGAATTTTCCTACGAACCCTCATAACAGAAACTACAATTTTCGCAAAGCCAATTTTCCATTATTATATCACCTTATATCTGAGACCGATTGGGAATTTCTCGCTGCCTTTTCCGACGTTGATGGGACTGTCTCGGCAATGTACGGGAGGATCTACGACCTCTTTGATCGGTCAGTTCCGCTGTTTCGCTCTCAAAAACGTAAATACTCCTACCCTTGCTGGTATACTGGGGATATTATTAAACAACTGAAAGCAAAGTCTCGCCTGCACGAGAAGTGGAAAGTTTCTAAATCCCAAACTGATTATAATGCCTTTAAAATAATGCGTGCAAATATCAAAATTAAGATCGACTTAGCATACAAAGAGTTCATTGCACAAACAGAGGACTCGATTGTGAATGATCCAAAAAAATTCTGGAAATTTATTCGACAGAAGCAAAATAAGTCTCGTATCCCCCCGGTGAAATGTTTTGCTGCCTTCGACTCTCCCAACGGCATTGTGAACGCTTTTGCTGACTACTTCAAAAGTGTCTATGTTGATTCCTCTCCTACCAATGATCATGAGTCTACTGAGAGTGATAATGACAACTCACAAAACATAAATATTCTTGCCCTTGACAATACAGACATCCTATCTGCTTTAAAAGGTCTTAAAAATAAGGAAACTGCAGGGCCGGATGGCATTCCGTCATTTCTTCTGCGGGACTGCGCATCAATGCTGGTGAAACCTATGCTCTTTATATTCAATCTTTCCATTTCCAGGGGTGTCTTTCCTGACCTATGGAAGTGCGGTAAAATCTGCCCTATCTACAAAAGTAATAAGAGCCATATTGACAACCATCGGCCAATATCCATTTTGTCAAACTTTTCGAAGGCCTTTGAGGTCTGTCTTTACAATAAACTGTTCCATCAAGTAAAACATCTTATTTCTCCTAACCAACATGGTTTCTTTCCATCCAGATCAACTGTTACTAATTTAACTTCCTTTTTAAACACCGCCTATCATGCCATAAATACTAAGCAGCAACTGGACGTTGTGTATACGGACTTCTCGAAGGCTTTCGACAAGTTGAATCATAGTATCTTGAATCTTAAACTTCAAAGGATGGGATTTCATGACAGTCTGTTACGCTTCTTCGCCTCCTACTTGGGAGGTAGAAGGCAATTTGTCGAGTACAGTGGTTACGGGTCTGGGGTCTTCCTGGCATCTAGTGGCGCCCCTCAGAGTAGTGTTTTGGAACCGTTTTTGTTCTCATTGTTTATAAATGACATTTGCAATGACATGTCGAGCCATTCCCTCCTCTTTGCCGATGATATGAAGATCTTTCGTGTCGTCCAGGGACTCGATGATTGTCAGCTTCTTCAGCGGGATCTTGACCGACTGAGTGTTTGGTGTGATCAAAACTGCCTTCCACTTAATGTTCAGAAGTGTAAAAAAATGACCATCTCCCTAATATATAATACGCAGCGTTACAACTACACCCTCTGTGATGCTTCACTCCCTGACTCGGAGGCTGTGCGAGATCTGGGGGTCATTATGGACAGGAGACTGACATTCAACGGGCACATCGATGAGGTGGTGTCATCAGCTTTAAAAATACTCGGTTGTGTTACTAGGGCTACCTCCGAGTTTGCGAACCCATCCAGCCGAATAAGTATCTATAACTCATTAGTAAGATCTAAACTTCTTTATGCGGCTCCAGTATGGTTTCCTGACTATAATGTGCATGTGGATAGATTGGAGCTGGTACAGCGTAGATTCCTGAAGCAGCTTTCTTTCAGGGTTGATGGTGTCTATCCGCCCAGAGGTATCGACCAGGGCCAACTGCTCAATCGCTTTAAAACCTTATCCCTGAAACACAGCACTGTCTGTGCAGGCCTGGTACTTCTGTATAAGTTGTGCAACGGATCTGTTGATGCCTCGGATCTCCTGTCCAAGATTAACTTTTTGGTCCTCCAGTTCAACACTCGCAAACACCTGGTCTTTTATCTCCCCACACACCACACCAATGTGGCTGTCAAAGAGACCATCTATAGAGCATGCGCCTGGTTTAACATGATGAATAGTGTCCACTGCTTGGACCTGTTTAACTTAACTTTAAAAGGCTTTAAGAGGGAGGTGAAGTTGCATGTTCATCTTGTGTAGTCGGGTATTCTCTAATTATATTTATATTTATCTATATATCGTTCTTTGTTCTTATATACATATTTATTTATAGTATCTTTAGTTTATTATTGTAAAAATATTTTACTTTTTTGTTATTTTACATTGTCTTGTTATTGGGATAACCTGTTGGACAATAAACCATTTGAATTTGATTTTGAAGAATATCACCAGAGGCAGTCTGTCTTCCAACGCCACTCTCAAAGTTGGTTTCATCCAGAAGCTTACGGTGGGGCAGGTTGTAATCACCCATGATGTACATGACTTCGGAGCTGTCACTAAAGTTTTCAATATTGTTGCAGTGACCTTCATATTCCAATGCATTGCTTTGGGGGGGGGGGGGGGGGGGATATACTGCACAGAAATATACCGACTTAATTCTTCTTATTGATACAGAAAGCCACAGCTCTTCATTGCCAAATTTTGTATTTCCACTTGGTGTGCTTTAAACTTTTTCGTTACTGCAATTAAAAACCCCCTCCTCTGGATTTGCCCGTTGCAATGATATATCTGTCGCCTCTAAAAATTGAGTAGTTCAGTAGACCCAGTTCCGAGTCATTAAAATATGGTGTCAATCATGTTTCACTGAGTACAATTATATCATAAGATGCCATGGACACATTGTCTGAGAACTCCCTTAGTTTAGTTCTGATGCCCCTTATGTTCTGGTAGTAAATCGTAATATCATTAACATCATTAGAACCTTCGACTCGGCTGGGCCTGTCTTTTAAAAAAGGGTCTTCCTCGTCCTGATGGTTGATTCCTCCTGGGAAAGTTAAAAGGCTTAACAATGACATTTTCGGGCCATATGCCGCTATCAAACAATGCTGTCCTGACACTCGGTTTCACAGAGAGCTTAAAAGATGCAACATGCAGGTTCTGAGATGACAGCTTCTCACAGATCAGGGCTTCAATGTTGTTAGACTTCAAATAATTTGTTACCTGATCCGGTGTGGTTCCTGCTTCCAAGTTCAATTTCAATTTATTCATGTTAAGATACAGAAAGTATCAAGTCAGTAAAGATAAAAATAGTCAAAATCTACAGTCTATAAAACACTAATAGTAATCTTTAAACATACACATTAAAAGGAAAACATTCTCCATAAGTGAGATACAAAAAAACTATACTAAATTTACATTTTACAATAAAAAACTATCACAATTAAAATTTACATTGACACAGTAAAAACATCAAAATTATCTAAGACATCATGACAAGTGAGCTTCCAGATATTCTGCATGGGTATAAAAAGCACCAGTCAGAAGAATTTCTTTTACTTTAATTTTGAATTGAGACATGGGCAATTGTCTGATTGCTTGGGGCAATTTGTTAAAGAAGTGCACTGATAAGCACGAGGGTCCATCTCTGCACCTTTCAAGTCGATGGAAGTTGTGAACAAGATCTACTCTATTTCTTGTATCAAAATTATGGATCTCAGCATGGGCACGAAATTTATGCAGATTAGATTTGACATAGATGAGATTCTCAAGTATAAATTGGGATGGAAGTGTAAGTATATAGAGTCTTTCAAATGTCTGTCTGCAATCTGCTGTATAGGGAATACCTGCGACAATATGAATGGCTCTTCTCTGCAATCTGAAAATAACATTTACACCTGCGCTATGACCCCAAGCAATAATCGAGTAGCTTATGTGAGAGTGCAAAATAAGCCCGTTTCAATACTGATTGTGAAACACATGATGCCAGTCCACGGAGCAGGAAGATATGTGAGCACAACTTCATTTTCAGAAAATTAGTTTGCTCATCCCACAAAAGTTCAGGATCAAGCAGAACACCGACAAATCTAACACTTGTAGGGTTATTTCTTTCATCAGGAATCCCTCTAGTAGAAAAAATCAATGATTGAGTTTTTGTTGCATTGACCAATAATCGATTTGAGAGAAACCAATGTTCCGCCCTCGACAGTGAATCCCACGAAGCTCCTATGGCTGTTGCAAGATCTTTGTTGCAGTTAGACATTGTTGTGTCATCAGCAAAAAGAGCGAAGTGCGCTGATGGACATGTCAGCGGCAAGTCATTAATGTATATTAAAAATAATGACAGAACCCTGAGGAACACCAATACGCAAACACCCTCTTTCTGATTCCACCTGTCCCATTCGCACTTTCTGATAGCGGTTTGAAAGGTAGTCCTTTATCAATGCAATGCTTGAATCTGACATGTTATACTTGCTCAGTTTAGCGATGAAAATTTCGTGAGACACACAGTCAAACGCTTTGCTCAGGTCACAGAAGTTTGATGACACATAGCTACTCCTCTCAAAAGCGCTCCGTATATATGCCACGAGATCAAGAATACCCTCAGTAGTACTCAAGCCCCTCCGAAAACCAAACTGTGAACTTGAAAACAGCTTGTTTGATTCAAAGAAATTCGAAATTCTTTAGGCCAGGCACCTTTCGAAAACCTTTGAGAAAATAGGCAACAGGGGAATAGGTCTGTAATTTGATACCTCATCTTCATCGCCCTTTTTAAATATTGGGATAACAGTGGCTGTTTTTAGTACATTTGGTAAAACTTTCTCAGCTATATAAGCATTAATCAGTTTTGTAAGAGGCAGTATTATAAGTTTTTTTATACCTTCCATGCTCTTTGTGAAATTAAATGGGTCTTTGCTCTTTTTATTGGGTAGGTAGTGAGTCAATAATATCTCTTACCTCATTAAAAGTGACTGGCTGGAAGTCAAAGCTCACTTCAGAAAAGGCAGGAACACTTTCAAGTGGGTCGATTGGGGTTACAGGAGTCTTATTAAGCATATTGGAAGCCATGTTCAGAAAGTAACAATTGAAATTGCTCAGGGGTAATATTTGGTTGAGTTCTTATTTTAGTTATACCTTTATATTCATTAATAATATTCCACATAGTTTGAATTGGATTAGGAGAGTTTAATATGAGATGGTCGTTTGAGGCTTGCTTTGCTGCATTTATTGCTGCTCGATACTCTTTTTTTAAGTTCTGATATAATTAAATTCATGTTGCCTACCTAGTTCAAGAAAAAAGTGTAGATTGTCACGCATTTCTCTCAAATTGTCATTGAACCAAGTCACTGCACCAGCTTGGCCCCTCCTCCTAGTGTAGGATTTTTCAGGGAATGAGGTTTTGAAATGATCTGAAATGAGATTAACAAAGTGGGAAAACCTTTCATTGGCACTGCAATTAGGGTTGCATAGAGTATCCCAGAGATGAAACTCAGTATCAGCATAGAATAGAATCACAGCTAGCACATATGGAAACTGTTTTAGACCCGAATATAGAGGACCTGAACGCACTTATTACAAATTCTATAAAAACCGCAGTAAAAGAATGTCAGACACAAAGCATCCATCGAAACGAAAAACTCAGTATAAGCACTAAATAACTAATGGAAAGGAGAAGAAATCTGACAAATAAACATACAACAAACGCAACAGAATTAAGACGCCTAAATAGAGAAATATCCAAGGCAGTGCGAAGGGATACAAGAACATACAACACAAATGAAATCTTAAGGGTAATTGAGCAAAATAAGGGCATGAAATCACTACGGAAGCCATTTTCCGAAGGCAGGAAAAACATTTCCAAGCTAGCAGAGTGGCCAAATAACAACAAATAAAATGGAAATATTAAAGGTTGTAGAAGACTTCTACGCGACACTATATAGCGATAAAAATGCAGTGAGCTTGGACACCAACATAAATAAAGTGCAAAATCAAGGGTCCGAGGATATTCCAAATATTACCCTAAACGAAATAAGAGGGGCACTAAGAGATATGAAAAACAATAAAGTCGAGTCTCTAAAAGCCGGCGGAACCGCGGAACTAATTTATTAAATGCATTATGCAAGCTATTTGATGCTTGCCTACAACCTGGGACAACACCTTCCCAATGGGATCGGGCAATAATTATAATACTGCATAAGAAAGAAGATATCATCAACTTGCAAAATTGCAGACCCATTAGTTTACTATCGCATATATATAAGCTATTCATGAGCATCATTAACAAGAGGTTAACAAATAAATTCGACCTATATCAACCCCGCGAGCAAGCCGGATTTCGAGCCGGATTTGGCACAAGTAGTCAAGTCCCTTATCGAAAAATGCATCGAATATAATAAACCCCTCTGCATAGTTTTCGTCGATTACGAAAAGGCTTTCGACATAAGAAACCAGCATAAAATGCTACAAGCTCTTGCTTATTGCCGTATTGATCATAGATACATCGGGGTCATCAAACACGTGTACCAAGGAGCAAAAGCTTATGTTAGGGTGCAAGATGATTCCCAAGACTTTGATATCGCACGAGGTTTACGCCAAGGAGACGTCATATCACCAAAGTTATTCACAACCCTCCTAGAATATATGTTCAAACAGGCCAACTTTGGTGACATGGGCATTCGCCGACGATATATTAATTATCGCAGATGGTATGGACGAAGCAAAACAAATGCTTCGGAGGCTCAAGGAAGCATCTAACTCTGTTGGACTCAAAATCAACACCAACAAAACTCAATACATGACAAATCTTGTTATGAGTGAGGCAATTCAAGATAGACGGCGTAAGCATAGAGCAAGTAAGCTCTTATAAATACCTTGGTCACGAAATCTCTATTGGTAGAGACAACCAAACACGCGAAATATCGAGAAGAATAGGCCTAACATGGGCAGCCTTTGGAAAGCTGCGCAATATCTTCAAGTCAGACATTCCAATATGCCTAAAAAGAAAAGTATTCGATCAGTGCGTGTTGCCTGTGCTTACATACGGGGCTGAAACACTTACCCTCACAAAGAATACTACAAATAGAATAAGTATCGCGCAGAGGAAAATTGAGAGGTCGATGTTAGGTATATCGCTAAGAGACAGGATCCCAAATATAACATTAAGGGAGAGATCCGGAGTGACGGACGCGGTTACCCGTATAACATCCTTAAAATGGAACTGGGCCGGTCATGTGGCGCGAATTTCGGACAATCGGTGGACAAAGAGGATACTTGAGTGGAGACCGCGCCAAGACGCATACAGAAGTAGAGGCCGTCCACCAACCAGATGGAGCGACGACATTAAAAGGATAAAGACAAACTGGATAGAGGCAGCACAGGATCGGCAAGGACGGAGAAGGCTACGGGAGACCTATGTCCAGCAGTGGACGCGATTGGTCGATTGATGATGATGATGACAGTATCCCATGAAGTTGCCCCCACCAAAGAGAAAAACAAGTTGCGACCTCTCTCAGTGATTGGTCTGAATACATACTTTTGCTCCACCTCTGCAGTGTATTCTAGAAATAGACCCATGTGATCAGATATGTCGGGGGTCATCAATTCGCACCCCAAGAGCATCCTCAAAGTGACAGAAAACATTATCAAGACAGTTGTGTTGCCTTGTAGCTTCAAAGACTTTTTGTTGAAAATCAAAGCTGGTCATTAGATCGCACAATTCTGTACAATTAATACTATCCGTGTTAAAACGCACATTAAAATCCCCAACAACCAAGATGTTATTTGATAAATTAAGTGTGTGCAAAGCTCCTCCCAAAACTTCCATAAAAGTTTTGAAACATCCGAAAGGTGGCCTGTATAATGCTATTAAATACAGTTTGAACTTAGTGACACATATACAGGTTAACTCAATAACATTTTGTATGGACAGATTTGAAACTTTCCAATATTTTTGCTTGTGAAGATGGCTGGGCCTCACACAACCCCCCCCCCCCCCCCTACAGTTTGTTCGACAAAAGGCTGATGCTGGAAAGAGATTTGATATTCTTAATGATTTGAATTCATGAGTAGACAGCCAATGTTCAGCCAGACAAAGAACATCCGGTTCGCTCCCTGCGATGAATGCCTCCAATTCATTAATTTTATTTTTTTATAAATAAAACATTGATAAATAGTACCTTAAAACTAAGACCTAAACTTGAAGAATTATTACCTAACCTTTCTTGAGCTGAGTCTGTTTCTCTCGGGATGGCTGGTATTTGGTATGTCCTGCATTGAGGTTCTGTAGGTTCAAAAAATGGTTAACAATGGTTCTCGTGGGCCAAAAGTCACCATCCATTACCAAAGCTTCCCAAACACCCAGTTTAAAGGAGCTCTTTATGTTGTCCTTTTTGGTTTTCATTTTATAACATTTTTCTCCTTCATCCACATTTTTATTGCGTAAGAATAATAGAATGTCTTCTTCCTTGGTTTCTGGCTGTAGGTTTGATAAAAAAAAATCCATTTTGTTACCTGGCTAGATGCTACTTTTAGTACAGACTCTCCAGCATTTGAGCCACGAATAGGATTGGGCCTTGTACTTATTTTGTTTCGGTTCTTCTTGGACGTCACTACCTGCCACTCATTAAGGGGTCGATTTGGCATCGTCTCACGGTTCCTCTCCTTTGCTTTTGTTGGCTTGATCTTCCCTAAAAACTCTTACGCAAGTTACAGAATCCTCAAATCTGGCTTCCGTTTCAGGTTTGGAGACGGGGGCGGATTTCTTGGAAGTCGAAGCTGGCGTGGATATCGATAATCGGTATAGCACTAGTACCGATATCGGAACCTTCGCCACTGCCTCTTATTTTTGCGGAATTGTTTATATTTTTGTTATTGTTGTTGTTGTTATTGTAACCCAATCTAACCTCAATTCTGGTTGTTTTGATTTTGGCTTCTTGATTTTCAGTAGCATTAACTTCAAAATTGGTGATTTTTTCCTCCAAAAAGTATACTTTTTCGTGTAAAAGATATGTATAACTATGTTGTTTAGTACTCCGTTATGTTTCGTGAGGTTGTTTATTACGTCGTCACTTGACAGAACGTGTGTAGCTGACAATGAGTTGCAATCCATGCAGTTTACTTCATTTATTCCCACAATTTGAAATCCTGGGACCTTTATTATGTAGTTGTTGCACTTTGTACATTTTAATAAGCCTTTTACTTTTTTCGAACAAATGTCGCACTTTTTCGACTTTTTCGCGGACTCCGAATCTTGCAACGTATCATCGTCCGCCATGTTGGATGTCAGAGATCGTAGCACCAGAACTGTTCTTCCGCAGCTACAAGCCCAGTGGAGGTTTTGTTTGTAGCCCTAACTTGAGTATTAAGGTTACCAGGCTGATTAGATCCTGACGGATGGTTCAGGTTGCATGATGAGACCAGAATTATGAGCTGATTTTAACGTCGTTGCGGTTGAGTTTACTGGACAGTTTACTGATACCAATGCCGAGTTGATAGCTTTACTTGCTCGCTCACGTGTAATTTCATGGAATGTCGGCGGCTTGAAAAAGGCAGCAGAGCATGTCTTCATGGAATTGACAAATTCTTTATTTGTTTCCTGAATAAGACTAATGTGTGCGCTGAAGGATTTAGTTAGCTCAGTGTTAATCCTTTCTGAAAAAATACCAATTTTTCCTCAAGTGTATCTTGCAGTGAGGAGGTAATAGAAGATACAATTACAGAAACTGCCCTGTCAGAACTGTCTTGTCCATCCTTGGTTTTTACAGATGTGTCTTCTAGGGTTTTTGTAATTCGTTCTGCGTTGATATCAAAGCTGCACTGTCTTTGGCCATATCAGCCTTGTTCACTTTTAGTTGCATTTCGTTTTCAGTAATCCTTACTCTCGCCTTAAGATTTGAGATCTCCTTCTTATGTAGTGAGATTTCTTGCTGGAGGGATTGTATTTGCTTCAACGCCCGCAGTGACTCCTTGAAGGGACGTTTACAATTAGGACAAGTGTAGATTAGAGTCCTGGTTGAACTGGGAATAACTCTAATTTCTTGCACTTGCAAATTGTTGCATGACTTGGTTACACAAATCACAAGGATAGCCGAACGTTTTGACCTTTTCCCTATCATCTTTAAATATGCATTCAATGTTGCATTTAAAACAATTTGCCATTGTAAACAAAAAGCAATCTATCTTATTATTTGTGTACAAAAATCATGATCATTAAACAGTGTTGTCATTAAAATTTGTTGCCTCGTTTCCTCTGTACTTTTTATGGTTGTGAAAGGAACACTGCCATAGAGAATAGATGTCTTTGAAATGACCTTTACTATATAACTAACGTCGAAAACCATAACTGCATCGAGGGAAGGATCTAAGCAAAAAATCTGTTGAAATATCGTCGTTTAAAGCCACATCTCTTGAAGCACGGACGTTTCAGATCTGGTTATTTTATTTCTTTGACATTTTGTAATCATCCACCTTAGAAATCTTCCATCCTAATTACTTAACTATACAGTGTATTTTCAATTGTATATTAATTGACCTGCGCATGTCATAATGAGTGACCAATAAGCAATCTGGATATAAAACGTGTTTTCCGTTTCGATTTAGAGGTAAGATCTGCGGCGGTCGAGTCGCTCTGCCAGTTATCCATAAGTAATCCCCAATTTGCTAATTTGGCACTGGATTTCATGGTAGATATGTTCAACGACGAAATCGAAGACGTTCGATTGAAGGCCATCGACTGTTTGAGAATGATCTCGGAGCATATAATTTTGAGGGACGATCAGTTGGAAACTATGTTAGGTAAGTATGGATAAGTATGCAGTAAAAAGGACGGCAAATATGATATGATTTTTACAGGTGCTCTGGAAGATTTTTCACAGGATGTACGAGAGGGCTTGCATAGAATGTTGGCTTCCTGTAGAATGTCGACGACCGCCGGTTTAAAAATGTGCGTAGAAAAACTACTGGATAATTTGAAAAGATATCCGCAGGATAAAAGGTCGACGTACAGGTAAGTAATCCAAAAAATATCTTATAAGATAAAGTATTCAAACTAGAAATTAGAGATTTGGGTGAGTTTGCTTTTGTAGGTGTTTACAGAGCATAGGTGGTAAACATCCGGAACTGGTGGTGCCCTTGGTACCTCACTTTTTAAACATTCATCCATTCTTCGACATGGCCGAAACTGATGTTGAAAATCCACATTGTATCCTTTTCGAAAATTAAATGTTGTATGTTTTGTTGCTTATGGTTGATCGTTAGAAAATATTTTGATAATAAATAGCTGTTAAAAATATATACAAGTATTATGGCGGATAGAAATGTAATTTTAAATTGCTCTAAATGTAACAATGCTTGTATTTACAAGGATCGGCCGGCTGTTGTAAATTAACTTTGTGTAAAAAATGTGCAGGTATTAGTACATCAGAACCTCAAACATTGGCTCTGATTGAAAGGAAATTAGTTTTTTATTGTTCTGAATGTAGGGGTATACTCAGAAATTACTGCAATGATGAAATATTAGAGAAGCTTCACTCAGATAACAAAAAATTGCTCTCATGGAGGGAGATCATCAAATCAAATTAAAGGATCTGGAGAATAACATTGTGAATTTGGAAAATGAATTGCAAGTTACACTTGAACAATTAAATATTGAGAAGAAGGAGAAAGATGTATTAATAATTAAAAATGAAAAATATCAGACAGAAATATTGAAATTCAAAAGTAACTTTAAATTAAGATCAAACAGCACAAGCCAATAAATGGATCCTAAAAGTAATATATATAAGAAACTATTAGAAGATATTAATGAAAGCAAAAAATATTTGGACCAAAAATTGAAAGAAGAAGAAAGACAACTTCAGGAAGTTTAAAAAGGAAACCGAGGAAATCTATTCCATAGAGTTAATGAATCTTAAACATAGGAATGATGAAATACTCAAGAATATACAGCTTCAATCTGAACAAGTCCACAATTCCACAATTACAAAGAAGAAATCGACCATTATAAATATATTATTGGAAATCTCAGAGATGTAATTAAAACACTGGAGGATGATTTGGAGGAAAGCAGCATTGAAGTTAAGAAGCTTAAAGATCATCAAAGAGCAAAACAAAGTGCACCAATAAATAATTTGCTGAACCACGATGGTAATGCTGAAAGTATTGAACCACTTCTTCTTGCATCTATCCTAGATACTTCACCATTAATTCAAACGAATGTAAATAATTCAGCAGGATCAGGTAGAATTTTAATTTTAACTGATGAATATGGACACAGCTTATACCGTACCGAATCAGTTATTTAACTCTACGTCGCGTCGGCTCCTTTGATGTCGATGAAGCCAGATTTGACTTTTTCATGCTTTCCTCATTTTTCGCGCATGCCCTTCATACATTAAAAATGTTAGGTTTTAATGGCCAGCTGGAACTCAACAGACACGGACTGGGTTTAATTTAGTTTACATTTTTAGTAAATTAAATTAAACATGATATGTAAGTGAAATTGATAAAAAAAAGATATCTGGTAAACGTGATCGAGAATGATTAGTCATTTATACATAAGCATGAATATAGTGTTTATAAGTGTAAATAAATATATAAATATTTTGATATGAACATAGAACATAATTTTTCTACAGCCGCGCGCAAAATAACTAATTACTAAATTGAAATGAAATCGCAAAATCGACGAATGCCGTGGAACCTTATTTTGCGCTCTAGCGCGAACATGGAAAAGAAAGTTCTCACTTTTTCCGTCTAGGGTGCTATGAATGGTCATGGAAACCGAAGATAAATAAATGACAGTCGTGCGTTTGTTAGTTTGTTGCTGGCACTCCTGTTCTAATATGCCCGAAGCTCGAACATAATATGTCAAACTGATAGTCATTTGCAAATTTCAGAATGTGCATTTTATTTTAAAAAATGCGGCTGTAGAAAAAGTTCTATGTGATTTTCGAGCGCAAAGTAAGATTGCCGTTTTCTAAAGATTACTACGGGCAGAAATTTTGTCAAAAATGTGATCGCGTCAAACGGCCTTAATTAATTGATATTTCGTCACTCGAAGCCATTTATATAGTTGTAGGTATGTGACATTGTTCACTACTTATTTCTAATTAAATTTACATACAACCTTTGTAATATTAGTGTGACGACGGTTCTAAATTGGTTGCCTTTCTTATGGGATGCTAAGAGGCTAGACAAAACTACAATGTATGTCTCAAGTTTAAAAAGTTAAACTTCCTGCAGAAGGGAGTCAAACAATTATCGACGAAGAATATTAATTTATCATGCAATGTGATATGAATGAACTATACTTTAATCTCAATACTTGATTGTTAACATTATAAACCCACACATTTTACGCTATTTTGATATTCTTTGAGAGGATTATCGTAAATTGGACACTTTTACAATTAACTAACCATGGGAGAATCAATTTTTTTATAAAAAATCATTAAAAACTTGTAAAAAACTGCTATAAATGCTACTACTTTTCACTGCGGACTTTCAATTTATTATTTTGTTTTTATTGAAATCGCGCAGACGGCGCAGGGCAGGTTTGTAGACACCGCTGTGTTGCCACATTTATTCTTTAATTCTCATTAGCGTCTTGCCGCTGTGGGAAGCCTGATCCTCGTCAATGTTATTTACACATATTTTCACTTCACGCGTTTGTATAAAACGTTTCGAGAAAAGCAGGGATGTGAGAATTTGGCTGAAGTCGCGAAGTCCGCGTCTCTAGAACGCAAAGTAATTGGTTCGACGCCCGGTCATGCAAGTTTTTTTTTTATTAGATAGTTAGTTTTTTTATATGCCTTGGGTTGGTTTTGGTTAGTTAGGGTTAGTTTGGGATAGTTTTGCTTAGTCTGGGTTAATTTGAAATAGTGAAGAGACAAGCGCGCGTAGCGCGCTTGTCTCTTTACTTTGGTTAATTAGGGTGAGTCTCGGTTAGTTTGGGTTAGTCTGGGTTAGTTTTGGTTAGTCTGGGTTAGTTTTGGAGAGTATGGACTAGTTTTGGTTAGTTTGAAGTAGTGAAGAGACAAGCGCGCTTGTCTCTTTACTTTGGTTAATTAGGGTGAGTCTCGGTTAGTCTATGTTGGTTTTCGTTAGTTTTTGTTACTTTGGATTAGTGTCGGTTAGTTTGGGTTAGCTGTGGGAGTTTTCGCGTTAAAATGTATTACTAAACAGCCTCATTTATGACTTTTTTCAATTTTTGCCGTCAAAATTGCTCTGCGCAATATGTAACGTGTCACAAACACTTTTAGTTAGATAGTATTACATGTCACACAAAAAAAATTGTAAAATTCAAAAAGTGCGCAAAGCAAACATTTACAGAGTTTTTTTGTATTTTGGTTAGTTTTGGTTACTTGTGATTTTTTGTATTTGTTAACAATTATGATGTTACATAGATTATGATATATATTTCAGTTTGGCAACACTGCAAACATTTCCTGTTATTCCTTATTCTGTCAATATCCTTATTGTAAATTATTATAGTTTTCGTATTGAAAGTAATGAAATTAGGAGGAAAATAATTGTAAGGTCAAGTTTTCCAAGCAAATTTTACTTTTAATCTATTCTAGACAGCATAAGCTATGGATTAAAATTGAAAAAAAAAACTGAAATGGTTGGGTTTATAATATTAACAGGACCCTGTAAACATCTACTTACAACCTTTCATCTTTCGGAAAACTAAAATATCCTGAAGCTGGATTGGCTTTCTTGTACCCTTTGCAGACAAAACAACGTATACGACCATGGTTAACAATGAAAACACTTTAATGATTAAATGTCTAGAAAGTTAACACACTTAAATAAATAAATAATCGAGCACAAATAATAACACGCAAACAATCCAATCTAAGAACGTAACCTGCTGCTTCTTGTCAAAAAATCGAGAGTCTAAAGGTGCGTCCAGACCTGTGACAAGACCACGTATCGTGACACCGCCGCGAACCTCGTCGCGTATAGTACGGACGGTACTCCGTAACCGCAACGCGTGACATCGCCGCGTTTACCGCGTGTCATCACTGCGTTCCATGTCCTGTCGGTCTTTTGGCGTCGCATCAAAGGGATGCTACGCCGCTTGGTTCGACAAGTCTGGACGGGACCGCGTGTCATCAGAACGTTTTGCATATTTACTTGAATTGAATTTTAGCCAGTGTAGCGGCTATTTTTGTTTCGAATTAGTATTTGCTTTTTTAATATCAAGATGGAATGTGGACAGGAGACAACGTTAACATTTATAGAATTACGCAATAAGTGATCTATAACTATGTACGCTGCTGCTGCAACGTCCATGATGACCGACTGTTTTTTATTTAAATGAGCGGAACGCTGTGAACGGGACTATGATACGCGACGATGACAGGTGATGATGACACGCATCGAAGTTCGCCTCGTCGTGAAAATGTTCGCGACGCTGTCACGTCACTGGGTTTTGTCACAAGTCTGGACGCACCTTAACGCTGTGAGGTGTATTCAGTTTCCGACTCAACCAGGTGTGGCATTCGTTTATGTGTCTTCGATTCGGCATAGAAAGAGATAACACTACATTGGACACCAGACCGGTACTGTTATTCATACATAAACGAAGTCGCCCTCATATAATTCGGCAAATTGCAGACGCCCGGAATATGAGAAAAATGCTCCTACTGGTTGAATTTTATTGCTTCAAAGCACGTGGAGAGTTAAATAGCTGATTCGGTACGGTATAAGCTGTGATATGGACGAGGTCTCAAGAGGTTTTTTAGAGTACATTTTCCTAATATGACAACTTAAACAATTATTAAACCAGAAGCACGTTTTTCCTTCATTGTAGAGGATATTATTGTCCTTACAAAGGATTTTATTCTGAAGGACTTTGTTGTAATAATGGAAGGTTCAAATGATTTCCAAATGTATCATCTTCCATCTTTTCGAGAAATAAATAGTAGGGTTAAATATTGTTTTATTTATTTATTTATTTATTTCTTTATTTCAAATTGCATATGTTCTTATACCTAATAAAACAATATAAAATGAAACAGTGTCAAAACAAAAACCTTAAATATAGGTGACTTTACATATTGTAATTAATCAGTACACACTACAACTTAATTGAACTGAATTTTAGGTATTGTTAATATTATTCTTATACTCTTCAAGGCTATAAGGCTCAAGATCAATGAGAAATTGTGCTTAAAATGTTTTTCAGAGTTAATTTGTTTCATGTTATTATCTAGCTTATTATACAATTTAATACCCATATAGTAAGGGCAAAGGGTATATAATGTAAAGAGAAGACAGCCGGCGAATTTCCTTTGATCTTTCGTCAGCCGTTTCAATGACCTCGTCCCTTTAACTCGGAGATATCGCGACGTTGCTGGATGTAACTTTTTATCAAGGCGGGCGATGTTGACGTCAAGTCACACAAGATGGCGAATAATCGATTTCGTCACGGTGGGTCGAAATAACGAAAATGAGGACAAAATTTACTAAATATCTAATACTTTCTGCTAGGATAAAATTTTATATCGAGTGATTTTCATTCACATTCTCTGAATTTGCTTAAACTTTTGCATTTTCTTAAAATCTCAGTGCTCAACTTATTTTAATTAAAAAATGTGATAAAATTCAGTTTTTTAATGTTTCCGGCGAATTTTTATTAAAATTTATTCAGGACGTCTAAAAGCTTTAATTAATCAAATAAGATTTCCTTCAGTTTAAATTAAAAAGGTGTAATCAATATTTTTCGATTATTTTAAAGGAAAGTTTCATTCAAAACATAGAGGAGATAAACTCTTAGTATGTAGATAGACCAACGAAAAAGTAAATTCTAATCGAATCTCACTTTAAAGCTTCATATTCCCTTCCGCAAATTTCGGCTTTTTTTTGACAGTTGTTGATTTTTCGCGCGAATGTTAGTTTTGGTCCATACTCACTGACGCGAAATTTCGTCGGCGAATATTTGCTAAAAAGTTCAAATAGTTTTAACTTTTTTGCGAATTTATGCTTTTAGTGGAATAGGTTTTGTCCAAGTACCGGAAGATGTAAGCAGGTTAGTAATATATTTTTGAGTCTAGAATGGGCTCAATTAATCGCATTACTGCAACTAAATTTCGAAAATCGCATTTCAAAAATATATTTCTAACCGAAAATTGAAACCCCCATCGCAGTCTTGCATCCAGGTGCACCCCAAGGAACTCCACACACACACCTTCACACTCAGTAGGAAGCTGTCTCATAGAAAATGTCATTTTCTGGGTTTTTTGGACATTCAAAAAGAGCCGGTTTGCTGTGAACCAATCCACTGCAGTATTAAGTGCCTCACTTGAGGCTGCATCTGCCACACCAGCTTCCAGACCAGTGCTGGATATGGTGGTATCATCCGCAAAGAGTGTATATTTGCTAGTGCGGTCTTTGTCAGGCAAATCATTGATGTAAATTAGAAATAATAGAGGGATAGTATTGAGCCCTATGGCACCCCCACCTTTACCTCTCTCTCTCTGACGACCTCACACCACCAACATTCACAACCTGGAATCTGCCGGATAGATAACTAGATACTACTAACTGATTTCATCAAATTTGTTTTTACACAGTTTTTGTAAGAGCAGATCATGAGGAACACAATCGAAGGCTTTGCTTAAATCACAAAATGCAGCCGACAAGTATCCCCTACCCTCAAACACCTCCTGAATTTGCGACACAAGATTTAAAACGGCCAAAGTTGTACTACCTCCCCTCCTAAAGCCAAACTGTTGTGGTTTTAGTAGATTGTGAGCCTCTAAGAAACTAACTATACCAAAGGCCATAAACTTCTCGAAAACCTTTGACAAAACAGGAATTAATGAAATAGGTCTAAAGTTACTAGGATCTGTTGTAGCACCCTTTTTATGAATTGGTACCACCATGGCTCTCTTAAGGACTGACGGGAAAACACCTGCTCTGATGCAGGAATTGATGAGTTTTGTTAGGGGTATAAGAATAATGTTTTTTATGCTCTTTATGAGCTCAGTGGTCAGGCCAAAGAGATCCCTGCTTTTTTTATTCTTTAGATGCAATAATGTCTCGTATGTCATTGAAACTAGCCTCGCCAAAAGTGAACTCTTCCATCTGCCGTATGTTCAGCAAATCAACTGGATCAAGATTAGAACAATTCAATTGACTTTGCAAATCAGGAGCTACGTTGACAAAGAAGTTATTAAAATCATCAGGTGAAACATTCAATTGACTTTGCAAATCAGGAGCTACGTTGACAAAGAAGTTATTAAAATCATCAGGTGAAACATCATATTTTGGACTATCATTTATAACTCCACGATACTCATTAATGATATTCCACATACATTTAATTGGGTTTGTAGAGTTGAGGTTGTCATTGGAAGCAATTTTGGCCTCTTTAAGAACAGAATGATACCTTCTTTTATATTCATTTATTTGGATTTTTAGAGCATCAGAAGGAGTTTGGTTATATAAATCCTTCAAAAAATGAAGAACCTCCCTCATTGATTTTACCTCATCAGTAAACCAATTAATAGTGCGATTCTGATCGTTCCTTTTGTGATAGGTTCTCTCTGGAAAAGCAGCAAGAAATGCCTCCGTCAAGGAGGCTTGAAGGAGAGTAAATTTTTCATCCACAGTCAAGGAGTTACACTTCCCAATCCAATTGTTCGACATATTAATAAAAGGCCATTTTACCTTCCATTGAAATTGGCCTACAGACTGTCTTAGAATATACAGGCTTACCTTTTTTTTGAGGAAGTTGGAATTTCACAAGTTGACCAAGATGATCAGATAGCGCAGTGTCAACCACCGAGACCCAGTAGTTCCTTTCCTCCAGATCAGAGAAAACATTGTCAAGGCAACGACTCTGACGAGTTGGTACATTAATCATCTGAAATAGACCAAAAGAGTTAATAAGACTACAGAGAGCCTTACTATTTTCCGATTCACTGCCAAAATAAACATTAAAATCTCCCGCCATAAGGACATGACCGTCTCCCCGGACAAAGCCGAGAGCCCCCTCAACAGCATCCAAAAACACCTGAAGACAACTAGAAATTCTTTAGATAAAGGTGCATATGCTTGTGGCTTTTTTATTGACTTCTCCAAAGCTTTCGACACCGTAAATCTTAAAATTCTCCTGCACAAATTGGATAGATGTGGAATAAGAGGTATTTCTTACCAACTCTTAGAATGCTATCTCACAAATCGTCGACACTTTGTGAGTTTGAATGGGGCAAACAAGAATTATTTCTCAGGTTGTTCCACAAGGCTCAATTCTGGGTCCTTTATTTTTTAATATTTATGCCAATGATCTCATATCATTTATTGCCGAAGAAAATGTACAAGTATTTTGTTATGCAGATGATACTAATATTCTGATTACATCAAACAGATTTGATGGTACTAAGGGTTAAGTGTGTAGAAATCCTAACCAAAGTAACTATCTGGTCAAAGAACAACTTTTTAAAATTAAAACAGATAAAACAACGCTTCTTAACTTTACTTTATCTAGACAGCAGCCAACAATAACATTTAACTTACTTGATGATTCTGAACAACCAATCCTAGGTACTAAAAGCACCAAAATGCTATAGGCATTATGATCGATCACAAACTTCAATGAGGTGAACAAGTGGATTATTTATGCTCTAAACTTAGGTCATCATGCTATGCACTCAGAACTTTATCGAAACAATGTGGAAAGACTACTTTATTGACTCTTTATTATGCCAACTTTCACAGTCATCTTAAATATGGGATACTTTGCTGGGGAAACTGTTCACAAATTCAAACGGTTTTTCTGCTACAGAAGTATACTGTGAGAGTTTTATTCAATGTAAGCAGAAGATAATCATGTTTCTGTTTACATCCTGAAGGTCTGTGTTTATGTGTATACAAACCGTCAAATATTTGATAGCATTCAGGTTAATCATGGCTACACTACAAGGGGAAATCATAATTTAATACCTCCATCTCATCGTACTACAGCTTTTCAAAAATGTTTTTATTTCAATGGTTTTAAATGTTTTAATCACTTAGATGACGATATTAAATCAGCTCCCACAGTGTCAATATTTCGGAAAGACTAAAAGATAGATTAATAACTAAGCTGTGTTATAGCGTAAGTGAATTTTTTACAAATTTTTAGCAATTTATGTCTTTGCTGTAATTAAAAATCATAGATTAGTGTTTATAATGTTTGTCTCTGTTTTTAGTTTGTTGACTTTTGATATTTTAATAGGCTCTTTTTCTAATACGTCCCTAACTGATTTTAGCACTGTATTTTTATTTTAATCATTACGTATTCTTCAATTATTTGTACTTAAGCTAATTCTGTGCATCTGTAAATTGACGAAATAAACATTATTTTTTTATTTATTATAAGTTCAGATCGAAGTTGATTAATTGCATAAGTTGACTGCAGGCTTTGATCAAATATTTTGCTAGATAGGTCTTACATATATTACTCGTGATTTGTTTAACATGCGAGGAGAAAACAGTGTATAGTACACTAAAAATCTTATAAACATTGCTGACACAGAGATATGCGTTCTAACCAACCTCAAGTAATCCCAAGTTGGGGCAGTTGAATTTCGACATCGTATCTTTGTACCATACCTACTGAAGGAAGAATATACGTTTTGTGTGAGATATTATTAGCATTATGTCCTTAACAAACATCTCAGATATATGTTTATTGATATTAATACTGAACGCAGCCAAATACTCTCTAACGATCACGCCTCAGTTGGAACCGCACACGTTGAGGCATTATGCCTACTTGAGGGACACAATGCCCCAATTTGTGCCTGTACTAAGCCTGTCGGACTCGAATTGCAACGTTATATCGAGGCCGTTGTCGGTGCCCGAAAGTTTGGCTTTCTTAAACAACGTCATTGCCAATTTAGATATGGCTGAAAATATGACTAGGTGAGCTGTTTTAAACACGTTTAATAGTTATCAAAGAATGACAGTTATAAATAAGTGATATTTCAGAATACATATATCACTGCTTCAAACGGCAAAGGAACAGCTAAATCGGCTGAGCGAAATGGATTCGGCAGTATCGGGAACCGCCCAGTTTACGGCGCTCTATATCGGAGCACAATTGCAAATTTTACAAATATTGGACAGAGGATTTTGGGTAAGCAATAATAATAACAATAAATCTAGGCCGTCTATCTAGTAGTCTTATAGGCAAAATCATATTTAATATCTACAGCCAATCGTGTCAGTTCTGTCCTAGAGCAATTAATGTCATATTCAGCAAGCAGTGACAAAGCATCAATAAAATCGCTCTCATAATTTTATCAATTCACGCGGACAAAGAGGTTGAAATGATGTATGTTTAGTACCAAGGTGTGTGGAAAAAAATTGGCTATGCAGTGAGTTAATAATAAACAGTTCTACTTCTCTGCTTTTTGCAGAAACAATGAAAAATGTTTCTAATCTTATTAGAATAGAATAGAATAGAATAGAAAAATGTTTATTATGCAATATATAATAATATACATATAATATAATACATACACTATCACAATATTACACAAAAGGTGATATTGGCACAGGGCGTTCTTCCATACCGCCCAAGAAAAGAAAAATGTTTTCTATAACAATAGGTTACAAAAAGAACAACAAAATACAAAAGAAAATAAATATTACATATTCTGCAAGAGACTTTGTTTAAATTTAGTCTTAAAACTTTTCAGTGAATAGGAAATCAGTGAGGTAAAAATATCTGAGTTGAGCAGTTTTGTGGCCAAATATACAAACGAATTCCTAAACCTAGATGTACGGTGATTTGGTACCTGAAAGGTATCAACATTTCTCAAATTTAAGTTATGCAGTTCTCTTCTTTTAATAAAATATTCCCACAAGTAACATCCAAATTTATATATCTTATAGACCAGCACACCAAAGTGCAATCTTACTCTAAATTCATATTTTAACAAATCATTTGCCAAGTAAATGTGAGAGATGATCATATTTTCTAATGGAGTAAACAAATCGTAAGCATGTGTTTTGTACTAATTGTATCTTGTTTTTGTACTCTTCAGTTAAAAAATTATAGTATACTACATTACAGTAGTCCAAGTGAGGATATAGAAGTGATTCCACCAGCAGTAGCTTGATCCCTACATGAAGGGTATGTCTAAATGGGTACAAACTTTTTAGCTTGTAATAAATTAAAGATAACTTTTTGTCAACATGTTTTTCGAAATTAAACTGACTGTCAAAAATAACTCCTAAATTCCTACTTTGTTCTACGAGTGGTAAAGGGGTATTGTTAACATGCAATGTTACAAAGTTATTTAACTGGTACTTAGACCCACCCACTCTTGTGCCTATTATCATATGACAACTTTTTTTTGCATTAAGCAATAAACCATGATCCATTGACCATTCATACACTGCATTAAGGTCACTGTTCATATTTTGCATGGCTACACACGAGCCAGTAGGATCAAAACCACTCTGCAACTGAGCATCGTCCGCATATAAATGTATGGAGCAGTTCTTTATGACACCAGGCAAATCAGATGTATAAACTTTAAAGAGCAAGGGACCCAAGATGTTTCCCTGAGGTACCCCTTGTTCAACAGTCACTGCTTTAGATCTTTCCCCATCGAGAGTCACAATTTGTGCACGCGATCGTAAATAGCTGGCGAGCCATAAGCATATATCATCGGAAAAACCATAGTAGCCAAATTTTGCAATGAGCATGTCATGATTTATTAGATCAAAGGCCTTGCTATAATCCAAAAGGAACAAACACGTCGCCTTGCTCTCGTCAGTATTATGTACGATATCAGATGCTACTTTTGTAAGAGATGTGGCTGTACTATGGGATTTCCAAAACCCTGATTGCACTTTTGGTATTATTTCATTAACACTGGCATACTCGCTTATTACATTAAATACAATCTTTTCGAGCATATTTGCAAGTATTGGCAAGAGGCACAAAAATTATTTCAATACTCAAGATATATTTTACAACTTTTTTGTTCAAGAAGATAAGAGAATGAACATTTTATAAACATTAATTGAACTCCAATGATATTTTATTGATCATGTTATGAGCTAGAGCGGCTTGCACCATTGTGCTAACATATAAGTGTTTGTAGGCAGAGCAGGACTTAGGAATCTTTCTAGTTATTTATCTTAATTCATAAACTCTTTAGAACTATGGAAAAGTTTAAATTTAAGGGTTGTGTTAATAAGCCATTTGTTAAATTACTATTGTGCAAAATGCTCTGTAGTATTTCATCCAAGTTGTCTCGAAAGAGACTAGAAAACTCATATAAAACTGGGAAAACATAGTGTATATTGGTCAAAAGGTTGTTTGCTATTTGCCAAAAAGGGCGTTGCAAAAAAAACTAAATGTGAAAAAATAATAACAAGGAGGGATAAATACCAAAGTTCTTTCAAGTTGACCGTTCCTGGTTCAGCAAGAGAGAAATACCTAAATTGCAAATCTATGGCCTAAAGGAGTAATCGTCAACCATTTTTTGAATATTCAACGCCAGAGAATGGTTTCCACAAAAATTCCTCTTCAAGGAAACTTGAGCACCAACCAAGGCAGCACCCTAAGAATGCACTGAAAGTCCTACACCTAAATGTATGCTCTTTAAAACACAAAATACCAATGATGGAAGCACAACTTGCGGATAAGAAAATTGATATGGTGTGTCTTACCGAGCACTCATTGAACAAGGATGAGATTGAAACTCTTCAAATTTCCCACTACAATCTTATTGGGGTCTCTACTAGGGAAAACTATAGTCGAGGAGGTAAAGCTATCTACATTAGCCAGTCTCGTAGCTCGTTTAGCTAAGCAACTACACTTTAAAAGTAGAATTGCGAACTCTAGAAACAGACCGAGAGAAACTTTGAGAATCGTAAATGATTTAAGAGGTAAAAATAATACCAACCCGGTAGAATCTAACTTGTCAACAACTGAATAGGTTTTATTGTTCTTCATCAAATTACGATTTTGGTCAATTTTTGAATAATATTAATGTATCACAGTCTTTTTTTCTTAGTCCTACAAATGTGAGGAAAATTAAAGATATTTTTAAAGATATAAACAGTAGGAATTCTTCAGGTTGGGATGACCTTTCATTAAATATTTTTTGCATCTTCCCGATAACGTCTGAATGTACTTACGGATACTATAAATAACTCTTTTATTACTGGAATATTCCCGCCTTGCTTAAAGTTGGCAACTGTGATACCACTGTATAAAGGGGGAGATTCCAACAATCCTTCAAATTTCAGGCCGATATCACTGTTGCCAACTTTATCGAAGATAATTGAAAAGCTAGTTAAAAAACGATTGCAGTTGTTTTAATATAATAATCCTTTATTTTTAGCAAATTGCTATCACAGTACAGTAATGAAAATGAAAAATACTACATCTATACCTGTATAATACTATGGTTTTCAACAATATATTTTCTTAACCTTTCTCTAAAGCTAACAAAATTAATTTTTTTTATATATTATGGAAGATTATTAAAGTCTGCCAGACCTTTATGAAACAGACTGTTTTGTGCAAAACTCGAATGCACACAAGGTACATAAAAATTTGTCTACCTCTTGTATTATAGTTGTGAATATCAGATACTAATTGCAGTTTTTCTAAAATATGTTCCGGATATATACCATTTTTTATCTTATATACAAGAATCATTGTATTTAATAAAATATTTTGCTTCACACTCAATAACTTTGTAGCTTCTAACATGTCTCTTATTCTTGTATGCCTATTGCACCCTAATATGTGTCTTAATGCACAATTTTGTTTTCTTTGTAAGACTTCTATATCACTCTTTTGAAACATATACATAACGGTGCCACAGTAACTGAAATGGGGCAGTCCAATTGTTTTAAAGATTAGAAGTTTAGACCAAGAACTTAAATTATTACCTATTCTACAAAAATAATTAATTTTTTTTTGTAACTTTTTTTATAATATAATTTGCATGTTTCGAGAAAGTTAGGTTTTCATCTATGACAACTCCTAAATACTTAAATTCTTTAACTCGCGCAATTTTCTTATTATCTATTAGAATATCACTGTGATTGTATGTATATTATATCTATTTCTAAGAATCATAATGATAATTAATTTTTTGAACCATATTCTCTATATTCTCACTTTCAATGAATAAGTTTGTATCATCAGCAAAGAGCTGTAATTCACTCACAGTTATTAATGACATTATCAATATCATTGATGTATAGCACAAACACGTCCGGTCCCATGACTGTCCCTTGGGGAACCCCATGCTTATTTTCTTTAACTGTGGATACTTCGCCATTGTATTTTGTTTGTTGACTTCTTTCTTGCAGATATTCTGTGAACCACTTTAAGACACTACCTTCTAGACCATATTTCTGTAACCTTAAGATGAGCAACTCTCTGTTTATTGTCTCAAAAGCTCTGCGAAAGTCAATGAATACTACTCCTACAACTTTTCCTTCACTTAGTGCAGACTTTCATCTGGAAATAACTGTTTGTAGTGCACTTCCACATGAGTGTTTGCGTGTAAATCCAGCTTGAAAATTAGTCAGTAACTTCTTTTTCTCCACATATCCCCTCATTTGATTATTTGCCACAGTTTCTAATAATTTTTCGTATATTGGCACCATATTGATTGGTCTATATTCTTCACACTCCTGAGTTGTGCGTACTTTTTCAAGAGGTACTATTGTGGTTAACTTCCACTTTTCAGGAACACAACCGTTTTCCAGACTAGTGTTAATGAGGTCCAAAAATTTGTCGCCAATTACTTCAAATGATAATTTCAGAATCTTTGAGTTACTCCGTCCACACTGCTCGGTTTATTTTTCAAGTTTTTTACTACTTTTTGAGATCAGCTATTGGTAGAGTTTTAAACTGAGTAAACTTCTCTTCAGGTGTTTTAATATTACTAAGTATTTCTACTACCTCTATTATATTTATGTCTTTGGCAATAGCGGAAATACTGTCTAAAAAGTAAATATTGAATTTTTCAGCTATATTTTTATTTTCATTCTCAAGCATGCCATTGAACACAATACCTTGATTATTTTTGCTTCTGCAATCATTATTAACAAAGTTCTTTAGACACTTCCACATTTCCTTTGAGTCCCCCTTGACCTCATCAATTTTTTCTTGATAATAGTACTTTTTTTGTTCTCTTATCAGTTGAACTACTCTATTTCTTTGTTCTCGATAGTATTGCCAGTCTTGCTCTGTTCTTGTTATTAGAGCCTTTTTGTAGTTCTTATCTCGATCTGAGAGTTCTTGACCCAGTTCTGGTGTCCACCACTTGTTATTTCCCCACCTACATTTTTTCTCTCTTTAAGTGGTGCATGCACATTTAATTTATTTAATATTAATTGTGCCAAATAATCTGCTGCTTGATTTACTCCATTTAGCTGAGAGGGCCAGTCACAACTTATCAAATCAAGCTGAAACTGTAGCTCATTGAAATTTTTTATATCTCGATAAGTGTACTTCTGAGGGCTGATATATATACAAGGAAAGTCTACTTTTAGTACTGCATGGTCAGATATTGTAGGGGTGTGACGTATCTCATATTCTAGTTCCTTTTTGTTAGTTTGGGTTAGTTTGGGTTAGTATTCTGAGTAATCCTTGTGAAATTCTGTACAATTTGGTAAAGTCCATTTCTCTGTATAATCATGTTTAACTTTCTGGGATAGTATGTATCTGTTGCTGTGTTTATATTAAAATCGCCAATCATTATGAATATTTCACGCCTAACTGCGTAGTCACCTAATATTTGATCCAGTTTATCCAGAAATTCATTATCATTAGAAGATGGAGGGTGGTAGACATTTAAAATATTATATTTTTGGTTATTATCAGATATGTTTACTCGTATAAGCCACATATTCTTTTCCAATGTTACACTACGCAGTTGTTTAAATTTTATTTCCTTTTTCACATATATGGAAGAACCTACTGTATGTCGGCTTGTTGAATAACAATGCACTGCTTCGTACCCATCAATTTCCAATTCACTTTCCTGAATGTCTTACGTTATGTGAGTTTCTGCTAGACAAATTGCAACAGGATTCTCTTTATGAACTAACCAATTTAATGCCGTTTTATGTGATGTAAAACTCTGTATGTTTAGATATAGTAATTGTTGATTCTTTAATTGCTATTTACTTGGCTTATTAAATGTTTCTGGGTAGTTAACTCTTCTCTGTAGCTGTTCAAAAATTCTTTTGTACGTGTCACATTTTCTGTTAAATGCTGCATGGTTATAGTCTATATTGGATATTTTAAGCACTTCTTTGGCATGTTTACAATTTATGCCAATTTCAACATTACTATGACAATCTTCTAACTTATGATTTCCGCTGCATTTTGGACAAATTACTTGATTACTTCTACACTTTCCTGTCATGTGACCAAACTTCCAACATTTGTAACACTGCACTACATTAACATGTTCAAAATATCTGCATTTTCTCCATCCAATAGACAAAACTTCCTTTTTGGTAATTTGATTGTACACATTCTCATCAATCTCACTAATTACCTTTATATTGCTTTTGTCCTGTTCTGTTATATACTATTCTGCAGAACTAGTTTGTCAATGAATTCACTATATTCATCGTTTGAGTTTTCTAACAACTTTTTCTCAATATTAATAATCTTCAATTTTTGGATTTTCGTTTGTGGGACTTTTACTTCGTACTTTCCCTCCAGATAATTTTTAACTATGTCTTCGGCTTTCTCACAGCTGATAGCAATACCACCATCTCTTATAATTTTTACTCTCGATACCTCTGCTCCAATTGCAGAGGGGTTAATTTGTGCCTCAACTACTTTTTTTGTTGCCAGGCTATCCTGTTGTTTATCTAGTGGTTTTATGATAGTAACTTCTTCGGGCTTTTTTTTCTTGACCACTTCGTTGTAGTTTGGAATATTTGGTACTGACATTTGAACTGGTTGGTGCGCTAGATTTAGGAGCTGCTGTTTTATTTCTTCCATTAAAATGATTAGGCTTGGTATTCTTTTTATCACTGTTTTGCAATCATAACAACAAACAATCAGTGTTCTTTTCTGTAGGGGCATACATCTTGTTTCTGAACTGGATAATCCAGCACACTCCACGTGGACTTTTTGTGCGCAAACATCACATTTATAGTAGTCCTCATTTATAATATTGTTGCACCTAAGACCTATGTCTTCATTTCCCACCATGTTTTCAGGATTTGCATCATCTTATTATTATACGACGAATCACTTTATTTTTGCAATTTTTTTATGTGAGGTAATAAAATAATTTATTGTGCGCCGAACAATTTGGATTCCAGAGTTCTAAGAATACAAATGATGCTATTTTTGCATTTCTCGAGAAGTTTTACTTGGGTTTTAACGGTAGCAGCGGTGTTCTGTGACTTGACAAAAGCATTTGACTGTGTCAAACACAGAATACTGCTGTCTAAGCTAGAAATATGCGATATAAGCGGAGGGGCGCTGGAGTGGTTTCATTCATATTTGTCTGGACGATTCCAAACAGTAAGTTTTGTTGACAGGTCTTCAAATCAACAGGAGGTTCACTCGGGGGTGCCACAGGGTTCTGTTCTGGGACCTTTACTGTTTCTACTCTACATTAATGACTTGGCAGGGCTTAACATTGGGGGTAAATTTACTTTATTTGCAGATGACTCAACTGTACTGTGGGTGAACAAAAGTTCATAGCGGCTTGAGATCGAGGTAAAAAGTGATCTGGCTAAAATAAAAACGTGGACCTATGCAAATTTTTTAGCCCTAAATGTATCGAAAACTAATATTATGACTTCAAATGTTTTTTTTAACGAAGTTACTTTAGGAGATCAGGTAGTAAACAGAGAAAATGTAAATAAGTTCTTAGGTGTATATATAGATCATAAATTAAAGTTTGAACACCATATTACTTACCTCAGTAAAAAACTAGCTTATAACGGTTACGCAATGAGAGTAATATCTAACAACCTAAATTATATAACATCTTGAAGCGCATATTTTTCTCTTATAGAATCATATCTGAGATATGGTATATGTTTTTGGGGGCAGTGCTGTATCCAATATCGTTTTAATATCATTTTTATTTTACAAAAAATAGCATTAAGATATATGTGTGCGGCTAAAATTAGAGATTCATGCCGACCGCTTTTTATGACTCAATAAAGTTTTGACATTGCCTTGTTTATTCTACTCTAATATTTAAAAGACTGATATTAGTTCTTTTCGCAATACTCGTCAGATCAATAGGATAGGTCTACCAATACCACATTCTAGTCAGATAAAGAGTTCGATAATTTATAATATAGGGGCTCAATTAGCAAGTAAAATACGACCTTATAGTTGTGGAAAAAATGTAGAGCGCACAATGAATTCTTTTCTTCTGACTCCCAGCTCAGAAAAAGAAATTTTAATGAGTATTCAGAGCCTTAAGATAGGGGTAAAGGGGGGTGAAGATGGCATTTGCTCCTATATAATAAAAATGTTTAAAGATAAATTAGTCAAACCTTTATGTCACTTGGTGAATACTATCTTTGGTACTGGGGTTTTTCCCGAAATTTCAAAAAGTACAACTGTTATTCCACGTTTTAAACAAGGAGACAAAACATTAACAAATAATTATACACCAGTTGCTTTAACAAGTTCCATAAGTAAAATTGTTGAAAAATGTTTGAGATTTAAATTAAATGTTTTTTTAGAAAAAAATTAGATTTTACATCCTAATCAATTTGGCTTTGGGGAGGCCTCCAGTGCCGAAGATGCTCTGTATAGGGTTACAGAGTCGATCCTGAAAAAATTGAATGAAGGAAAAATTCCTCGACCTCCAGAAGGCATTTGACACTGTGTCACGTCAGATTCTATTAAAGCGTTTGGAACATGTGGGCATTCGAGGTATTGCGAATGACCTTGTTAAATCCTACTTATTTGAGAGGATGCAAATCGTAAGAATCTCGGGTGAAAAGAGTAGTGAGTTAGAGATAAAGTTTGGTGTGCCACAGGGTACAGTGCTTTCACCTCTGCTGTTCAATATCTACATAAACAGCCTCATGCGTGAATTGGGGGGAATATTTTGCTTTGCGGATGACTCTGTTGCAATAGTTTGTACGGATGACTGGGAGTCTGCAAGGGAGAATGCCGAGCTATTTTTACAGAAAATTAAAAGATGGAGATTCTAGTTTACTTTCCCTGAATATCGAGAAAACTAAATTTTTGACATTTTCACTATCCTCTCGGACATTGCCAGGTTTAGATACAATAAAAATGCACAACTCCCAATGTGATCGAGGAGATTTGAGTAATTGTGATAGCTGGATCGGGAAAAAATCTTCTATAAGGTACTTGGGGGTAATAATTGATGAACTTTTTACTTGGAAAGAGCATGTTCAGTATCTGACAGGAAAAGTAAGAAAACTGCACAGGATCAACTAACATGTCTAAACTTACAATTGCTCAAAAATAGGTCATTAAAATAATGCTGTTTAAGAAAAAAAGATATCCTACTGAACTAGTGTATAAAGATAGTAAACTTTTAAGTCCTCATCAGTTATTTATAAAATCAGTTATTAGATTTATGTTAACGAAAAAGTACTACAGAGAAGATTTAAGTCATGGTATTAATACAAGAAACACAGCAAATAATAATTTTGTATTGTCCAATCCCAAACACTCTTTATGTCGGAGTAATAAATATAGCATAGGTTCCAGAATATATAATAGTTTACCTTTTGAGTTAAGAAATAAGAAATACAATAGGGTAAAGAGGGAAATAGTGGACTGGGTAATTAATAATATAGGTTTGGTCTGAATATTTGTTATACTTGTGATACTTGGATGTAATTATTATGATTAAGGTTTGTTGCTATCGGTATTATTTCGATTGGTTTGTGAGTGTTGGAATTTTGTTTATTTTTTTTGTTACTATTTCTGGATAATTTGATTGTAGGTGGTTATTAATAATTGTTAAACACCTCTTTAGAAATGCTGGTTAATGCAAATGAGTGCACACACAGTATTTAATATACCACTGTGCACTGAAGTGATTAGTATACAGGGTGTCCGGAAATAGCATCGCCAAATTACAGAGGGTGATTCTACATAAGAAAAGATGAATATTTTTTCATATGAATATGGGTCCGAACATGCATAGTTTCCAAGATACAGGGTGTCAAACTTTTTATAAAAAAACAGTTTTTTGTTAATACCTTAAATATGATTTTACTGATTTTGTTGAAATTTGGCAGGGTTATCTGTAGTAATAAGGGACTCATTTAGCCTTAATTAGATTAAATATATAGAGTCCAGTGGCGTCCCGGAGGGCATCATACCGAATATTATTGACAAAGAAATGTGCGCCACTGACTCTTTTAAACATTTTATATTTTTTTCGTATTAAGCAACTAAAAATACAACATTTTTGTTTCTTAATTTGTTTTCGTATCTTGCTTCGTTTTCGAGAAAGAAAATAAAACGAGTTTATTACAGCGTTTGCTATTATATTCTTTGGTTTGATGTAGAATTTTGTGCCCCAAAGAAATGTAATAAACTGGTTTTTATTTTTTTTCTCGAAAACGAAGCAAGATACGAAAACAAATTAAGAAACAAAAATGTTGTATTTTTAGTTGCTTAATACGAAAAAAATATAAAATGTTTAAAAGAGTCAGTGGCGCACATTTCTTTGTCAATAATATTCGGTATGATGCCCCCGGGACGCCACTGGACATTCTATTTTTAATCTGATAAAGGCTAAATGAGCCGCCTATTACTACAGATAAAACTATTAAATTTCAATAAAATCGGTAAAAGCATATTTAAGATATAAATAAAAATATCGATTTTATCAAAAAAGTTTGGAAATATAATAAACCGGTTTTTACTTTTTTTATCGAAAACAACGCAAGATACGAAAACAACTCGAGAATCAAAAATATTGTATTTTTAGTTGCTTAATACGAAAAAAATATAAAATGTTTGAAAAAGTCAGCGGCGCACACTTTTTTTGTCAATAATATTTGGTATGATGCCCTCCGGGACGCCACTGGACTTTATATTTTTAATCTAATTAAGGCTAAATGAGCCCATTATTACTACAGATAACCCTGATAAATTTCAACAAAATCAGTAAAATCATATTTAAGATATTAACAAGAAACTGATTTTTTTATAAAAAGTTTGCACCCTGTATCTTGGAAACTATGCATTTTCGGACCCATGTTAATATGAAAAAATGTTCATATTTCCTTATGTAGAATCACCTTCTGTAATTTGGCGATATTATTTCCGGACACCCTGTATATCAGTGAGTTTTTGATATCAGTTGTTGTAATTAGTACTTAAGGACCAGTTTGTAATTACTGATGTTGCTAATAAAAAAAATGGTAGAAAAATCTTTAATCATCTTCCACTTAGAATTAGGAGGGCTCAGAGCAGTGAGAGATTCAGGAGGGATGCCAAGGCCCTTTTGGTTTCTAAAGCTTACTATAATATTAACGAATTGTTCGATGATAATTTCGATTAAACCTATTTGTTTTGGGAGTTTGGGTCCAGTTTGTTTTTATTTAAATTTTTATTGCTCTGATTTTAAGTTGCAATTTTGAATTGTGTTTTTATTTATTTTTAACTTGTTTTGTCCCTCATTGATATTGTATTGTGTTTTTAGTAAATAGGTACAATGCTTGGTAAGCTTGGGATTATATTTTTCACTAGTTTTTAAGCCTTATATTTGTATATTTCCTTTTACTCAACAAGCTTTGTAAATGAGAATTTGTTTCTTTATACAATAAAGCTTGACTTTGAGTAACTAACCAAGACCATGAAAGTGCTTGTTTTAACTAAGCAAGACCGGTAAAAACTGCTGTGAAATGATGATCTTGAATTGAACTTCAAACTAGTATACTAAGAAATAATAACCTTATATATATCTAGGTAAACCCAGCTACCTTGGCAACTCAGCAACAGAACACGCTGAAAACCAATATCCAAATATTGCTGGAATACTGTCTGAAACTACAATTCTTCTTTGTGGGCTTAAACACAGCCGAGCAATGTTCTATAAAGCAATTTAGACTAAGAGCGTTGGCGCTCAATTTGGTATATATTGTAAAAGGTTAGTTGTGCCTAAGAGACAATGAGTAATTCGTTTATGTAAAATATATTTTTTAGGTAGTAATTCTTCGGCTTTAGCCCCTTGCCATCATTTCCTGACGGCGGTGGAAGAAATGCAGAAAGATCTGTCGCAGAGCAACAGTCAACCGGACGGTTTCACGTCGATGGTCTTCAGGGATTTGTCTCAGTTAGATGAGCCGAAACCGGGGGCTGTGGCAAGAATCCTGATACCAATATTACTAGAGTCGAAGATCGCAAGCATACCCAGACCGAATGTTAATGTAAATAACAGATTATATTTGCTCTATTATTCTACGGATCTATTTCAAACTCAAATATATCTATGTTTTGTTTTTTGTATTAGATAAGACTGAGTTCAGCAACAATCACAGAGCCGTCGGGCCAGACGGACACATCGCTTAAATTCACCGCAGGGCTAATAATGTCCGTCCCTATCGAAGCCGAACTGCGATACTTGATGGATCCGAGCAGAATCAGGCTAAAAATTAAGTATCCTGATCAAAAAACGCAAGTTATCTTGCCGAGACCGCAACATCTGAAACCATTGTATTACGACACATCTAACAAAGGTATGATTTCCATGCATATACACGGTCAAAGTTTCTTTATTTGTAGCTAAGCCCTCGATAATTCCAAATTGTTAGCAGCCTATTTTCATAACTTATTTATATTCTTAACTTTTGAATCCCAAACCAAATGGGTTATTTTAAATGTGATTTTTTCAGAGTCCCAAATAGGCCACAACATTCGTCTTCTCAGTTCGGTACTGGTCTCGCATCAAGTGTGGTCGGAAGCTTGCAACGTTGAAATCAACGTTGCGATTTACGTTCCCGAGGCCGACATAGGAAAAAGGAAATCTAGCCTCGATTCGAACCCCACCTTGCTCGATCTGTGCCCTCCAGTGAAAGTAAGCATTGCTCCGAAACCAATTAAAAAGACTTTGTGAGATGTTGATTAGTAAGTTAAGAATATACGTTTTCATCGATGCGATAGTTTCATTTTTCTAGTTTATTACTGTAACTGCCTAAAAATCAATGGGGGATTTTTATTAATCTAAAAAAAAATTAGGCTCAATCACTGAGCTGGACAACACGGCACACAGGCAGACGGATCCATTGGACATAGAATAATTGGTTGATTATTTTCGGTATGTTCGACTAATTTATCCTGCATCTTCTTATTCTTGGTACTAAGTTGGGACGCCTTAGGACGTAGTGGTTTTTCATTATCACTGATTCCAGCTTTGAAATGAAAAAATAATATTAATGCTAAAGCGGATACAAAAATATTTAGGTACCTTTTTCATTTCCTTTAACTTCAATATGTTCTTCTTTCTTTTCTTTTTGTTTCAAACAGACAGGCTTATATTTAAATTTCTTGTAATCAGTGGGCTGGTCTTTAGTTTCTCCCTTTCTAGGTGACCTGAAGCAATTGTGTTAAATTAAAATTTAGGGAGTCTATTGTGGTTACCTACTTTTGAATTTTTTCTTCTAGAAATTCATTCTTTTCCGGTTTCTTGTATGTCATCATTCTCTGCACGAATCTTCTTTTTATTTTGCTTTCCTCTTTGATGATCTGTTCTTTGCTATACGTATTTTTTTCGTACTTGCCTCTCTCCTTGAACCATATTCTCATGTATTCGTTGGACATTATGTATCGCATATCTTCTTTTGGTTCCTAAAATTGTGTAACAAGACTTATTTTTAACGTGAATTTACGGCTTTCTGGAAATTATATGTCCCAAAACCTGCAATGTGCATTGCAATATCCTCTGTCATCCGGTTTGTAGGCCCCTAGCGGCGTTGCCAATAATTGATTTTTTTTATCGGAGTAAACGAGCTTCGAGCGCTGGGACATGAATATCAACAATCAGTGGTTTTAAAGTGGATAATCTTAAACCTATAGGTTAGTCGTTTTTATATTTCATGGATTTGTGCACATCTCGTTTAGCAAATCATTCCAATTTAATAATTTTTTATAGCCGTTTGCACCGAAGTATTTAATTCAAGATTAAGCTAACATCGACCAATAGTGATTCAATTCAGGTCATAGTATCTGATTCCAGTTCGAATGTGACCTATTTATTAACTGTGGAATCTCTTTCTATGAATAAATTAATTATATAATCGTTGCAAGAGTAGCAAAGGCGGTTGTGGCAAGATAAGTCTTGCGACAGTAATGATTCTGGCTGTCATCAAGGTCGAATGTAACATACTAACGCCATTTAGTGTAGGTGGCGTTGACTGGAGCGATCGCATTCGGGTATTAAGATCCTCTACACAAATGAAGCACTATGTAAAAATCGCCCTGTCCTATTGGTCGATCCGCATGGCCCTCCGCTCGCTACGGGAGCTCAAGAAAAGGAAACTATCCAGGTGCTAACCCATAACGTACCCAAAATTAAAAAAAAAACTGTTTAGAAACAATCTTAAAAAAAGAAACGGGGTTTGAACCCGGACCGTCCAGGTGAAACCCAACCATCTAAACCTCTCAACCATGAAAGCTCTTGCCACAAAGTGATCGCATCACGAAGACATATTGTAATACGAGATGGGTCGACCAATAGGAGACGTCGATTTTTTAAGGATCTTAAAATACATCGCGCATATGCTGTCTTCGCGATGCAATCAATTTACAGCAAGAGGCGTCGTGGTCTAGCGGTTTAGATGGTTAGGTGTTAGGTCTCAATTTGGCGACTCTCGGCGGTGGCCCGGGTTCAAACCCGTTGCTTTTTTTTTATTTTTTTTTACGGTTAAGTTTCTAAACAGTTTTTTTTGTTGATTTTGGGTATGTCTTGGTTTGGTTTTGGTTAGCAAACAGTTTTTTTGTTGATTTTGGGTTAGCACCTGGTTAGTTTCCTTTTCTTGAGCTCCCGTAGCGAGCGGCAGGCCATGCGAAAAGTGAAATATTACTTATTGTAATATATATACAGCAGCTCGCATAATACAGAGAATACAGCTTGCATGTTTTTCCGCGAATACATTCACAAAGAATCCCCCTTCTTTGAATGAATTTGACGTCTATATCACTCTGTAGCCCTGTTCATTTGGTCTGCTCTCACTTAAGCGGCTTGGAGCAGGTGAGCGATGTTCATTTGGCTCGAGCAGCTGATATTTTTTTGTTCGCTTGGAATGGAGCACTGTACTCGAGATCAGTTAAATCATGCTCTACTTGCACCTAGTCTGGAGATGGAGCAGTTAGAACAAAAGCAGAAAGATGACAGATAATCAACAAAAACCACGGAACATAAAATAGTAATATGACCCACTTTTTAAATTTTGAAAGGCATCGTGGTCTTTTTTGGTAAAAATATCCCAATATATAAAATATCCTATCCACGTGCTGTCTTAACAAAAAGCGTGTTAATTTGGGGTAGCAAGCCACGAAGTCGTCCGCGCTGGAAATATCTGCTTGGAGTGCAGTTATAGCATTTCGTGTTCTGCTCCAAGCTGATTTCTTTGATTTTCCTAGCAGGTAATATATGAACAGGCCTAATATCAGCATTTGTAGCATTCAACCTTAACGGCAGCCAAAATCATTACTGTCGCTAAACACTCGTGTGGTAAGGCAGACCTTTTTTGGATATACCCAGACGCGGTATTTCAGTTCGTAGTGCACTTGTGAATGAATGTGATTTGAAAACCTGCAATTGACAAGTATTGGCCCTCCACTCGCTCCGAGGCTCAAAAAAAAAAAGAAACTAACCAAGTTCTAACCCAAGCCGTACCTAAGAAAAACCCAAAAGTGAAGAAAAAACTGTTTACTTTAAAAAAAAAAACAAAACCGACGGGATTTGAACCCGGGTCGCCGAAGTGAAGCCTAACCATGCAAACTTCTACACCCTCTGCTGACGTAGAAACATCTGGTATCTGGTTGCATGGCGAAGACATGCGTCACCTCACGTAGCTAGCCAGTCACGCGCCTCTCATTCACACTATAAACTGAAATCTCGCTATCCGATCGAGCCTTACCGCCTGACAAGTTCTGCGCATTACAAACACATTTTTGACAAATAGATGTCTTTCTGGTCCAGAGATTGCAGAGAGTTGTTTTCAGCGAGCCGCGTGGCGCAAGTGGTTAGATGCTGCATCTTTGATGTGGCGGTCCGGGTTCGATTCCAATGGCAGGACATGTTTTTCTAAGGTTATGTTTGTAAAAAAAATCTGTACTTTAGGCATGCCTTGGGTTAGTTTTGGTTGGTTTTTGTTCGTTGCGTTCCCGTAGCAAGCGCAGCAAGTAGAGGGCACTGCATGAAGTGACACAAATACAATTTAAATATTGTGTAGCACAGGACTCGTCAGGCGGGAGTTATTTCGCATGGCCCTCCGCTCGCTCCGGAGTGCAACCAACCAAAACTAGCCACGGGCATGCTAAAAATAATATAAAAAAACGTTTTGCCAACATAACTTTAAAACAATTTTTAAACAAGGGCGCTGACGGGGATCGAAGGGACAACCTTCGCATTACAAACACACTATCTAATTACCGAGCTACCAGACCGCTGAACGCAAGCGTGTATCGCGAAGACATGAGTAATTCTGCCGATCGATCATCGTCGGGTCGCGTCGTTGAAGGTCGCCTGAAAAGTTGATATCAGACCGTTGTCTGAGGACGCTACTCTTCAGACAGCGGTCTGTTTTAAATTTTTCTCTTGGCGCGATGGCGCGCTCATCACAATGTTTACAATTCTACTTTTTTTTCACTTTATGCAATGTCATTCGCTCGCTTCGCTCGCTCCGGGGCGCAGCCAATCAAAACTAAGCCGAATTCAAAAAGAGAAACAAACAAATCTTATAAAAAATAATAACATGGCTTGGCACTGAAGAAAATCGAACCCGGACCATCGTATCACAACCACAGTATCTGACCACTGAGCTATCAGACCGTTGAAAGCAATTCAGTATTCAGTGTACCGTAGAGACATGGTTAATTCGGCTAACGTAAGGTCGCGTCGTGGAACCAAACAGAAGAGTATAAAACAGACCGCTACCGGAAGACGCCACTGAAAGGCTATCCCATCGTTCTAGTTTTGGATCAGTTTCCTCTATATTCCATTTTAATCATAGATATTAACTAATGTCTATGATTTTAATCCAACTAGCAACAACAGCAGAGAATTACAGTTGCTTTATACAAAGACACTGTACAAAAAACAATAGTTAGCAAACTCCACGTAAAATAAATGATCCAGAGTCGATCTGAACGAATTTCGTTATTTACCCTCTTCTATATGGTCTAGCGAAACGTTTTCCGATATAGCGTCCTGCGTTCAATTCCCGTCGGTGGCAAGAGACTTTTTTTTAAGGTTATGTTTGTGTCTTTTTGTAAATTAGGATGTTTTGATTGGCTGCGCCCAGGAGCGAGCGAAGCGAGCGGATGGCCATGCGTGTGGTTAAAATTGACTTCGAGATTCGCTCGGGCCGACACGGGATCATTTGTTTCGCGTAGGATTTAGCTACCAGTACAAAATAAACGAGCCTACAACCTCTTAAACTAGTAAAAATCAGAGGGCGATGAACCAGCCTCATGTCACCTTATTAGACTGACTGTAGTCGTCACTGGTAATGTTGGCAGCACAGCATTGAAGCATTCAACATCATATTTTGTGTTCAACATTCAAATTTCAAATGTAGTTTTCTTCCAAGAACTTTTAACATAATAAAAGTTCTTGGTTATTTATCTTCAACGTTCAATAATTGGCCGATGTTCAAACAGATTTGTTGTTTTATTAACCACCATTTTTTGGTGGTTCGACCGTGGATTCATCGAGCCAACGATTCTGTGCGACGGTTTTTTGGTGGCGTCGACTGTTTATTTGACAAATTGAGGTTAGTTTGTTTGCAAATTTTTGTTTAGTTGACGAGTAGTAATTAGTAATATCAGTAATATGAAATTAAGCAGATCAATATTTTTAAGTTGCTTAATACCTAAGCATATTGATTATTTGTAGTTTAATATTATTATTAAGGGATATTTAAGTAATAACCCAAAATTTTATTTCATTTATATTTAATTTTTTTGCCAATAACAAGAGGATAAGCTTTATGATATTTTACGTCAAGCTATCGACTATCTATAAAAATGGTGCTCTAAACACAGTCTATCGGCGCAACCTCCATATTCGTCGGTCGGTATCGTCAAAACGGTTAAAACAAAAAACAACGTTGCCAAGCCAACGGAGTCATGGAAAAAAATAACACCTGAGTACCGCGTATTGCTTTCTTCATTACTTCTCCATTTGTAATAGTAACTCTGTATTTTCCTGAATCTCGACAAGCAATGATGCTCCGGCGTCTCTAGTCTCCACTTTACTTCGAACAGTTTGAAAAATGTCTAGCCGCTGACGGTAACTGACTATCCATCGGACAGGCAGATTTCAGTTCATAGTGCACTTGTAAATAAGAAGCGCGTGATTGGCTAGCTACGTGAGGTGAACATACTCATGTCTTCACGATTCAACCAGTTGTTTGCCAGTTAGCAGATGGTCTAGGGTAGGGTTGCCGATCTTTCAGAAAAGTATCGATTCCTGGGATCGATCCAAATCGAAAGCAACAGAATCGATTCGCGATTAAATCGGATATAGTAAAATCGATCTTTAAGAAAATCGATCTTTAGTTAGTTAGTTAATAACAATACTTAAGAATTTGCGATGCATTAATATTAATGATTAGGTGCAACGTATTACGCCACATAGGTACTATTCTATTAAAAATATAATTAAAAGTACTTAAAACCAACTTACCTATATTAAAATACTGCTGCACTATAGCTTACAAAACGAGCAATAACTGGACTAACGTTTCAAATGTCTTACATACATCAATCAGTGCAAACAGCAATCATAAATAGAGAAATAACAGTCTTTATCAATTTAACGACGAAGAAAAATTCAAAAAATATGTCAAAATAGGCTCACTGAAACACCCTCAATTGAATCAATGATAAAAGAAAAAATGATATAATGGCTAGGTTATTAAATACGTCATACGCACGCGGCACGATAACCGATGCAGTATCACAGTTTATACCGTACGGGTACGGTATAAACTGTGACACTATTACAGTTAGCTTAGCATTTTAGAATTCTCCCGAACGCGCGCGGAGGATTCCCGAAATAATATGGTTACGAATTTGCGATTACGATGTTGCCGATTGCCTTGCCTGTATCGCATATTATTTGCATTCAATAATTTATTAATTTTGACGAGGCCGAAACCCGAAAATATCAGTATCAGTCATAATCATAAAATTGTAAATATCGATTCTAAAAATCTAAAATCGCTTTTAAAAAGATCGATCTTCGATTAAATCGACCCAAAGAGAATCGATTCAAAAGATCGATTTTTTAACTTAAAAAAATCGATCTTCCAAAAGATCGATTCTAAATCGGCAACCCTAGTCTAGGGGTCTGCATGGTTAGCCTTCACTTCGGTGACCCGGGTTCAAATCCCGTCAGTTTTGTTTTTTTTTTAAGGAAACAATTTTTCTTCTTGATTTTGGGGTTTTTCATGAATATGGCTTGGGATAGCACTTGGTTAGTTGCCTTTTCTTGACCTCGGCGCGAGCGGAGGGCCATATACTTGTCAGTTGCAGGCCTTTGAATCACATGCAATCACAAATGCACTAAGAACTGAAATATCGCTACCCGACACGAATCCATGTCTCTACGTTCTAGCAAAATTTCTTTATTGTTTTTTATTAATTTTGGATTAGAACTTGGTTAGTTCTTGTTGATTGTGCCCCCGTAGCGAGCGGAGGGCCATGCAATTACCCCGGGTTAGCCAGTTACTGGCAGCGGCTAGACGTCAGTAACAGTGTGCTCGCATTCTCTCAGTATAGTTCGAATAAGAACTAATTATACATATCATCCTGAAGTCTCAATTCTCAATGGACAGCAGTGGCGCTTTTATGCACATATCTGCTTTTATGGCGGGAAATGCATTTTATTATTAAACATCCACCGAATAGAATACTAATCATAAATGTTTGCTACAACAGAGCAGTTGCTTCTTCATTCATGCCTTAAAGAAAGCTCAAGCTCACACATAGAAAAAAAACACGTTATACTAAGTACTTACCGAAATATAAGAGGGTTTAAATCCGACGTCGCCAGTTTCACGAGCTTTGGAAGAAATAATCGTATCGGGCCTCTTCAGGGGTTGCGCAGCCGTCCATTTGATTGTTTTTTGCATTTTAAAATATTATTTAATAAAAATCCTATTGACAGACCAATGACAAAAACAATGACAGGATTCACAGGAATCTATCCCCCCCCCATCAATAACCATGCAGGTTTTTAATTGTACCAGGTCCAGGTATAATACCTTTCCAGAGTATTTTACAGGAAATATATTTATTATAAACTTAGCAACAATATCACAGTACAAAAACAACACTACATACTACTTTCAATGGCTTTTACGGCATGAATGCAATAATTTATTGATGTATCTGAGCACCAGCTCCAGTTGTTTGTTACTATATTATAGAACATGCCGTGGATGAGCTTCGTTTGCAAACCACCTATAAAATAAATAAATATTTCAATATAAAAACTATCATACATAAAAATAAAATGTGTAAAGAGATATCATACTTACTATCTTCCAATATCCTTTGCAATCTGTGAGGTTCTATGAATTTTTCGATCTGGTGTGTACCTTTGGGTACCATTCCTATTAAATTTTCGACCACATAGATTCCCAAAAAGTTTGCTAATACCGTCTTATTTATGGTTGTCACAAAAATTGAGCCAGAAGGCTTTAAACAGCTCGAACAGGCACTGATAAATTTTTCTTTTTCGTTTACATGTTCTATAAGAAAAGGATATTAAAAAACATCACTTCTAGAGGTTAAAATATATATTTCAGCTTGCAGACACTGTCCGAACTTACCTACAATTTCAGATGCAGCTATTGCATCATACTTTTCACGATTGTCTTTGACATGATCCTCCATAGAGCTGAACAAATAATTAATTGAGAGATTATTTTTTTCAGAGTGACTTTTGGCAAGCTTTATGATATCGGGATTTGCGTCTATGCCTGTAACTTGCGCGCCTAATCTTGAAAGTGCCTCCGATAGTATTCCACCTACATTAATATACAAAAATTATGAATGCTTTATGTCGAGGAATCATACGTACCACCGCAACCGACATCTAATATAGACAACCCTCTAAGAGGAGTGGACGTATCTGCATTTTGCTTCGAAACAGCTTCTTCATTGATTAAACCGTCCCTAATAAAGGGCACCCTCAATCTGTTCATCGAGTGAAGGCCTTTGGTGGGCCCAAATTCATTCCACCATTCAGACGTTAGCTTTTGGAATCGTTCTATTTCCTGGGTATCAATAGTTGTGGAAGAAAACAACCTTAAATAAAAGAATAGGATATGAAGCAAATAAATCTATATATACGGTGATGATTACCTAGTGTATATGACTTCGTGAATACATGGCAAACTGGCATATCTCATCAAAGTGTGCATCATTCCGATCTGAAACCTAATAAGCTAAATGAATTTAGTATTGGCGGGTCAATCTTTTAGGCCTGAAATCTGCATTTACCACAGTACGGAACAGTTTACTGTATTATAAATATACATATTGTAGCAGAAATCAAATCTATTTGAAGAGCTCAGATAGAACGTATAGAAAATAAATCGTAAAAACTTACTTTACAATATATATCAATCTTGGGAATGAAATACAATAAATTCAAAACAAACAACCAACATATAACATAACCTAAAAACTATTTACGTAGCAGTCACCATTTTTTGGTGTCAAACAATCATAGAACGTAGTTCTATACAAACAATTCACAATACCGCATATGTTTCACTAGACGAGAAGGCGTTGCCAGTACCATAGCCTACTTAAGGTGACTGTGCCAGTACCCAAGAATTAAACTTATCGTTCTTGGCCCGTACCGCTTCAGGGAGCTTCAGAGTTGCGCGCGCATTACATTGTTGATAAACACCATATTTTTTAGTGTCTAGCGAATTCTTAGAGAATTGCTGTCAATTGGTCCGTAACTCAGTGGTTGGATGCTGAATCTGCATTACGGCTGCCCGGATTCGATTCCAGTGGCAAGACATATTTTTTTATTTTTAATATTATGTGTAAAAAGTTTTTTTTTACCTTGAGATAGATCTGGGTAATTTTTGTCGGTTGCGTTTCCGTAGCGAGTGGAGGGCCATGTGTGAAGTGTAATATTAGACATTTTAGTCAACAATGTGTTGTGCGCGCAACTCTGGTGTAGTACGGGCAACGTCTTGTGTTGTTTGTGGAAATATAAGTATAATTTGTGCGTGTGCTCCACTCGTAAGAGTAAAAGAAGTACTTCTATTTCACTTTATAGGTAAACAATGATACACTTGTCGAATGCTTATTAAATTAATTCATAATTATGTTAGAAGATCAGCAAACATTTTTTACAAATCAATTCTTTTTCAACGTGTGAACCAACATTACAGTTGGTATGAGTCCGCCATCTTATGGTGCCAGCTAAAAGAAATTACAGTACAAGCCCAGCAAATACAGGTTTTCTTTCTGTGATTGGTTGAGGCGATTTGGGAATAAACTGGCAATTACCTAGGTTTAAGATAAATTTTAGGGAGAGAAAATTAAGGTCTCTCTCTCAGAGTTGCCATTTTGTTAGTTTTTGTTTCTACCCCCTTTTTGGCCGATATCAAAAAATATTGAGCTTGGAACGAGATATTACTAATATTGAATCAAATCCTGCAACAGTGAATTATATCGATAAAGTGACGTCATGACGAATTTGGCTCAAATTATTTAGAATCGAAATCAATACGGATCGCCCCCAGGTGCGGCAACTAATCAGCCTGACATATAACGTATGGCCCCTTAGATTAGGGCGAGCTCCTCCCTTGTCTATGTATGGCCCTTAGTTTGCCGATGTCTTTACGGTGCAATCAAGTGGCCCGGGTTCGATTCCCGTCGATGTATTCTTTTCTTTTTTAATGTTATGTGATGTCTGTAAAAAGGTTTTTTTCCATTTTGGGCATGCCTTGGGTTAGTTTTGGTTGGTTTGCGCGGTTGTGCCCCCGTAGCGAACGAAGCCAGCGGAGGGCCAAGCTTGAAGCGAAATATTAGACATTCTAAAATAATAAAGAAATCTTCTAAATACTGAACAAACCAAGTCATTGCATTATTGGTCAGGCTCATTAGATGTTGTATTGCGGCTAGCTCCAAGTAAATCAAACGGTGGCTCTAGAGAGAAGGAGAGAGCGAGAAAAGATATCTTCAGTGATGTCGTTTCGGTACAACTGTACCAAATTCAGTAGAAAATTGGATAATCGAAAGAATAAAAAAATATATACAAAATTACACAACACTGCAAACGCAAAATCAATATAAAACAAATTTTAACGATAATTGGAGCCATCTATGATCAGTCAGAAAGCGACACCTACAAAACAGCCTATAAGGAGGAATCCATCAATAATTTTCATGACGATCTGGTGCAAGATCCCAGACCGAAAATCCGCAAAATGCTTGATGTGAAATACAAAGAGAACTGTAACATGGTATGTTCTATAGTGCAATATTAGGATTTAAAGTATTATATTATATGATATTTCGATTTAGGAAACATTTTCCCTAAACTCAGTAGATTTTGGGCTAAGTATACAGTACATTTTTAAATGCTGCTCCAACAGAGAACAAGGTCATGTAGTATAGGTGGCATATACCATTGATATAAACTAAGATATCGACGATAGGTGGCCTTGTAGAGAAGCATCTAGGTACAGACGTTAGACTATATAATAAAGATAGACTCCGCGTTTCATAATTATGAGGCCGCCCTGGCCCCAACAATGTCAACACCCTTAAATAAAACAAAACATGAACAAATGAATGAAACCAAAGACTTAGGGATAGCTTCTGCGGTCGACATGCACCTCCCACAGTAGCTCGCGGCCGACGAGGAGCGCGGCCACGTGCTTGGCTGCTAGGAATTCGCCCGCAAATCCGTTTGAATGATGGAGCCAGTGGAATAGCAAATCAACTACCTCATTTTCAACTATATACTCTAAGGTACAGAGCATTCCCCGGCCGTTTACTTTTAAGCTTCAAACCCATTGATATGCAACCAACATCACCTTTTTGATTAAAGCTATGCCGATGCATATTTCACAACGCCTCGGTGGTGTAGGTGGCAGAGTGCTTGCCTGTCATTCCTGCGTTGCGGGATCGATTTCCGTCGGTCGCGGCAGATTCTTTGTTTATGGTTTTTTTTTCTTAATTTACCTCTTTTGTTACTTTTGGGTTTGTTTTGGTTAGCACTTTGTCAGTTCTTGTTGATTGAGCCCCTGTAGCGAGCGATGCGAGCGGAGGGCCATGCAAAACCATATAATACCCCGAGATAGGATTTGAAGCTATAAATTGAACGGCCGGGGTCTGTACCTAGACTCTTGTCTCCGTCAGCACTGGTTACTGTATAAACAAGGGCACTGCACTTCCGTTTTGTCTTTGGTCGAGTGAACGCGTTCGGTGACGGCTCTCTGGGCGCCATTGGCACAGGCCAATGGGGCGACACGTGGCAAATGTTTAGTGACCGTTTTCTCCCCGAGGAAGAAGCGGACATCCTAGCCAGCGTAGTATGTGCCATTCATAGATTTGTAGCCAGAAGAAATATCCATTCACGCCGGTGTCAAGGCCGGGGGTAGCCGCATGCTGCCGTGGGACCATTTCTTCATGTGCCCTTCATAGATTTTAATTGTGTGCAAGAGTCGGGAGCACCAGAGGCAGAGGCTCTGATACTGATGCTCCAAGGCCTCTTAAACTGGAATAACGTGTAACACGAGCAGAAGGGTAGCTCTGCCTCTGTCTAAGCGTCGGAAGAGGGATGTGCTGGCGTATTGCCTAGGAAAAGCTATTGGTCCTCCGAAAGGGGGGCTCAAGAAGAAGGGCACTGGATATTTTTTTGTTTTTTTTTCAGGTTATTAAATTAAAGTGTAAAAACATGCAAGTACAAATAAGTGGACGCCGTGGACGGAAGAAATCGAGAAAACTACATTTAGAGCTAGACCTAGCACTGCACCTAATCAGCCTTCAGTTTGCCGATGTCTTTGCGGTGCAATGAACTGTCTGGAAGGGCTCTGTCGGATGAGAGGTTAGATGTTAGATCTCTGATACGGCAGCCAGGGGTTCAATTCCCGTAGCTTTTAATTTTTTTTTAAAGATTATGTCTGTAAAAAGTATTTTTTTCTTCATTTTAGGCATGCCTTGGGTTAGTTTTGGTTAACTCTTGTTTATTGAGCCCCCCTAGCGAACGAAGCGAGCGGAAGGTCATGCGTGAAGTGAAATAATTTATTCAGTTGAGTAGATGCTGCGCTACGTCTAGCTCCAAGTGAAAACTACTCTATTCTGCAAATACAACAAACGTTTAGTGCGCCTGCTAAATTTTCGATGCGAAACCGTGCATGCGTAGTATGGCCATAAATGTATCGGAATTATCCATGTCTTTACGTTCTAGGGAAATTCCTTGTCCTTCAATGTCTCGGTGGTGTAGTAGAGCCTTTGTTTATAAAGACAATGGTAGAGCCGAGTTCGGTAATCGTGTCAGAGATGTGACGGATTTTTTGTCAGGTGACCACAGATCGGACGGAGAAATATTGAACATAGAGGAATATAAAATTCCTCTATGAATATTGAATAAACGAACGGTATAGATCGTTGTTAAATCAAAGGTGTCAAACGTCATTCTGCATTCTGTTGTGGATTTAATTTCAGAGACAAAAAACCCATGATACAGGCTGAGTTCTTTCATTTTAAAACAAAATACTTAGCAAAATCTAAAATATATTTATAAACAAAACAGATCAGAAACAACTTTAAATTTAAACTTACTTAACCCCACAAATTCATATTGCTCACTTTCATCGGTCAAAATTCTCCGAGCAAAAAGATCGTCGTCGGATCGCTCCGATTTTAATTACCGAACGGTTGAGATTTATTTCCCCTACATCTAGATGTCATAAATGAACGATTCAGATTAATCCGATCGATCTGAGGTATATACCGAAACCGAACGCGACTGTAGAGGTTCTGTGTGTGTGTGTGTGTGTGATATGAAAAATGGCTCTGATCTTGCGACCAACTTGCCAGTCCACCCCTCGGTCCGGCGCTTAAGCAGAGACACAGCAACCCTTGTGCTTGCGTTACACGTGGTTCCAGTTTGAGGGGCCTTGTATTCTGGGGAGGAGCTCCAGTATGACGGGCATGTGCCCCTGGGGCTCCCGACTATTGCACAAAATTAAAATCTATGCACAAAACTAAAATCTACACAGCTAGAAATCGTCCTACGGCAGCTTCCGGCTGCCCCCGGCCTGGGTACCGGCGTGAATAGGTATTTGTTCTGGCTATAATTCTATGAAAGGCACATACTACGCTGGCTGGGACGTCCGGTTCTACTTCGGGGAGAAAAACGGTCACTAAACGTTTGCCACGTGTTCGCTCAATGGTCTGTACCAATGGCGCTCAAAGAGCCGTCACCGAACGCGTCTACACTCGACCGAAGTCGAATCGGAAGTGTGTAGAGGTTCTGTTTATCATTTCTTCCCTGAGGGCCACATACCACTTGTGAAAAGTTTGATAATACCCACTCAAGTAGAGCAGAATACCCGCTTTTTCCCGCCAGTATGGGTGGTGACACTGAGTACACTAAAAGTAAATTAGCGCATTCGCCATTTTATGGGAAATACTTTTAGCATTTTATTATGAAAATATTAAACATATTTTCAGGTAAATAGTTTTTATGTTAATTGAAATTCAAATTAGACATTAAAATAGTTATATTGTTTTATTACACAAAACACAAAGGGTATTTTAGATGCTGTGCAAATTTGCAAATGGCCAACGGCTTGCTCTTCCTATACCCCAGCAGATAATTTAGGAATGAACTACGTATTCTCAGCAAGTCATAATCAAATGGCAAATATTTGAATTTATTCTTCCTTTTTTCTATTTTGATTTGACGGCATAAACCCATGTCATGCTGATGGCTGTTCTGAGCTGAGTGCCTAAACCAGTTGTTAAGATGGGAGAGGCTTTGTCGAAAAAAGGTTTGTTTATAATCGCGACTTGCAAAATAACCAATCTCAATTACTACTGGTGATCTCGATGCAGGAACGCACCGAAATACCCGATTTTACCCGCCTCAAAATTTTACCCGCCAGCATGTTCGAAATACCCGCATTTCGGGTAAAATACCCGCAAACGGCAACACTATGGCAAATGTGGTATGTGCTGAGGGCTGCTAGTTCGATGCATGTCGGTTGCGACTCGCGACAGGTGATTTGTTTACTTTTTTAAGGTTATGTTTGTTTTTTATTAATATGTTTTTTTTCTAAATTTTGGGTTAGCTTTAGGTTGGTTTTGGTTACTTCTTGTTGGTTGCGCCCCTCCCGAGGAAGCGAAGCCGTAATACCTATTATTCTTGTTTCGCCATTGCGCATGCACGGTTTCGCATTGAAAATTTAGTAGGAGCGTTAGATTCTTGTCAAATACGGATTTCTGTAATTTTTAATGAAAGCATATATATATATGAATGAAAGTCATTATTGTTAAGTTTGTCGTTAGGCAGCGCCACTTACACGGATGTTGAAAGCTCTTTTTGAGGAAAAAGTGGAGAATTTAGGAATTTTGTAATTGCTTAATTAAATTACAAATTTTATCAGCCGGTCGAAGTTCTGTCCGTAAACGTAATAATAGTTGTCTTTTAATATAAATGTGGTTTTCTTAGGAATAAATTTCACATAAGTAAGTAGGAACAGTACACGACACCATGTAAATAAAAAAATCTACAAAAAAAACCAAATGTTTTTGCAGCTAAAATATTTGTCCAGATTTCCTAAATATACTTCCCTATTCAAAATTGTTTTTGGTCATTTTTCAGCTTGGACAACAGAATGTCGTCCACCGCGCTTTCGTCCAGCCAAAGCCTGGTCCAGAACATGTAAGTTTTTAAAAATTATTTGTATGTGCATGTAGGGTCTAAAAAGGGCCATAATTAGGGTTATGTTGTACAAGCGGTATTTGATTTTCCCATTTCGTGATGCAATGTTTTGTAAATATTGGCTCCTTCCATTATTTACTTTTGATAAAATCTCCCTACAATTAGTTCAATGGTATGTATAAGCGATACTCACTTTGGAAGGGATATCAGGAAGTATAAGATGCATGTAATTTTTGGTTTGTTTGTTTAATATATTGAACATTTTAGAAAATTCTCCGGGCCAGAGAGTGAATATGCCACCGAAATACGTGGGCAAGTAGTCAATATACAGTGTGGTGAAGGCCATCACAACCATGGAAGTTCTAAAGTCAAACTCACCGACAGAATCGACTACAACTGGGAATTCAAATATTATCACGGGCACTTAGTAGCTGCGCATATCAATGGCAAGATAATTGCTTATGCCATGAAAGGTATATTAATTTTGTTAATATTTATATCTGAAAATTAAAATCTTTGAGTGAGTCTTGTGTGAGTTATGACCAGAATATGTTGGTAAATTACACTAGCTGGAGATAAGCTTGGTAATTACTAAGACTACTAGTTGGTTCAGTTGGTTATTTTAGTGATCAAGCCAATAACCGTTTTGTTAGTTCTGTTGAATATTTCGCTCAGGATTCGATAAGGCTGCGCTTAGATGTCTCATTGATCTTTACTATTTTTAGATTATTCACTTCCTCATGCTAATATAAATAAATATAGTCTCATTTTTCTTTTAGGGAAAGATGGGGGCATGATAAGAGTCGTACATCAAGAAACAAACGGAAAGAGGGCACTCATTAAGAATCTGAAAGACGATATTAAGGACCTTTCGTTTGCTTACTCGAGTACGGAAATTATTTTGGGATGTGTCGATTGCGAAGGAAATATTCTTGTTTACCACATTGAGGATTGTGCTGACACTCTAAAGTATCCTTCTTATTTATATTTCTCTTTGAATATCTATTGTGCCGGTATTTTGTATTTGATGTCCAATTTTTTTTTGGCTTTTTATGTATTTATTGTTTGATTTTAGTGCTTATTTATTTGTGTAGGTGATTTTGAATATATTTCATAATGTCTGATTTTCCATTGAATTTTACTTTTCATCTGACTTGTTTATAATATTTTGTATTTCTGAAGATCTATAAAAATTATTATTATCTGTATGTCTCTTTATAGTATGTACATTTAACATTATTAGAAATCAAAGGAATATTTATTACTCTACACAGAATGCTTTTTTTGCAATATTTCCCTAACCATATATAGCTATAAACTCCTGCTACATGTGTTTCACGAGGAACCTGTCAGACCCAAAACCAATTTCAGATTGGCTTGGTGCCCGTACGTACCCAGCACTGACGAGGATCTCGAGCTTCCTGATGAGTCGGAGAAAATGTTTGTTATTCTAAATGGCAAGAAAGGTATTTAAGATTCTTCTAGAACCACGGACCTTTAAGAAATTTGCTTGTAAAAAGTATTTTTTCTATAGTAAATCATAATACTGTAACATACCTCGGAAGTGATAATTTATGTGCACTAAATTTTGACTGTCTTGACATTAATAAAAAAAATAATTCTCTTTTCAGCTGAAATTTATAATGTCGCGACTTTAAACAGCAAATATGGAAACAAAGGTCCCCTAGATCCCAACAATTCGTACGAGGGTTACACGGAAATCATTCACACTTCAGATTTGGTCGATGCCTCGTTCTCTTCGGACGGATGCGCCATCGCTCTGGCTTGCCAAGACGGATACGTCAAGTTCTTTCAAGTAATATATTTATTCGTATAGAAACATCAACTAAAATATCTTTAATTTACTTATTTCACTCTACAGTCCGCAGTATGTGATGATTCAATTGATTCGAAATACATACTTAGTTACTTACATTCGTCATTGTAACACTTGTATTTTTTAGCTCTTCATGTTTGACCCAGACCTCCAGAAATGTCTGCATGAATGGATCCCGCATGAGGGAAAAGCTTTAACTTCTGTGATATTCGTTGATAACATTCTAGAATATACTCCTCAGTAAGTGCTTGCATATGTAATTTTAGTTATTGTGTATATGATTTATTAGCATTGTATAACAGTCACCTTCTGAGAGAGTACAACTGATCAAGAGGCAAGTACTGAGCGGTGTGCGTCAATAATAATATAGTTTATGTCATACACAAAAGGACTGGCTACATTTGGGGACAAGAATATTGGAACCCAGTTCTATAAATATGTCAGCAAACGTAATTAGGACATTATAATTAAAATTAGTTTTCAAATGTTGCAAAATCTGTTGCTTTAATCAAAGTCAAAGTCAAAATATGCTTTATTATCTGAAGAATATATACATTTTTGTAGACAAAGCGTAGATCCTAATTCTAAATTATACAGTACTGGTATACAATGTTCGTTCTACATACAATACAAAAAAAAAAACAGGCAAACCTTTTTATACATTGAAATTACTTATCCATATAACAACATACATTTCTTCATATCTAAGTAAAATAAAATCAAATCAAATATTATCGGAGAAACACTCTTCAACATTATAATATGCTTTTTCAGTTAATATTTTTTTCAAATCTTTTCTGAAAGTTTTGGGACAGGTCAGCCTTCTTCATGAACGTGGAAGGTGCTCTCATAAAAAATAGAGTTTTGAGTTAACGCCGAAGTTGGTATCGGGAGGTTTATATTATAACAAGAGCGTGTATAATTATTGTTACTTGCAATTATCAAGGAGTATTTCTTGTGCATCATACAAGCAGTTTCAAGAATAAAGACTGAAGGCAGAGTTAATATTTTTTCCGCGATGAAATATGGCTTACATGATTCCCTACCTCTGATTTTGCAAAGATATCGGATAGCCCGTTTCTGTAAAACAAATACGGACTGGAACAAACCCGCTGAACAGTTACCCCAAAAGCAAATTCCATACCTTATGTGTGAATCTATTAATGCGAAATAAGCATTTTTTGCTATTTGTTTATTAAGTTGATTTGAAATTGTTTTTACTGCAAAGCACCCTGAAGCTAGTTTGGATGATAACTGCTCAATGTGTTTGTCAAATTTCAATTTCTCATCGATGACTATTCCTAAAAATTTATTACAATGAGTTTTTAAAATGGGTTCAGTGTTGAGTTTTACATTCTCCAGGCGACATTTAAAATTTATAATATTAGTCTTGGACACATTAAAAAACAAACAATTACAATCACACCATTCCTTTACCCTATCTAGGTCATGATTTACCATTTCAGACAGAACCTGTGCATCTTTGTTATGCCACAGCAAGGTAGTATCATCTGCAAAAGAGGTACACTTTCCATACTTAATTATTGTGGGGAGATCATTCACATAAAGAAGGAAAAGAAGAGGTCCGAGGACAGATCCCTGAGGTATACCTTCCTTTATGCTCAATCCATCCGAGACTTGCTCACTAAATACCACCCTCTGCTTTCTATTAGAGAGATATGATTCAAACCACTTCAATATACATCCCCTGAAGCCACAGATCTCAAGTTTACTCAACAGTATTGTGTGTGTGACACGCAGTCGAAGGCTTTTGCCAAATCACAAAACACCACGCCGGCCACGTCACCATCATTGAGACCCAGGTAGAGTTTTTCCAACATATTGAATATTTCATCATTGGTATTTTTTTATGACTGGAACCCAAACTGAGAACTGTTTAAAATATGATTTTTATCCAGAAAATCCATCATTCTCCTTTTAAGAACCTTCTTTACTATTTTTGTTAATGTTGGCAGTAGTGAGATTGGCCTATAGTTTGAAGGAATGTCCTCTCCCTGTTTAAAAATCGTATTAACCACAGTTTTTTTAAGTAAGTCTGGGAAGTTGCCTGTTAGAAATGAGTTATTAATACACTCGGCTAGTGAAGGTAGCGCTGAGTTTGGAAGATTTAAGAAGAATTTAACTGATCCCACCCAGAAGAATTTTTATTTTTCACTTCATTTAAAATGGAAACAATTTCATCAACCATAACAGGTTTAAAGTAGAATGTATTATGGACAGACATATTTTGAAGATACTTAAGAGGATCCATAGCAGAAGATGGAATATTTCAGGAGAGTTGAGAAGCGATTTAACAGTAAAATGAATTAATAACATCTGCATCCAATTTGGAGAAATTCTTCTTGTATGTATTATTTCCTCTTAAAGCGTTAACAATTTTCCATGCCTCTTTTTGCATGTTAGATGAATTCTTTAACCTATACTCATAAAATCTTAACTTAGCAACTTTAATTAATTTTTGGTAGATTCTCCGATAAGTATTAAAATAATTTATAAAGAAATCATTGTTGAGGGCAAACTTCCTTAACTATGTTGGGGTTTGGAACCTTCGGCAAGATGCACTAAAACGGAGTTTTATCCACAATACCGAAACAGAATTATTGCACTCTAACTTCTAACTTCCTTAGAAAATGTAAACACCGCATATTTCTTGCCGATACCTTCAGTCCCTTGGTCATCTAGGATTTTTTTGATTTTTCCTTTAGTGTCAGAATAGGAAAGTGTATTTAGAAAACCCCTATGAGTTGACTATGAAATAAAGTTAGTGCATCCCTTTCATCCCCCGGCTCACTTAATCTACCCCAGTCCATATTTGAGCATGCACCAAAGAACTTTAGAAAAAATGTGACCATGTTTTATGTTACTGTCATTAGATCAATTCTAGAAAGTACCGCCTCATGGTCCGATAAACCGGCTGTTAAGACAGAGCAAGACGTTCTTTTTCCAAGGTTAGAGCATATGTAGTCCAACATAGAGGTAGAGCTTTGAGTGATCCTGGTAAAGGAGTCCACATGGTTTTCCAAGCCAAAAGAAGTTAACAAATGTTGGAGATATTTAACCACCTGCAAATTCTTATCAGCGTAATTAATATTAAAATCACCAGCCACAACAATAGGGAGGCAAAGCACTTATAAATAAATAAATAAATAAATAATCCTTTATTGCCAACCAAATCTTTTTTACAAGACACAGCAACGTCAAAAAGAAAACAGATGCGGCCTAATGCTTACTAATCTAAATCTAAATTATAATGGATGTTCAATAGCAGGAACGTCCCAAGCAAAATACATCTTTGTAAAAACAAGCTTGAAAATTATTAAAAATTTTTTAGGTTTAAAATAATTAAAAGCCTAAAGCTAAAAACATATGGACTATCACAGACATATTAAAAATTGGTTTTTGAGGTAATGTGTGTAAAAGATAAAATAAACTAAATTAAATTAAAATCATATATACACTCATTATGTAAAAAGATGGTAACTTCCCTTTTAAATTTGTTTGGGCAAGCAATCTGTTGCAGGTTATTTGGTAAGGCTCTATATGCTTTTACTGCCCTATAGCCAGGACTTCTTTCAAAGTAGGCAGAGGAGTGCGCAAGGATGCTAAGGCCCATCCTGCCTCTGGTAACCACTGCCATGTCCTCGGCATAATGATCCACATTTGCCGGAAACAGGCTTGGCTCTTTTTTTACTAGAGTTACCAAAGATAGGAAGTAGAGTGAAGGTACCGTAAGGACACCAAATCCAGAAAAATATTCTTTACACGATGTTCTAGGGGATAGCCCATATATACAACGTATTATCCGTTTTTGTGCTTTAAAAATTTTTATAGCTTGGCTAGACGAGCCCCAAAATAAAATTCCATAAGTAATGATTGACTGGATACTCGCGCAGTAAAACAGTTTTAAAGTGTGTGTGTTCAATACCCTCCGGAGCCTTCTAATTACTGCACAAAGACTATTTAGCTTGGCTGACAAGGCGCTGATATGTTGCTCCCAATTTAAAGAGGAATCCAGATGTACGCCAAGAAATTTCATACTATCCAGTATGGGGATTGATTTTCCGTTCAGTCTTACATACAACGATTCACTCCTACTTTTTGTTTTTGAAAAAGACATTAGACCAGTTTTTCCTGCATTCAGGGTCAACAGATTTCCCTGACACCAATCTTGCATTTGTTCTGCTGTACGTACACAGTCCCCAGAGAGCCCCCCAAGAGACGAACTAGCCAATATGACTGACGTATCGTCAGCATACTGACAGACAAGCCCCAAAGAAAGAGCCCCACAGAGACTATTCGCGTACAGAAGAAAGAGTAACGGACCCAATATGGATCCCTGAGGAACACCCTGTGTCAAAATTACTGTATTTGAGAAGCATTGCTTCCCGTTTCTTATCACACTAACGGTTTGTCTCCTGTTGGTTAAATAAGATTTGATCAGAGACAAGCAGATTCCCCTAAGTCCGTAACCTTCCAACCTCATAATTAGAATATCATAATCAATAGTGTCAAAAGCCTTCAAGAGGTCAAAGTATAAACCAGCTACTTTCTCATTGTTGTCGACTTTTTCTGCTATAAAAGATATTGTTTTATAAATAGCTGATTGAGTAGACCTGCCAGGCCTAAATCCAAATTGTTGTTCGACAAGAATGTTATGCTGTTCTATGAAGTTGATTATTCTATTATATATTGCTCTCTCAAAGACCTTTGACACCGAGGGCAACAGTGAAACTGGTCTATAGTTGTTAATGTCTTGTTGGTTGCCTTTTTTATGAATTGCTAAAATTTTTGCTGACTTCAATCGTTCAGGAAACACGCCTGAAACAAAACAGTCATTTATAATATGAGTTAGTGGTCCTGTTACATATAGAGAAATGCGTTTCAGAACATACACTGGAATTTCATCCAGCCCTGCCGAGAATTTATTAGGAAGAGAAAGAATTATATTATATATTTCATTTTCACACACGGGCGACATGAAAATTGTTTCATAGCAAGTGATCTTACCTTTTATGTTATGATTAATATTTTTTGAACCAAGATTGAATTTGTTAGAGAACATTTCTGCTATTTCACAGGGATCCTCAATAATGAGGTTTTCATTATTTCTTATTGTTATCTGGTTACATGTTTTAAAATTATTTGTTGCTGAATTAAATATACTCCAAATTGTTTTGGTTTTGTTTTTTGAATTGATTATTCTATTTTCATTTATGCCCTTTTTATAATCAGATAAAAATTTTCTGTAGAGTTTTCTCTCAGATTTGTAAAAGTTGTATACTTCAGGACTTTTTGTTTGTTTATTCCATACATACAGGTCTTTTATGTAACTAGAATAATTTCTTATCTCAGTGTTAACCCAAGTATCAGATGAATTTCTACTTCTAGAAGAGTTTAATGGAAAGGCCCTGTCGAAATGGTAAAAAAGTATGTCAAAAAAGCATTCATACTTCTCATTCGCGCCAACCTCTCTCACAACATCACTCCAAGTCTCACTCCGCAAGTAGCCTATAAATCTGTTTATATTTTGTTCTGTAAAAAAACGTTTTTTAATATATATTGTACCCTTACTCCTACTTGTCTCCAATTTTAGTACTTGGCCATAGTGATCAGAGATATGTGTAATATGAATTGAAGTTTCAATATCTGATTTTGGCAGATTACAGAAAATGTTGTCAATCTGAGTTTCCGAGGCAGAACCAGCCCTAGTTACACCCCTGACGCTTGACTCCAGGCCATAAGCAGAAAAAAGCTGCAACAAATCATTTGATACACCATTTAAAGCCAAAAAATCAATATTTAAGTCCCCACAAATTATCATTGACTTGTTGGGCTTATACAAATAATGTAATAGCTCATTTATTTTTGTAAAAAATATTTCTAAGTCTCCTGAAGGAGATCTATATAAACAAACAGTAACATAATGTTTTTTAAATTTAAAAAACTCAGAAATGCAGTATTCAAAGTGTTTTTCAATCTGTTCTACCTTTGCTTCGACCTCAGTCAGCTCAAAACTTTCTTTTGAAAATATTGCAGTTCCTCCCCCTCGATAGCAGGATCTAGATGAAAAACTGTGCAGACTATAATTTTTCAGGTTCAATTGCTTTATGTCATTTCCTTGAAACCAGTGCTCAGTAACACATACAATATCTGGATTTAACTCAGACAGCTGCACCTCAAATTCCAGCACTTTTCCATTTAAGTTTCTGATATTTTGATGTAGTAAAATTATACAATTATCTGCAGTTGAAGCGCCGTTTTGGGAACTGCTTGATAATAATGTGGCCTTATCCTGACTGACCAATATATCTGATTGTATCTGTAGTGTTTTTTTATTTATGTTTTGCCTAAAAAATTGGGACCCATGGCAAAATTTAAGCGTTCAAAAGCAGTGCCTTTTGGCCAAAAAGATGTTTCATAAACTATGTCTTTTAAGTCAGGCTTTACCCCAATCATAAACCTAAGTTTGGATGACTTTATCGTCTTAGGTTGGCAAAGTGTTACCTCTATATATTCAATTTCTGTTTTTCCTCTCTTGTTGATGTATTTTTTGATGCTCTCCTCTGTAACTCCCTCTGGAATTTTGGATAAGAACAGCCAGATTTTCTTATTTTTCTGAGAAGTATTTGCACCATCAAAAGTATGTTCGTCGTCGTTTGTTCCATATTTGGGTTTCTTTTTTATCTTTGAGAATCTACTTTGTACATTGTCTTCAGTTTGTTGTTGTTTTCTCTGACGTCTTTTGGGAAACTCGAAAGGTTGCTCATAACTGTCCTCTATCCCCTCTTCGCTCTGCTGTGTCGGCTTATTAGCATCGCCTGACTTTTTGACCTCTGTGGTTGTTGCTTCGTTTTTCTGAACTGTTGCTATTTGGTTGGTATCACTGTTTTTAACATTTACCAAGATGCCGCTTAAGGAAGCACCAACACCATCTTGGCAGGAAAATTTAGCATTTCTTGAGGTTATATTTCCATTTTTCAATTGTTTTTCCATTAAAGTAGCTTTTTCCTTCCATAACTCACAGTTCTCATGTAGAATGGCGTATTTTTCCTCCAATTCCATAATTATTCCCTTTAAATATTCTACTTCTGTACTAGAAGTTTCAACATTCACCGATCTAACCTCTGATTTGGGTTCCTCCGTTTCATTTTTACATACTGGGTTTTTAACACTCGCTGATTGCCCCAAACACGAGGGATGAAAGCTTTCACGGCACTTTACACATTTAACGTAGTTTAGAACATCTTTATTGCAATGTTTGCAAATAGTTTTATTATTTTTCGCGACGTTTGATTCGGCGTGTCTATCACCCGCCATCTTGGAACGCATCTTTAAACAGTTTCTAGCTTTAAAAGAAAGGTGTAAACACAAGAAGCGGGGGAACGATATATACATACTATATACAATTTTAAATTTCAGAACAGATAACACAACACTCAAAATTGATTTCAGAACATAACTCTACATATTTGTCCACCCTCTTAAACCTCAACTTATTACTAGTCATACAGTCTTCATGTACAAGTGTCATAGTACCGCCATGTGAATAGATTGATCTACAAAACTCGGCTACAACCTGATAATTATTGATATAAATGGGTTCATCCAACCGTAACCAGTGGTCTGTTATCAGAACAATTGAAGGATAATTCAATTCCTCCAGAAACAGTTCTAGTTCACTTACTTTGGCTCTAATAGATTGAATATTTAATAATAAAGCACTTAATTTTGAACTATCTCTAAAAAAGAACCCGAAATACTCCCAGAATTCACCCGACCAACATTCACCTCGGCTTCAGACTCATTTGCCAATTCAGTATCAACAATAGTTATGTTCTGGTTTTCGTTGAAACAAAATCTTTCTTGAACACTTTTGGAACAACATTTAACATGAACTAAGTTAGACATCTTTCGTTTCTTGTTTTTAATAAATTTTAATAAAGGTACAGTAATCAGATTTCCTTTCAACTTAAAACTTTCGTCATCACAAGAATTAAAAAACAAAGTATGATTTTCGGTAAATCTATCTACATATTCAACAAACCTCTTAAGCCTACAATTAAAATATAAAACCATGTGAGCATTCTTATTTTGTAAGGTGACAGGAGACAAAAATATTATGTTTGTTTGCAGACAGGATTTTAATACGTAATTAATAAAACGAATGCTTGGGTATCTACCTGTACAAAGATCATTAGAACCTAAACCAATAATCGTTGTCTGCAAAGTCACTCACTAAATTACCCAGATCTTCCAATACACTCCTGCTGAAGGCGTCAGGCTTTATGATAGTCAAGATTTCAGCTGACGATCCCAAGTCACGTTGGAGTCCCTTGTCTAGAAACCTAACAGTCTGGTCACCAAGTATAAGAATCTTCACTGTCCCAGCAGGCTTCTTTGCAATGGAGACATTCCTCTGGTCACAAGAAATGATAGCAGATTCTGGATTGGAATTCTTTTGAATGGTCACTTGCTCTATTATCTTTTGCCCCTCTAACTGAGATTTCAGAGAGCATATTTCATTATTATTTTCCATCTCTAGAACCCTGATAGAGTTTATCATGCTTCGGTTTAAGGTCGTGAGTTCTTTTAACTCTTTTTCGAAGTTGAGAATTTTATCTTTGTAATTATTAAGCGATTCCTCGAGAGCAATTTTCTCCTCCTGACACATCATAATTTGTTTTTCAGATTCAAACACTTCATCTTCAAACTCCTGTGTTCTTTTTCTTTGTCTGTTTAAATCAATTTGCAGGCTGTTTGAAGTAGATTTTACATTAGTCAATTGAAGCTCTAAATCTCTTATAATTGCATCCTTATCATGATCAGCATAATCATTATTTTCAGCTAGTTGTATTTCAAGCAACTGATATTCCTTTTTTACTCTGTCCAATTCATCAGAGATTGGATTGGGCAGCTGACCATTTTCATATGCATTTTGACAATTTTTTGATCACTTACTTTTAAATGTGTTTTAAAATCCCTTTCCAGGTAGCTTGGATGAAAGATATGCGAACAAGAAATGCAACAATAATAGCTGTACGCCTTGCTTGCACAGCATTTAAATATAATTTTTTTATTAATTTTTTATTCAATAGTTTTATCACAGTAGTTTTAAATCACAGTTATAAAGTCAAAATCCGCTCCGCTAATAATTAAAGCCTTCGAAATCCTTTAAGGATTGTGCTGATAACAAGCTTTGTACTAATAATACCTCGAAAGGACAATACATAAAATACCAATAACTATTAGAAGCCACTCGCTAATATTTGCCTATTTTTTTAGTTGTTGGAAGTTCGCCATCACAGGAGCGAACAACAATACCGAATTAAAGTTGTGGTCCTGCGAAACCTGGAGTTGTCTGCAAACCATTAATTTCCTTCCCAATCCGAAAGGCATCGTGCCGAACTTGTTTTTGAACGTCGCCGCCGACTATACCGGAAGATATTTGGTGGTGTCCGACATAAACAACCGCGGAATCTACGTAATGCAGTTACAAAAGTAAGTATTTTATTTTATTTTTTATTTTTTTTTATTTAAAAATGACCCGAGAAGTATTCCAACCAACCAAATTGACCCGAAAAGAAGTAGTTCCTGGTTTCGAAAAATTATACAATTTGCATGCAAATTGCTTTCTCGACTACTTTCGAAATTATAGCAAAGATATAGGCCTGTAATTCTCGGGTTCGTCGGCATTTTATTTTTTGAAGATTGGAACAACTATTACTTTTTTTAGCACAGAGGGAAAAGTATTTTCCCGAATACAGTGGTTAACGAGTTTTGTTAAAGGACTAATAATAAGATTCTTTATTGACTTTAGTACCTTAGTATTAAAACCAAAAAAATCTCTGCTATTTTTATTTTTCAAGTTATTGTCTATAAAAACTATGCTCCAACACTTTTAAAAACATTGTTGTACTCAGACACCTTCTGGAAGAAGTAATTCAAACCCATTTGTGTGATAGGTCTGTGTATTATTCTGCTGCCTGATATTGAGTTTAACTTCTTAAAGCAACAGAATTCAACAATTTGTCGTCTATGATCCGAAAAGCCCAATTCTGCAACCTGTGCGAGCAAACATGCAAACCAGACTCTATAAAAATATTGTCAAGACAATTATTGTAACTTGTTGGCTCCAATATTGTCTGTTTTAAACAAAAGCGATAAGCAATGAATAACATCCAAGGTTTAGGCCATTGCAGCTATATCGGACCTCAGTGCATATAATGGACTTCTTCGGTCAAACCATATTCCTAATGCCAATAATAGAATTCTTGATTTAGTTCTAGCTTTTAAATTTGTTAAAGTAACAGCATGTGATCCTCTTGTTAAAATTGACAACCACCATTCACCTCTTAATTTCCTAATTTTATTATTTAAATCATCACATAATTATGTCAGCCTCCAAGCTAATACTTTTTATTTTGATTTTAAATCGGCCAATTTCTCACTTATAAATGACTATCTGGGAACTATTCAAGACATGGTGAACATTTTTTATGGTGTCATAAATGAACTGGTACCTATCAAGAAGGTTTCTAGTAGAAAATTTCCTATATGGTTTAGTCAGGGTGTGATTAATCTTACATTTCAAAAGAATTGGCTCATAAAAAATGCAAATTAAATAATACAGCAGCTAATTATGAGGGTTTTACAAGTTTGAGGTCCCAATGTAAGACACTTTCTAGATACTGTTACAATTCATATGTTTATAACATTGATCATTCTTTGAATGATAGCCCGAATCAGTTTTGGAATTTTATCAATTCCAGGCGTGGTTCATCCTCTATTCCTTCTAAATTTCATTTGGATGATGATGAGTCTGAAATGGGCCCTGGGGTGGCTGATATGTTTTCTAGGTATTTTAGCTCTGTATACTCTGTAAATCAGTCTGTTTTCCCAGAAGAACCTTCTCTAAACAATTTACATGTCTACTCTGAGCTAGCTGCACTGAATATTTCAAAGGGGCCTGGCCCAGATGGTATACATCCCATATTTTTGAGGAAATGTGCTTTTATCCTGGCATTACTTATTCAAATTATATTTAATAAATCCCTAGATAAGGGTTGCTTTCCTGACTTCTGGAAAACCAGTTTTATTATTCCTATCCATAAATCAGGCGATAATTCCGATGTTAGAAATTACAGACCTTACAGTATTATTAGTGTAATTCCCAAAATATTTGAAACACTTGTTACTAAGTATTTTAGTTCTGTAAACGATAATTTTATTTGGTGCTCCAAAGCATGTATAGAAAAAGCGACTACTCATGAACCAGATAAAATCGAGACTCTGCGGGAGATAATACGTGACCTGAAAGACGAACTGGATCAGAAGAACCAGCACATAACAAGGCTGAAGCGAAGCTCCACATCATACCAAGAAAAAATCGCAGATGTAGAGAAAGCATACTTGGAAAAAATAGAATCCCAAAGAGGAAGGATCGAAACTATGACAGCTCACATTGACGAGCTCAAACGCCAGGTCAACTCAAACACATCAATAGAAGCAGGGACACAAACAGATAATAAAATCTCCTCACCTAAAGGAACGCAACCTTGCCACCAGCTGCCAACTCGCAATGAGAAGGGGATACAAACAGTTGGAGAGAAAACTCAATTCGCAAATGTAACCACCCAAACCGACACCTTATATGCCACGCATGCCGAATCTCAAACTGGCTCAGATTCTCATCAACCCACATACTCTGCCGTCCGCGGAAACAACCAACCAACCCTGAAAAACAGTGCCACCAATGATCAGAATCTTAGGAGGCGCCAACTGCTCATAATCGGCGAATAATTCCACACAAGAGGCTTAAGCATGTTGCTTAAGAGCAACTCCAACAGTAGTTGTGACATCAACTGCCAGTACGCGCGAAAAGTCACTGTTGAAAACATAATAAATAAATATTCTGACTTGCTTCTGAAACTTACGAAGGAAGACTATATCTTGCTTTGTACCGGAATTAAGGATGCTTCTCTCGGAAAAGTGATTGGCCGCCGCATTTGGTCAAAACTGATGGATATCTCCAATGTATCTAATTTAATCATAATAGGTCCTGCATATGCCTCAAAGAGACCGGCCCTCAACAACTTTATCTACGAATTTAACTCAAACATTCACAAGCACGTCCACAATGACACGAACAACTCAGTATTTCTGAGTATGGACAATTTCACAACTGAAGAGGAAAACAATTCGTTCTGCACACCAACCCTAAACGGGAAGCTTGAAATTATCCGGTTTTTATGGAATGAAGTGATAGCTCCACTGAGCTCCACCAGACCTAGGCAGCGGAGACACGTCAACGCATCAGTAAACCACGAGACAAATTTTTAAATTTATTCAACGAATCTGAATCAGATCATTCTCCGATATTGGAATTAACGTTGTCACACCCAAGTTACAGAGTCCATCATAAAAACCTTAACTCGATTTACTATCAGAATGTTCGGGGAATGCGTACCAAAGCACCGCAATTTATGATGTCCTTTGGTAACAGCGATTATGATTGCATCATGCTTACGGAGACGTGGCTCTCTTGGGATCACTTTTCATCAGAGTTTTTCACTGAAAATTACTCAGTGGTTCGCTGCGATCGCGACTATGACCAACTGGACTGCAGCCGAGGCGGTGGCGTCCTTATCGCCATCAAGTCGGAGTATCACTCGAGAACAGTTTTCGCTTTTAAGAGCCTTGACTGTGAGAGCGTTTGGGTAGAAACAAACTTTGGTAGCAGCAAGGAAATTCTTTGCTGTGTTTACTTCCCTCCTGGATCAGCCCTCGACGCTTATAGTCACTTTACAAACAGCTGTGAAAGCGTAGCTAGCAAATATAACAACGCCAATTTTTTCATCTTCGGCGACTTCAACCTGCCGGGCGTGAGATGGCTCGAAGAAGAAGGCTATTTGACTCCAACGGGTATCCGTAATCCCATAGAGGAAGCTGTGATCGACTGTATGTACTTCTTGGAGCTCTAGCAACTCAACAATAATTTCGAATGCACTGGGTAGAATATTGGACTTAGTATTTGTCAGCGATATAAGATCCTCTAAAATAACCAAAAGCGAATTTTCACTAGTACCATGTGACGAACACCATCCCTCTCTAGAATTCCTCTTTAATAGCCACACGTTGCAGTTTTTAGACAATAAGATTAACATCACTTTGCATCAGTTTCCAATGGCTGATTACCGAAAAGTAAATCTCTTCCTTAACAACGCCGACTGGTTATTCCTTGATAGCCAGGAAGATACAGACCTTATGGTGCGACAATTCTACGACATTCTGCAAGAAGCGATCGACACACACGTTCCAACCAAAATAGTAACGAGTGGCAAATTCCCAAAATGGTACTCTCCTGCTTTAAAAAAGATGATAGCTCATAAGAATAAACTATATCGAAGATACAAGAGCTCTGGAAGTGAGTGTGACTATCAGATATACTCAAGTGTTCGCCGGGAAACCAAGTTTCACATTGAGCTTTGCTACACCTCACACATCGCATCCGCAGAACATATGATTCCGGAAAATATAAAATACTTCTGGGGTTTTATAAACTCATTGAAAAAGGATTCTGGCATACCCAAAAGAATGTAAAACGATGGTAATTTCCTCGAAAGTTCTCAAGAAATAGCAAATGCCTTCGCCGCTCACTTCCAATCAAGTTATTCCGATCACACCGGGATTACTGTGGATCCTGAAATACACGAGAGTATTGTGCAGGGCAGCACGCTACTCCAGCATCAATTCACCATAGTCGAAGTTATATCGAAGCTCAAGGAGCTTGACTGCAGTAAAAACGCCGGCCCAGATGGAATTCCACCTATCTTTTTAAATCGTTGTTCGCAGTTGCTTGCTGCACCAATCTGCACCATCTTCTAAAAAACATTCAACAAAGGAGTTTTCCCAACTTTCTGGAAATATTCCACCCTTTTTCCCATTTACAAGTCCGGCGATAGGACCGAAATCGGTAATTACAGAGGTGTATCAATGCTATCCACGTTGCCGAAGATTTTGGAATCAATTCTGACAGATGAGATCTTCCGTACCTACAAAAACTATATAACCGAAAATCAGCACGGTTTTCTCCAGGGGCCTTCAGCAAATTCCAACCTAGCGGTGTATCAAAATTTCCTAGTTACCAGTCTGGAGATGGGAAAGCAAGTCGATGTTATATACACGGACGTATCTAAGGCGTTCCATGAGCTACTTCTCATAAACCTCTCAAAAATTGGAATTGGCTCTCACTACTTGAACTGGGTTGCAAGCTACCTATCGGATCGTCGGCAGCGTGTACTCATGGGCGGGGCTACATCGAAGGAAATCCAGGTATTGTCGGGTGTGCCTCAGGGGTCCCACATTGGTCCAGTTCTGTTTACCCTATTTGTCAACGACAGCTCGTCATGTTTTGGAGAATCGGACTTTCTTATGTACGCCGACGACCTAAAATTTTATAATATTGCGGAAACATCGTCCACCGGACTCCAACAAGATCTGGAGCGCCTGGTTTTATGGTGCAAGAAAAATTGCCTAAAACTAAATGTCAAGAAATGGGAAAAAATGAGCTTTTACAAGGGGATGAATCAAATTGACCACAATTACACCATCGATAGTGAGACTCTGGAATTGGTAACTGTCTTTAATGATCTAGGGGTGTTGTTTGACAAAGATCTGTCATTCACTTTACATGTGGATCAAATAGTTTCGAGAGGCTTGCGGCTGCTTGGATTTATAAAGAGGAACACTGTACTGATGACGGACACCAGGGCAATTACGACACTTTACAACTGTCTAGTGCGCAGTATACTTGAATACTGCAGCACCATTTGGTCCCCGCAGTACCAGTGTCACATATCTAAGCTCGAAAGGGTGCAGAATAAATTTGTTAAATATTTATTGTATAAACATCGTTTCCCCTATCGCGATTTGTCCTATGACACTAGACTCCTGCTCTGCGGTCTTAAATCGCTGCAAGCTAGACGAGAGAACCAGCTTCTGTTTTTTCTTCATAAACTGATCAACGGGAAGATTGATTGTGCCAATTTACTGAGACTCCTATACCTCAAGTTACCAGCGAGAACTTTAAGACACCAACAACTGTTCCACCAACATTATCACCTAACCAACTACGGACAAAGAGCATTTGTGGATCGAATGGTTACAATGTACAACTACAAGTTTAACCACCTGGATATTTTTAACATAAGTCTCAACTCACTGAAGAGTATTGTGTCTTGAACTTTTTTTTATTCTTCTTCTTACACGTTTTAGTATCGAATATGTATTGAATGTTAAGTGTTGCAAATGTTTTATATAATGTCCTACGATTAATTGTTTTTAACTTTTTTCGTACCATTTGGAGCTTTGCTCTGTGGTGTGCATGTAAGTATTAAATAAATAAATAAACTATTCTTCTACTATTGTTTAGGCCTTGGAGCTGGGTTTGGAAGTTCATACTATATATACAGACTTTAGCAGAGCTTTCGACAAAGTCCACATAATATTCTACTCAGTAAACTTAAAACTCTTAGTGTTTCCGGTGCACTACTTAATTGGGTGCAAAGTTATTTAACCAATCGTACACAGCTGGGAAAGGTTAATAACTTTTTGTGACATGAAATTACTGTAACTTCAGGGATCTCTCATTGGGCCTTTGTTGTTTATTATTTTCCTTAATAATGTTTGCATGTGCTTTGGAAAGAGTCAGTTTTTGCTTTTTGCAGACGGCCTAAAACTATTTAAGGTTATATCTAATCTGGAGGACAGTCTGGGCCTTCAACATGATTTGGATAAATTTGTAGAGTGGTGTGCCCTAAATGGCATGGAATTGAATGCAAACTTATGATATTTTCTAAAAAACGTAATAAAACATCTTATGACTATGCCATTTCGGGCAACACTCTTTTGCAGTCTGAGTCCATCTCAGACGTTGGGATTACTCTTGATTATGAACTCTCCTATACTGGACCACATCACATCCATTGTTAATAGAGCTTTGCGGATGCTGGGTTTTATTAAGAGAAATACTCTTAAAATCCTTTATTGCAGTCTGGTTAGAATGTGTGTGTATAACCTGAAAGTAATGTAAACATGAGCTCTGCAGATAAATATTGTTTTTACTGTAAAAAATCTGTAGGAAAGTATGTTATATGTAATTTTTGTAAAACAAACTATTTCCACGAAAGTTGTGCTAAAAGGGCATGTACAGTTCTCAATGGTTCTCTAAAATGTGACAAAAGTGAGGTTATGGACGAAAGAAACATAAAACAAACTCCTGGGACTTCGCTAGTTTTGGAGATGTCATCCTCTGACCTGAACCTTAAAAGAGTTGCAGGAGGCTGTTGTTTTTATGTCCAATAAATTTGATGACTTAGTCAAGGAAAATAAAATTGTGCTTGATGAAGTGCGTGCCATTAAAAAGGAAAACAATACATTATCAGCCAAAGTTAAACAACTTGAAGAACGTCTCAGTGAACTGGAAACTAAGGAAATATCCTGCAATGTTGAGATTCAAGGAACACAAATAAATAGTTCGACGACTGATCCAAAATCTATTGTAATGGAAATAGCAGATAACTTACTTCAAAGTAATATTAAAGAGCATGAAATTAGGGAATGTTATACAAAGCAAACTAAGAGGGGTACTATAATAGTCTCGAAATGTTGTAGTCAAGAAATAAAAATGAAACTTTTGGGTAGTCGAAAGAACCGCAATATATGTTCGGATATGCTAAGTTGCAACAATAACCTGAATAGCAAGCCAACAAAAATTTATATAAATGAAGAATTAACTGCGTCCAATATAGAAATCTGTTCAACATGGCATATAAATTTAAGAAAACCAATGGCTATCAATTCTTGTGGACAAAAAACGGAAAAGTCTACCTTAGGAAATCTGAAGGCGAGGCTTTCATACGCTTAACAAGTCCAGAAGATATCGATAAACTGGGAATTTGAAAAAAATAGGTTTGTGTCAACAATTACTGTGCAAACACAGTAATACTGGGAGATTTCAATATCAACTACTTGGATACTAATGACAACCATACAATTTCGCTTAGCTATTTGATTGAATCACTGTTCCAACTGACTATGAAAACCGTACATGGGACGGTAATTTCCAGTTGTATAATTCGTTTGTCAACATGACAAGATATTTATCGCATTCAAAAGTGAAATTGTCAACTAGAAATGACGGTCCCTCGTACGGTTTTCAAGTCGGTTGGAACAAACCTATTGAATACTCGTTAAGTGATCACAGAATACAAATGGTCCAAATAAAACAATTTATTCCGCCCAAAAAACAATCTTTTTACACATTTCCCAGCTTAAATGAACCATCTTGCAGAATAGATCTCCAACATATTGCAAACTCCTTGTGGCATGATCCAAGTCTTCTATTGATCAATTTGTTAGAGTATTTCAAAATAACATTACACATAGAACTGTTAAAGATCGTTTTAGGAATAAAACTGCGCCTTGATTCAATATTCACTTACACAACCTAATAAAACAGCGAGATATAAGCTATAAGAGGCATAAATTGTTTCCTAATAGCACAGTACTCCATAATGAATATTAAAATCTTCAAAACACTTTAAAAGCAGCAGTTGAACAAGCCAAAAGGGAATATTACGAAAATCAGATTGCAAGCGCTGTTGGAAATCCAAAACGAATATGGTTAGTAATAAATTCACTGTTACAAAATAAAACAAGTAAACAACGGACTTTGTTTCCAAGCTTCATGTAAATGATGTTGTTACGGAGGATTCTAAGGGTATTGCAAACATATTTATTTAATACTTATTTCACTGAAATTGGCGGAACTTTGTCGGAAAAAATACCACAATCCAGCTATGTAAAACCCCTTATATTGATCCATCATTATATGCATAATTGGGAACATACTACTCCTGAAGAAGTTAAAGAATTAATTTCCGAGTTAAAACCAAGGAAGGAAGGCATGTGGAACAGATCGTGTTTCAGGTGATACATTAAAACAATTTAAAGAAGAAATGTCAATCATTCTTGCTAAATTAATAAATCTGACATTTACTACGGGATCTGGATTGAAAACCGCTAAAGTTCTGCCCTTATACAAAGGAGGTGTCAAAACATGTACTAATAGTTATCGTCCAATATCATTATTGAGCTCTATATCTAAGGTTATGGAGAAATGTATTAATAGAAGACTTGTTTCCTACCTTAACCAGAAAAACTTTTGGTATAGTGCATAGTATGGATTTCGTAGTGGAAGCAGTACAACATCAGCTGTTACAGATATGATTACCAACCTATTACGCTAAATTGATAAAGGTATTAATTGTGTACTCGTTTCGCTAGATCTTAAAAAAGCCTTTGATACTGTGGATCATTCTGTGTTGCTGTCTACATTGGAAGATGCTGGAATAACTGGTACTGCCTTGTCATGGTTCAGGGATTATTTAAGTGGTCGTACTCAAGTTGTGACTGTTAGTATGGCTGATATAGTGAATGGTGTTCCCCAAGGATCAATCCTGGGACCTACATTGTTCTTGACATAATATATTAACTCTGTAGCACAATTGCCTCTCACCGGACATTTGCAGTTATATGCTGATGATACGTGCATTGTGTATTATGGAAAAGATCCTGTAGAGACTAAACAAATTATAGAGAGTGACTTGAAACAGATTTTTGAGTGGTTGAAGTTCTACAAACTAACTTTGAATAGTGAAAAATCATATCATATCAAAAAAGACAGAATGGAATCGGATGCAAATAAATATGGGAAATATACCGTTAATGAAATCAGACAGCATTATATATCTTGGATTTCATATAGATTCCAAGCTCAATTGGGAACAGCACATTAACCACTTATTGTAATGAAGAGAAAAGAAATGCTATACACCGATAAAACATGTATTTAATTACATGTTTATTATTTACTTTATTGGAAATGTATTATGAATAGTAGTAATCTTTTAGGATTTAACGGTTTAACTCAGAGTATAACTCAGTTTGTCGCGTTCAAACCCTTTTGATGTGAATACTTCTCTGGTTTCATAACAGTGATTTTTCAAGGTTGAAATTTTCGTATCGTTGATTGGACGACTAACTCAAACTAACCAAATCTATTAAAATTGTTTATAGCGTATCGGAGTATCGGAACCGGCTCAAATAAGCAAAATAAGTTGAGACTAAGTGAAACTAACCCAAAGTTGATTCGACGACTAACCCAAACAAACCAAATCTATTAAAATTGATTATAACGTATCGGAATCGCTTTAAATGACTAAAATAAGTTGAGAAGTGAAACTAACCGAAAGTTGAATCGCCGACTAACCCAAACTAACCAAATCTATTAAAATTGATAATAACGTATCAAAACCGGTTCAAATGACTAAAACAAGTTGAGAATAAGTAAAACTGTCCAAAAGTTGATTGAACGACTAACCCAAACTAACCAAGCCTATTAAAATTGATTATAACGTATCTAACCCAAATTAACCAAATCTATTAAAATTGATTATAACGTATCGGAACCGCTTTGAATGACTAAAATTAGTTGAGAATAAGTGAAACTAACCGAAGTTGAATCGCCTACTAACCCAAACTAACCAAATCTATTAAAATTGATTATAACGTTCAAATGACGAAAATAAGTTGAGAATAAGTGAAACTAACCAAAAGTTGATTGGACGACTATCCCAAACTAACTAAGCATATTAAAATTGATTATAACTTATCGGAACTGGTCCAAATGACTAAAGTAAGTCGAGACTAAGAGAAACAAACCGAAAGTTGATTCGACGACTAATCAAAACTAACCCAACCTATTAAAATTGGTTATAACGTATCGTAACCCGCTGAAATAAGTAAAATATGTTAAGACTAAGTAAAACTAACAAAAAGTTGATTAAACGACTAACCAAATCTATTAAAATTGATTTATAACGAACCGGAACCGTCTCAAATAAGTAAAATAAGTTGAAACTCAATAAAGAAGTATCCGCTTCTATCACGTGTACTGTGCTACTCACCACTTTTTTTTGAAGTGAAGCTTCTTTAGCGACGGTAGTCAAAAAACATGTAACGCTTATCAAAGTCAAGCGGAAATCAAAGTGAAACGCCCCTTTAATTAAGCATGTTCCAGTATAGCTAAAAATAAAATTATGTGCCTCACCTTTATAAGCACCCAACTGAAGTGAAACTTCTGAATGAGATATTGGGAATTGAGTTTTTATCTTCTTTTAAGCTTTTTTCTCAACTTTTGCCCCCGGTTTCGACCCTTTTTAATTTTTTTTTTGTTTTTTCAACTTTTTTTCGCCAAAAACCGCGTTTCTCTTTTTTTCTTATTAGTTTTTTTTTAATTCATTTTATAATACTTTTATTTACTGTCCCAACAGTTTTTCATTTTTTTTTTATTTTTTTCTTATTTAGTTTTATAATGCTTTTATTAACTTTTCTAACAATCTTTTGTTTTTTTTATTATTATTTTTTCTTCTTTCCTTTGATAATACTTTTATTAACTTTCCGAACATTTTTTTACGTTTTTTTTTTAGTTCTTTCCCATTTTCGAAAAAAAAATCCAAATTTTTTTTCTTTCCGTTTTTGCCATCTCCGGCCTCGTAGCTGAACTCATTCGCTTTTTTTGCCGAAAACCGCGTTTCTCTAACTTTTTTTTATTTTGTTTTATAATACTTGTATTAACTCTCCGAAAAACATTTTAGGTCTTTTTCAATTTTTTTCCATTTTTTCGAAAACTTTTGGGTATCCGGGGTGGTGGGGGTATAATCCTCACCTCCACTGATGACCTCGAGACACGGGGTCCTCGCTTGTCAGATTTTAGGTTCGAGGCTCCGTGGAAGAGATATCGGCAAAGAGCTTTTTTTCCCCAAAATGACCCTTAAATTAGAGTCCCGGTCCCCCAATATGTTTAAAGGTACCGCCCATGAGGCGCACCTACCATAAAAATTTCGACCCCGTAACCCTTCTCGTTCTTCCGAAATTAATTATTTTAGTTTTTTTCTTCTCCCCCCTCTCCTAGCCGAACGGTGGGCGGGTGAGTACGGGCAACGAATTCTTGGGTTAACGTCGCCGTCGTTGAGTACGGGTCCAGTTTTCGTTCAGGACCCTCATTTTACCCCGGCTATATGTCCTGAAAATTTCAGCCCTCTAGCTATATACTGGAACATGCTTAATTAAAGGGGCGATTCACTTTGATAAGAATTTAATTTTTTCTGACTTTACCCTCGCTAAAGAAGTCACTTCAATAATAATTAACACACGAACAAACCAAAGGAAACTGGCGTTCACGCAAAAATTTTGTCGTCGACGCCTGTACTAAACAAATCTCGGACTAACCTAAACTGACAAGCACGTGGAGATAACAGTTGGTCGGTTTACCTCCCAATCCAAATTTTTGGGCGGGATTTATGTTGCCGCTTCTCTGCGGTTGTTGTTCTCGGGCCATACGTACATCAACTGGTGCTAAAAGTATTCTCTCGGATGGCCTAAGACAGTACAATAATCTCCTACAGCAACTGAAAACATTGGGAAGTGAACGTTTCAAGTCATCCCTCAAGAGATATCTTAATGGATTGATGTGATTGATATTTTATTAACATGATTTTTTTGGTGTTTTTTTTAGTTCTGTGATAATTGATGTATTATTGTAATTAATTACTTGTTTTTGTATATTTTTTTCTCTAACTTTCCTCTTATGTAAGTAAATGTTTATTGTAAGACCCGCATAGCATATCAATGCTCTGGGTCTAGATATATTTTCTTTTTTTCTTTAATAAATCATTGGAACCTTAAAGTTACCTAGAGTATGCTTCTTCTGTCTGAAATCCCCATTACGATGTCCATATTTCAAGAATTGAGAGAGTGCAGAGAAAGTTCTTGCAATACATAAATTTTAAATTCTTTAATAACGAATTAGATTATGAAGGCTTGCACCAAAGATTGAATTTGATGCCACTATCAACTAGAAGAGCACTGAGAGATGATCATCTTCTTTATAAAATCATTAATTCTGTTGTTGACAGCCCCCATTTAACAAGCGAAATCAATCTCTATATTCCACAATTTAATACTCGAAGTCGTCACTCTTTCCATGTAACATTTCATAGAACAAACTATGCTAAATACTCATTTTTTCCTAGATCCTTATCTCTTGCAAATCATACAACTCTTGACTTTTTTCTGTAGCCCCAAACAATTCTCTACTCAATTAAAACACTTAGACTTGGCAGGCTTGTAGATCTTATGAATTTACTTGTTTTTGATGGGAGTTTGAGAGGATTTTATTTTTTTAATTCCTACTGGTTTTGAGCAATTTAATGATGTATTTAAACGACATATGATTGTTTTTATTGCTGTTGATTAAGTTTTTAGTGTTATTGTTACGTTACATTCTATCAATTTATATGTTTTTTGTAAAAAATGGATTTTGTCTGTAAATAAATAAATAAATAAATGTTACTTCATTGAAAGGCGATCAAAAGAGTTTGACTTGCATTTACTTTTTTAGTCGCTTTATTGTAACATTCGCTAATTTTAGGAACGAAAAGGAGCAATTAGTATGCGCAGCGCTTGTGTCGCATTTTTTGGTACCGGCGCCGTTTTTAAGTTTCCACATACTGGAAGCGGGGACTAGGAACATTCCGTACTCCTACAATCACAGCGCCGAGGATCTGTACGATAATGAGGACGATTTTGACGACGAATCAGAAATTTGTGTAAGTAGTACTACACAAGAAGCGTGCATCAATGCTCTCTACTATATGAACGATATCAAATAAAATATATTATTCTAGAGATTATACTATAAGCCCTTTCAATCTCAAGCTGATCTAAATTATATTTATTGAGTAGGTTCAAAGTTTGAAAATGCTGATCATCCAACCGAAGAAGTTTCAAGAATGTAATATTACATTCCAACCGGAGGCCCTAATGTACAAGACCGTGGTCGTTACCGAAAATGTAGTAGAAGAATTAGTTGACTTAAAGAATGGTGAGATTCAACGGGTAGGTTTGAATGATAAAACAGGGTTTAATAAATGTTTTTTATGACTTGTGCTGCCAGGGCAATAATGGCGTTTTGTTTACGTTTCAGGACGAGCCAGTGGTAGAAAAGATACCCGAGCTTGACGATCTACAAAATTCGGTAACGCTACTGATTCAGCAGCAACAGCATAACAATGCGAAATTGACCCTGATGACTCCTGACGATTTCACTTCGCCTGGCAAGACCTCAAAGACGAATAGGTAAGTGAATAGAATTAGATTTATTGTGATTTAACATGGTGCGACATTTGTTTGAAAAAAGTAAAAGGTTTATTAAAATGTACAAAGTGCAACAAGTGTTTCCACGGCCAGTGCATAATAAAGGTCCCAGGATTTCAAATTGTGGGAATAAATGAGGTAAACTGCATGGATTGCAACTCATTGTCAGCTACACACGATCTGTCAAGTGGCGACGTAATAAACAACCTCACGAAACATAATATAGTACTAAACAACTTAGTTATACAGATGCATGAAGTAATTGATCTTTTACACGAAAAAGTCTTTTTGAAGGAGAAAATCACCAATTTTGAAGTTAATGCTACTGAAAATCAAGAAGCCAAAATCAAAACAACCAGAATTGAGGTTAGGAATAGCAATAACAAAAATATAAACAATTCCGCAAAAATAAAAGGGAGTGGCGAAGGCTCCGATATCGGTACTAGTGCTGTGCCGATTATCGATATTCACGCAGCTTCGACTTCCAAGAAATCCGCCCCCGTCTCCAAACCTGAAACGGAAGCCAGATTTGAGGATTCTGTAACTTGCGTAAGCGTTTTTAGGGAAAATCAAAGGAGAGGAACCGAGAGACGATGCCAAATCGATCCTTAATGAGTGGCAGGTAGTGACGTCCAAGAAGAACCGAAACAAAATAAGTACAAGGCCCAATCCTATTCGTGGCTCAAATGCTGGAGAGTCTGTACTAAAAGCAGTAACAAAATGGATTTTTGTATCAAACCTACAGCCAGAAACAAAGGAAGAAGACATTCTATTATTCTTACGCAATAAAAATGTTGATGAAGGAGTAAAATGTTATAAAATGGAAACCAAAAAGGACAACATAAAGAGCTCCTTTAAACTGGGTGTTTGGGAAGCTTTGGTAATGGATGGTGACTTTTGGCCCACGGGAACCATTGTTAACCATTTTTTGAACCTACAGAACCTCAATGCAGGACATGCCAAATACCAGCCATCCCGAGAGAAACAGACTCAGATCAAGAAAGGTTAGGTAATAATTCTTCAAGTTTAGGTCTTAGTTTTAAGGTACTATTTATCAATGTTTTATTTATAAAAAAATAAAATTAATGAATTGGAGGCATTCATCGCAGGAAGCGAACCGGATGTTCTTTGTCTGGCTGAACATTGGCTGTCTATTTATGAGTTCAAATCATTAAGAATTTCAAATCTCTTTTCAGCATCAGCCTTTTGTCAAACAAACTGTAGGGGGGG
>MU182228.1:171885-191358 GCA_016904865.1 Pissodes strobi
AACACGGTGGTTGGCTGGCCAGGCGGCAGGATCTACACTTACCCGTGAGATATAGTGTTCCTGTTCTCCTGTTATTTTTATTTTTGGTGTTTTTTGAAAAATACAAATTAGATGGCATACAGGGGGTGAAATATTATGGAATTTGGCAGTGCATGATGTTGACAAGAATTTAGGTTTAGGGAGGCCTTAGCTGCCTGTAGAATAGGGTTAGTTCCCGATATATGGTTCCGTGTTTTATGGGGTGCTCGGGGTCGTACCGCTTGTCGGCGATTTTAGCAGTAAGCGTCGATCCCTTGATTTGATTCTCAAAGAACCCACAAGCGATGCCGTCGATGTACTCCTCGACGTATTCGATTCCCGACCACGCGTGTAGGTCTTCAATTCTCACGCGATCACGTCGCGTCAAGGAGAACGCCGCTCTCAGGTAACTGTTTTGCAAGACCTGGAGTTTGCGTTTGTGCGTTCGAGCCACCGAGCACCATACGGGGACAGCATATAGCAATGCTGGTCTCACAATGGATTCGTACAGGATAAGCTTGTTGGCAGGACTCAAGTAGGACTTGCCCGCCACCAAAAAGCTTAGTCCCTTCTTAATACCTTCGTTCTTGCCAACAACTGCCGAGATATGCCGGCCAAAGTTAAGTTTTGTATCGAATGTGATGCCTAGGTACTTCACATGCGTTTTAGGCTCTATGTGCGTGTTGCCCACCACGAGAGGTGTAATATCTGTATCCTTCCGTTTGCGCGTGATAACGATAAGCTCGGTCTTATTCGCGTTAAGGGAGATCTTCCACTTCTCGTAGTAAGGAACAAGCACATTCATGTGCTCGCTTAGTCTTGACTTCGCCACTTCCGCTATAGGGTGCGAGGAATAAATTGCCGTGTCGTCGGCAAATAGGGCTTTACGGGTTTGGGGATGTGACGGAATATCTGCAATAAAAAGATTGAACAGCAGCGGCGACCATACTGTACCCTGTGGCACCCCTGCGAGTTGTCTCCTACTCACAGAGGCGTGTCTATCTACTCTGGTAACGAAAGTGCGCTCGGCAAGGTATGACGCGATTAGGGACACTATATGAAGCGGAAGGTTGTGCTTCGCTAGAAGTTTGTAAAGTAACCCCGCGTGCCATACCCTGTCGAACGCCTTTTCGATATCTAATAGCAGTAGTGCCACTGATTGTTTCACACTGAAGCTTTCGTAAATGTCAGTAGCGATCTTCGCGACAAGCATGACGGTGCCATGCCGGCCGCGAAAACCGAACTGTTCAGGGGGCAAGATGTTAAGCCGGTCGACCTCCCTGCTGATCCCCGGCAAGATTAGCCTTTCAGCCACCTTCCCGAGGGTATTCAACAGAGAGATCGGCCGGTATGACGAAGGCAGTGTGAGGTCTTTCCCTGCTTTAGGGATGTGTATGACACACGCTGCTTTCCAGGATTTCGGGAAATGTTGCAGCCTGATTACCGCGTTAATTATATGCATAAGATGGATGATTGATTTGTTAGGCAAGTTTTTCAGGACAAGGTTCGGAATATTATCCGGGCCGGGAGCGTTATTTCTCGGCAAACGACAGAGAGCTTTGCGTATGTCCAGCGGAGTGATTCTCAGCTTATCATACACTGACGGAGGGATGGGGTACTTCTGCTGTTTAAAAACATTAGCAGTAGAGTTGTAAAGTACTTGTTCAGGGAGTGTGTCAGGCGACTCACTGCAGACGCCCCCCAGGTAATCGGCGAAGGCCACCGCTTTTCCCAAATCGCTAACAATATCTAAACCGCGATATTTGATTGCTGGAATTCGCGTACTACCTCCGCGGACTCGCCTAGCGAGCTTCCACAACGAGCCGTCATCCCTGCTGATTGAATTGATATAATCAAGCCATACCTGGCTTCTATGTTCCCGGATTTTAACTCTTATTTCCTCCGTGAGCGCATTGATGCGAGCGGATCCCATTTGTGTCCGGTTTCTCTGCCATCGGCGTCGAAATCGGTTTCTGAAAGTTATAAGTTCGAGGATAGGTTCAGGTAGGGTTTCTGTCCTAGGTTGGATGGTTACTCTAGGACACATTGCATCACGAATGCGCTGGATGTTAGTTGTAAGCTTTTCAACCTCATTCTCAAGTTCCTGGATTGTTTCTATTTGCCTGGGAACAACAGTTAACTCGCTCAGCCTAGCCCGGAACTCCCTCCAATCAAGGTTCCTGTACGAAACGACGGTGTCGCTCGACGTAGGGACCCTACAGTACAGGCCAATCTTGATCGGAAGGTGATCCGAGTTAAGGGTGTTTAATTCCTGTAGCTGAGTTGTTCTTATCGCTCCCCGGGTAATAGCAACATCCAGGAATGAGTCGTTTCGAAGATAAGTAGGATTCGGAGTTCTGTGGTAGGATATTTCCAGATTATTTTCGACTATACCCTTAAGTAGTCTACCTCTGCTGTTGGTTGTGCCGCCCCAGTCGGCGTGGGTGGCGTTGAGATCGCCAATTAGCAGGGATACTCTGTTTTGCGGGAGAAGAGCAAGGATATCGTTTGCCGTGAGGCGGAGAGCCGGAGTGGCGTAGCAGCCACACACACGCAGGCCGCCTTCCAGTTCGATACTAACATGTTCTATGGCAGAGCGCATGTTATATACTCGCCGGTAGCGAAGTGACCTGTGTATGAGGCAGGCCACGCCTCCTCCGGGTCGATCGGGCCTATCAAATCTCTCGATATTGTAGTTCCTAACTTTGAACGTAAAATTAGGAACTAAATTCGTTTCATTGAGAAAAACAATCTGAAAATTGGAGGTTTGCATAAAATTTCGGAATTCGCCCATTTTGGACCTGATGCCGTTACAATTCCAACTAGCTACTATGAGCATTATATGTCAAATCTTTGATACTCGAACGAGAAAAAGCGTATCGAGGCTTGCAGAATTTCCGCCTTATCGCCCCGACACGCTTCAAGCATGTTCGAGTAGCAATCCAGGGCCAAAAATAGTTGGTCGAGGTTGACAAGACTATTAATTCTATTTACAACATTATTTAAATTACTCATTGTGTTTGCAATATTTACATGATTATCATTTTTATTTGGATTATTACGGTTCAAGCTAACGCGCACAGAGCCACTAACCTGTACATTATTGCTTATTTTTGATTGATTCTCGTTGTCTTGTTGGGCTTTTCTAGTCCGTAGGGGTGGGAACTGCTTGCTAAAGTCGTCTTCTCGCTGGCCATTGTTTAGGCCTTGGCCCCTACTTGGGCCGTCAGCTACTGATCCGGGTGGTTTACCTCTCCAGGCCGGGTTTGCCGGCGGTGGTGCAGGTTTGTAGGCAGGTTTAGTTTGCCTCGTTTTTGTCCCTGTTGCTTCTATAATATTTAACTTATAGATATATACAGGGCACTCTGTGTCGATAGAGCGGTGAGGGCCCCCGCAGTTAACGCACTTTAAGTAGTCCTGCGAACACTGCGTAATGTCATGTGTTCCTGCACATTTACTACAGGCAATTTTTCTGCTGCAGTACGACTTGGCGTGGCCATACTGCTGGCAGTTCTTGCATTGCAAGACTGCCTTCCTGGAGCGCCTGGCTTCCCACGTCACTCTAACGCACATGACAGTTCTGATTTCGCTGTTAAGTCGACGTAGGGTGTAGTCGGTCCCTAAAATGACTAGGAACAACGGTGTTCTAGTCTTTCGCATCGTGTAGATGCTATTGGGGGTTACATTATACTCTTCTCTTAGGGCATCTGAAATATCTTGCGTTTGGATTTCACCGTCTAGCCCACGTAATACGAACGCTCTAGACTTCTCTTGCGACTCGGCATAAGTGTGAAATTCCGTGTTTTCTAGCGCTAGGGCGCGCTTGAGAGTATGAAGATCGTTGGCATTGTCACAGTACACAATAACTGAATTTTTTGTGTACTTTAGTTGGTACTTATTAATGCGCATTTCTTTAAGGTCTTGTCTTAACTGTCGATGATCGGCCGGACGGCCCTTGATGACGACAGGGGGTAGGGGTTGTGTTTTCCTTTTAGGGGTGGCTTTATTCTTGATGTCTGTTGCCGTCTTGCGCTTAATACCTGCTGAGGCCGAGGTAGAGGCTACACTCACTGTGTCCTCGTCCTCAGTGTTAATATCCTGCAGTGGCTCGAAGTGGTTAGAGGTCATTATCGGGGGTTGGCCCACGTCATGGGTGACTATCTTGAAGTTGCGTTTGAACGGCAACTGTTTGAATGGAGTTTTGAAGACGTTTTTGTCATTCTGATTTATCAGGGGAGCAGAAGACGATTGTGCCAATGAGTCCTGTTCGGTTTGCTGCGTTTCAGTTTGCATAGCAACAGCTTCTTTAGCGCAAGAACCATCTTTGGTTTTTTGTGCTGTCGTTCGATCAGTCAAGGTAACCTTGAGCTTTTTCACGTTTTCGGAATTTTGAAGACCAGTGGGACTGACCTTCTTTTTCCCGGTATCAATTTTTGACACTATATTCCTCTTTATTCGTGAGGGGTGAGTGTCCCGGAAATGCTGGCGCACTTTCGAAACAAGCCTTCGAGTTTCAATGTGGCTTGGGTCACACTCGCGGTTTTCATAATCGAGTCTGCACTGAACGCAGACTTCTGCGAAATTTTTACATTTGCTTCTAATTTTTCGTATAGAAACTTCCGTGAGACTCGAGTCTGGGATAGACTCCATCGATATATTCGATTGAGTATCGTCATTCTCCGATAGGTCGCACATTATAAGGGCAAAAGCCGGGGGTCCGTCCCCGGAAACTGCATTTACGTGGGTATAAAACCCTTCCTGGCCTTTACTGGTTACTACAAGAGCAAAAAGCAGTCCGAATACAATGTATAAAGATACCGAAATTGTGATTTAAAAATCCGAACTTAAACCACAGTTTTTGTCGGAACTAAGTAAAAAACAACAAATTTACCGGAGCTTCTAAAAACGATCCGTCGCCAACGCGATTCACGATCGAACTCCTATTGGATCATCTTATCGACTCACATGTAAATCAATCTGTAATCTTTTGCCTCTGTACTTATGTATACCTTTTCAAGCTTCTAAAAACGTCTTAAAAACTTTACCATCTTTAAATCACATCCCTAAAAAAGATATAGTAGCCAAGAAAAATTTTTTGTACAGAAATCCACGGGAAAATGCTTTACTTTAGCCGTTCTAAACATACAATCTGTTAGAAATAAGGTTGACGAATTGTGTTTATTTTTGGCAGCAAAGAATAGTCCTGACATTGTTATTTGAACAGAGCATTGGCTTAAACAAGATGAGCCTTTCTCTATGGAAAGCTACATTTTGATTTCTCTCGCATAGAGTACAACCATGGTGGAACACTTGTAATGTTAATGACTACCGTTTCATTAGTGTGGATAAGTTCAACAATCTTTTAGATGAAAAGATTTATGAGTTTTGCATTGTATATTATAGGAAAATCAATTTGTATATCCTTAGTTTTTACAGGTCTCCATCTGCAAATGTTCAAATCTTTATTGACAAAATTACAGTGTATCTTAAGCGAAATTTCGGTAAATGCTTCAATAATATTAGCTGGTGACCTAAACATAGACTTTATAGACTGGAATTCTCAAACTACCTTAGCCATCGTCAAAATCGAAAAGAGAAGGAGAAAACCTTGGTACACCAAAGGCCTTCTAATTTCAGGAAAAAATCTCAGATCCTTGCATTATATCAGAAAGTTCGCTTATAATAATACACATTTTTTATCTTACTTTAATAAGTATCGTAAAATATATCGTGAAACTATAAAGCTGGCAAAAAGTCTGTACTATACCAAAAAAATTGAACAATCATCTAATAAATCTAGGGAAACTTGAAAAATTGTAAATGCCATGAGAGGCGGTGTTGGAGGTATTCCTCTCTCTGAAACATTATCAGCTGAGGCCCTTAATGCTTATTACCAGGGTATTTCTTTTTGTCTCTCTCAGAAGTTGCCTCAGCCAGCTGTCGATCCGTATTCCTATCTGACTAACCTTCAGGTAGCTGAAGCATTCTTCCTCAGACCTACAGATCCCAGTGAAATTGAGGCAGCTCTGCGTGACATAAAGAGCAAACATTCCAGTGGGTGGGATGAAGTATCTCCGAGAGTAATCGCAGCTTTGCCACAAACCACACTTCTTGCACTTTGTGATGTCATCAATGTTTCCTTTTCCTCTGGCACTTTTCCTTGTTCCTTGAAGGATGTCTTAATAATCCCACTGCACAAAGGAGGTGACCCTAGTAGCCTCTCTAAGTTTAGGCCAATAGCCTTGCTTCCAACTCTTGGCAAACTGATAGAAAAACTGGTAAAAACTCGTGTGATGGACTTTCTTAAGAGGCATAATCTTCTTAACATACACCAGTTTGGCTTTCAGCAGGAGATTGGCACTGGCGATGCAATTCTTAACCTTCTGGAGTCTCTCTACTTGCAATTGAACTCGGGAGAGTGTGCGACGGCAGTTTTTTTGTGACTTATCTAAAGCCTTTGATTGTGTGAATCACAGAATTCTGCTGCAGAAACTGAAGGCTTATGGCTTCAGGGGAGTTGCACTCGATTGGTTTCGGTCTTACCTATCCGGTAGAGCACAGAGGGTAGTTTTTGGAAACAGTACATCTAGTAGGCTACCCATAGACGTCGGTGTACCACAAGGTTTAGTACTGGGTCCCATTTTGTTTTTGCTCTACGTTAATGATCTTCCTCTCATCCCTATTTCCGGTAAATTTACAATCTTTGCTGACGATACAACCATTCTTTGGCATGATACTGACCCTGATAGAATGAAAACTACTATTGACAGTGATTTGACTTGTATAAAACAGTGGCGTGACAGTAACAAGCTAATATTTAATGTCTCTAAAACAAAAATTCTTACATTCAAGTGTCATCGTCAGTTTAGGCTCTTGATTTTAATAATGATTTGATCAGTCCTTCTAAGTGTACCAAATTTTTTTGGCTTGACAATTGATAATGGCTTGAAATTTGATGGCCACATTTCTTGTTTGTTAAAAAAAATCTTATCCAACTGTTTTGCAATTAGAGTAATTGCCAATTCACTTGACCCAGTTGTAGCTAAGAATGCTTACCATGCCCTCATTGAATCTCATCTTGGGTATGGTATTGTCTTCTGGGGATCCTGTGCTCAGTATTTGTTTAATTCTATGTTCACTTTGCAGAAGAAGGCAATTCGTTTTATGTGTCGAGTTCCATTTCGCACTCATTGTCGTGACTTATTTTTAAAATACTCTATTTTAACTTTGCCTTTCTTATTTGTACTGGAAACAGCTTGTATTGTCCACAAGAAATATAAACAAGAGCTTGGCTCTCAATCCGAGTATAACCTTCGCAACAGCTCCTCTCTGCCTCTTCCTATTCCTAAAACCGAGAAGGTAAGGGCATCTTTTGTATATGGAGGAAGAAAGATTTTTAATCACCGACCTATAAATTTGCGAACTATTGAGTGTGGTATCAGATTTAGAAGACAGTTGAAGGGGTTGTTGCAGAATGAAGTTTACTTCCTCCCTACTTGCTTTAGTGATATTGCCATTGTTTTATATATTTGTTTTTCTCCCACATCTTGATTTTACTACTGTAATTTTTGTATCCTTGACACACAATTGTACTGTTACCATGTTTACCGAGCATTTCTATTTACAAATAATATATTTATAAGGATAGTTTGTTAAAGTTACTAATACGTATGTTTTCCTTTCAGCTTTTGTTAACAACTTTTGTGTTTATAACAAATAGAGTTATTTTTGAATTTGAATAGATTTTGAAATTTAAAAATTTGGCAAGTAATTAGCCCTAGTCGCCGATTGATATTTTTGCTAGAATTCTAAGCCGTTATTTATTTAAACTAAATTAGTAATTAATGCTTATAATTACGATGACATTTTTAGCGTTCAAGATAAATTGGTCCATAACATGAAAGAGATAGTCAGCCAGGAAGTGAAGCACGGCTTCAAGAATCACGCCGCGCTGATAGAAGAGGGCGTCCTGAACGCTGTAAGCAGGTCTAGGGCCGTAACTCCCGCACCGCATGCCGATTCTCATGTACGTTTTCCCTTTGGTTGCAATGCTCAGCAGCGTAAATATAGCCGTTTCTAGCATGTTATTAATTTTCGCTGTGTTTACCAATATGGGGCTGCGTTTGTCAAAAAGACTTATTGTACTTAGTACACACTCTGAATGTTTATTATCTATTATGGTTTTGGTATTTTACAGGAAAAAGATCATTTCGTTTAATATTGATGCTTTGTTTAACGCACGCTTGCTTTGCTTTTCAACACATTTTTTTCTATAAAAATAGCTACATTGCTACCGATGTATTTATTGGAGGAAGGAATGCCTGGTTTTTGTGTTACGTTTTCTTAGTTAATCGAAAATAAATATGTTTTTGCTATAGCACTTTCGTTTTCTTCTAACATATTCAATACTTTTATTTTTTTAGATTGTAGGTAGTTAGTTAGATCCAAATCGCTAGAATAGTGCGGATTATTGGGGTAAAAAACGGTGATGCGTATCATTCTAAAAGATATTCGGGCACCCTCTTTGTGTACCGCTATCCTCCCGAAGCATTTAACGAAAACATGATTTGATGTTAACGGTATTTGGTGCTTGTTTTTCTTTGTGATGTGATCATTCTTTATTGTTGTACATATATGCATATATAGATAAGTAGTTTAGTGAGTTTTTAATCGGTTTTGGTAGCGAACTAGCGGTGGTTGAAAATGTATTGTGTGCAGATAGACTAAATCTAGATATATTTAGCATCATAATCCATAACCACAGCTCAATTTCTATATACTATCAATACTATCTTTTTTTATAGACAGCATCTATATTGTTTATTTTTTAGATCCAAATAATGGCTCACGTCCAACAAGCGTTAGCGAAACGCAATTACGACGAGGCGTTCCAAGTAGCGCTTTCCGCTGAGAATCTGAACCTGGTGATTTTCGTATGCGAGCGGGTGGACGTCAACAAGGTCTTCGGGGAGCAGTGCCTGCTCTCGCAGAGCGTGTTATTGGCATTGATACAGCAGCTCAGCATGGAACTGAGTAAGAATACTGAAACGAAATTATGGTAAGCGGACAGTGTTTATCTATTAATATTAATACAAGTTAAATAACGTTAAGGTTCTAAGGCTAGATAGATAGATAGATAACTTCTTTTATTTCAAAACAAAATTACAGAGTAATTGTTTAAAACACGTCAAAGTATATGACTCATTTGGAGCCCGCTACCACACAGAGCAAGTGTGTATATAGGAGCAGACTTCAATGACTCAGCTTGGTATAATAAGTGTAATTTTATATAATATTCACTTATATTATAGGGTTCCATGTGACATAACGTTTTAAATAATTTTCTTTTAACTATTTTAACATTCGTTATTTCCTTTATTTTCTTTGGTAAATGGTTATAAAACTTAATGCATGAGTAAAAACAATTTTTTTCCAGTTAGTGTTAACTTATGAATAGGGAAATTATATTGTATTTGATGGCCTCGAGTATTATGTGAATGATTAATTCATCATCATCATCATCACATTTATTTACACAATTTACAGAGATTTATACACTTATGAAACTACTATACATGACCTAAAGCTAGCTATGTATATATGTACATGAGAGGGCGACGTGCACTTAACTAAATGCTACTGAAGCCTCCCAGCACACATTACCAAACTCTGTGGACCGATATTATATCCAGATCATGTTTTAAGCAGTTTATAGTGGAACTTCGCTAATCAGTTCATCTTACTTGGGCACGCTTGGTGCCCTTCAAGAGTATTTAAGTTATTCATTATCAACGACTGGCAATGGAAACTGGTGACTTGTTTTCAAGGGAGAAAGAAGAATGGTGAGGGAAGGTTGACATGGGGAAAAGCAGTTTGAAAAACCCCATTGCTCGTTTCTTTGGCTTGAACATGCAACACACAAGACATACAAGACACACACACAGTATATAGGTGGAAGACTAAATGAATAGTCTTAATGCGGTGAGAACTGCAACTGCATATTAGAATGCACTCGGTTATATGTAACCGCACTTTGCCTGCCGGAACATGGAGGCAGGAAGCAGCATGAACGTAGCGATATAAGTGTTTTCGCGACGTTGGATCAAGCCCTATATAAGCGTTGTAGGTACCTTAGCAAGCCCCACCCACCTCGCTTCTCGGAGGAGTGAAGGGGCCCGCTTTGGGATATACTCGATGGATGGGACGGTGGAAACTTCTGTGCTCCCAATACTTTCGTTTTATCGAAATGCATTTAGGGCACAGAAAGGGGTGACTGACAGGATATTTTAGGGATGCAGGATGGGAATAGATCCATCACTATGGCGGTCTAGGTTCAAGATAGAAAATTGTTGTTCTTTTGTGTATCGGGCCGTGTTTGGGTCCACCCTGCAGATTATATCTCAAGTCTGCGATGTTGGCGGTTCTTGGTGAGCCGCGTATGCTATAACCGAAGAACTTGCACGCCATTTTGTCGACGTATTCTCTGACATATTCAATTTGAGCCATTGCATGCAAGTCCCGGATCCTAGCATACGGACCCGCCGAGAAGGCCGCTCTTAAGTAGCTATTTTGCATAACTTGCACTTTTTTAAGTTTGTAATCCGCGATAGAGCTCCAAACCGGCGCTCCATATAGCAGGATTGGTCTAGTGATGGATCTATACAGCATGATCTTGTTTCGGGGACTCAAAAAGGAGCCACTCCTGACAAGCGGCTTCAACTTGTCAAGAATCATATGGTTTTTATTTTGAATATGAGCGATGTGCCTGTGAAAGTTGAGCCGCTTGTCAAGGTGGATTCCTAGATATTTTATATCGGATTTAGGAGGGATGGAGGTGTTATTTATTGTCATTGGCACTACTTCTGTGTTGCGATATTTTCTGGTAAACACGGCTAATTCAGTTTTTGAGGCGTTTAGCCGTATTTTCCATGTATTGAAATATGTTAGTATGCGCTCCATATGGGCGCTAAGGTTATCAGCTGCTTCCTGCGCTATAGGGGATTGGGAATAGAGGGCAGTGTCGTCGGCATATAGTGCCAAGGAGGTATCAGGATGAGACGGGAGATCTGCTATGAAGTAACTAAAAAGTTGCGGAGATAGCACTGTTCCTTGGGGAACCCCTGCCCTGATTTGCTTCATAACTGAGAAGGTCCCATTTATGCGCACTGAGAAGGTGCGTCCGGTCAGGTATGACGCAATCAGTGCTGCAATATGGAGCGGGAATTGATGCTCTATAAAGAGCTTATGCAGCAGGCCGTTGTGCCACACCCGGTCAAAAGCTCTCTCGATGTCCAGTAAGAGTAGAGCGGTGCAATGCCCCATATAGAACCCGTTATATATATCTTGCACGATTTTCGCAGCAAGCATATTAGTACTATGCCCGCTGCGAAAGCCGAACTGCTCCTGTGGCAGTATATGAAGGTCCGAGGCCACTCTACTGATCCTGGACAGCAAGAGCTTCTCAGTGAGCTTGCTCAGTGTGTTTAGTAATGAAATGGGTCTATACGAAGTTGTCAGTTTCGGATCTTTTCCGGGTTTCGGGAACAGTACTACATGCGCAACCTTCCAGGGACTAGGGAAGTGTTGCAAGCGAAGGACGGCGTTCACAATATGCATGTAGTGTATAAGGGATTTTTTAGGAAGGTTCTTAAGGATGAGGTAAGGGATTTGATCTGGTCCCGGAGCCTTATTCTTTGGCAGATGGCAGATAGCCCTACGTATCTCTGACGGGCTCACAAGAAGCTTATCCATCACAGAGGGCGGTATAGGGAATGCCTTACCTAAAAAAGGCGAAATTTGTTCGGTAATAAGCTCGTGCAATGGCACGGAGTCAGGGATATCACCGTGTACGCCGGCAAGAAAATCCGCGAATGCCCCGGCTTTCCCCGGATCATCCAGGATGTCTATACCGTTGTGCCTTATTGCAGGCATTGGAGCCTGGGCATTGCGGATCTGTCTTGCCAGTTTCCACAGTGAGCCGTCTTCCGTACCGAGCTCATTGACAAACTTTGTCCATACCGCGTCTCTGTGATTGCGGATATTCTTCTTTATTTGCTCCGTCAGAGCGTTGACTCTTCGCCTGTCGTTTGCGGCGCGATTTCTCTGCCATCTGCGCCGAATACAGTTCCGGAAGTTTATCAGGTTTAGGATTTCGTCAGGAAGGGTCTCTACGAAGGACTTCTTCCTGACTACTTGACATAAGGCGTCTCTGACGTGCTGGATGTTATGAGTTAGCGTGTTCACTTCAGTCTCAAGTTCCTGGACGCTCTCGATCTGTTTGGGAATGACTGTTATCTCGGTTAGTCTGTCCCGGAACATCCTCCAATCAAGATTTTTATATGAAATGCGAGTTCCATAGGCTTCCGGCCGCCTAACTCCTGTTAAGCTCATCTTGATTGGATGGTGATCCGAGTTCAAGTCACTTATGACTTTAGGCGCCGAGACGCCAGTCATTCCCCGAGTGATCGCCACGTCCAGAAACGAGGGCCTGGAGCGTTCACTGTAAAAAGTTGGGTCACGTGTTCTGAAGTATTGGATATCAAAATTGTTTTCAAGCAGACTTCGCAGAATAACGTCCTTCTGCGTGTTTCGAACGTCGCCGTAGCCAACGTGTTTGATGTTATAATCACCGATTAATAGCGACTTTTTACCAGGCTCTAGGAAGGCCAGGAAATCGGCCTGTATTACGCGCAGGTTTGGAGGCGCGTACCCGCCGCTGATACATCGGCCACCTTCTAGCTCAACACTAACGTGTTCAATGCGCGTTTGCAGGCGCGTTTTTCTTTTGTATTTCAGTGACCAGTGTATCAGGCAGATCACACCTCCCCCAATACCTGGCCTATCGAAACGTTCCACGCTATACTGCCGGAATTTTAGCTTGAAATCATGGTTAATTTTTGTCTCGAGCAAAAAAATAATCTGATAGTTGGAATTATACAAAAAATGCTTGAATTCACCGAGTTTATTTCTAATGCCGTTGCAATTCCAGGAAAAAATATTAAGCGAAGACATTGAAAACAAATCATTATATGTTATATTTGAATATTTCTATTGTAAAAAATTGAATAGTGCCCTGCATGATTTTGACCTTGTCATTGTTACATGACTTAAGCATAGAGCAAAATTCGTCAAGTGCGAAGAATAATTCATTTACGTTTACTATTGAGTTTATTTCGGTAATTACGTTAGAGAGGTTTGAAAATTGATTTGTGATTAGCGAAGTGCCGTTACTTACTGCGTTATTTCCTGTATTATTTTTGGCATTATTTGTATGCTGGGAGGCTCTCAGCGTGTCTGGGAATTCGCTATTATAGTTTTCCTCATCTGAAGGTGGCCGTCGGTTGCTAGCTGGCTGCCTCTGGGGTTGGGGTTGCGTTTGAGGTCTTGGATTTATACCCCGGCCTTGATCTCGTCGTCCTTGCCCCTGCCAGGCCGGCGTGGCGGGCAAGGGTGCTGGAACAAACTTCTTTTGTGTCGGTGGTTGTTTTGTGTTGGCTGCAAGTTGATTTATTTTATAGATATAAACCGGGCATTCCGGGTTTATTGCCCTATGCGGCCCCCCGCAGTTTGCACACTTGACTAAGTCGCTAGTACACGACGTAATCTCGTGGCCTAGTCCACACTTGGAACACTTAAAGTCTTTCTGACAATAGGTCATAGAATGACCATGACCCTGGCAGCGGCGACATTGCATTATCGGCTTGTTATTGCGTCTATTTGCCCATGTAACTCTAATGTTCATTAGAGTTCTCACCTCCTGCTGCAGTCTCTTGAGTGTGATAGATGCCTCTAGTACTACCAAATACAGGGGCACTTTCGTCTTCTTCATTTCGAAGATGTTCTTTGCTGTCAGGTCATGTTCATCCGCTAGCTGACGCTTTATGTCAGCTAGTGGAATGTCGCCATCAAGGCCCCTTAAGACAAAGGCCTTTGTTTTTTGATGTCTTTCGGCGTAGGAGTGTTATTTCATATCTTCGTTATCACAGTTTCTCTTGAAAACGGCCCAGTCCTTTTCGTTTTCTATGTAAACGATTGTGCTATTTTTAGCGTATTTGACAGTAAATTTAGTGATACGCAGTTTAGTCATGTCTTCTTGCAGGCGCTTATGGTTTTGTATTTTGCCCTGCAGAACTATCGGGGGTGGCGGTCCGGGCTTTGTTTTAAGGGGTGTTTCTCCCTTTTTCTTAATGCGTGCACTCGTTCGGTTTTTACTGCTTTTTTTGTTACTCTCACTGATTGCTGACGAGGAGATGATACTGCTCTCATCCTCTAGATCAGAAAGAGCCTCGTATCTGTTACTAGTGGGGATGTTTGATTCACCCCCAAAGTCCAACTTAACTTCTTTAACGTTCTCTTTGAATCCTAACGTTTTGTAAGGAGTTTTGAAAGTTTCCTTGCTAGTTTCATGAATCAGGATCGCAGAAGTTTGTGTATTGCCTTCTTGCCCCTGTTGTAAACTAGGCCCGGGTTGATTTTCGGATGATTTCTGAGTTTTTTCGTCTCCGGAAGTAAGTGCGTGCTCGGATGTATCCATGTCAGAGTGAACGGAGTGCACATCGCTAGTTCTTTGTCGTTTTTTAACAGTAAAACGTCCCGTATCTATTTTTGGCTTCGCCGTTCTTTTGATGGAAGACGTCCTTACTTGATGCTTTATTTTTAAATGATCAATGCCGTTGTTTAGCAGTTTTATGATAGATTCTGTCGCCTTCCCCGTTACTGACTGTAGCGGTTCAGAGTGCTTTTTACAATCCATACATGAATCCCGGTGAATGCACAGTTTGTTGTAGATGCATCTGCATTTTGTAAGTACTGCTTCGTTTGGTGGTTCTGTGCGAGTGTCTTCCGACTGTATTGACACACAGTCGTCTTCTAGGTCAGTCATTTTCTTCGCTGTAAGCCGGGGCTCCGTCCCCGGATTGCCGTTTTTTTCACGATTAAGTGATTATTTTTGCTTTCTGTTGAAAGCTAGGTACCGAAAAACTTACGAACACGGGTGTTCGAAAGCCAAATTAAAGTATTCGCTCTGATTCTTCCCTCCGCGCGTAAGAATCGACCGCCGCGTCGCGACAGTTGGCTTGTACTGAATGATTAATTAAGAACTGGGAAAAAAGGTCTTCTTTTCAGGAACATAATGTGTTCGAAATCTGAAACTGCGGAGGCAGTTAAAATATTACTTGACTTGAAAATACCACGACTACTTGAGCAAGATCTTGTTTTGTTAATTATTCTTATAGCTTATTTTTTGAAAGCCACGCCTCTAGGCATTTGAAATGGTGGTTACGTGAGACTTCTTCTAGTGCATCTATTGTGCTTTCTTGCAATACTACATTCGTGTCATCAGCGTAGTTTACAATTTTGCAGCCATATGGAGTCTTCTCTAAGGGCAAATCATTTAAAAAAAATAACAAAAAGCAGTGGGCCCAATATGCTGCCCTGAGGTACGCCCCAAAGAGCCCGTTGTTGCTCTGATAAGACTTGGTGGGACTCTTGATTTGATCGCGAATCAATCAAGACTGGCTGGTATTCCCAGGTTTGAGCACTGCGGATTTTTATTTCGTAAAGATCGTACGATCATTACTGATTACTTTTGGCCTGCTTTTAACATATATTGTTACTAGTAAAGGCCCTACTAGGTCTTTATCCTGCAATTTTTTATGCCCAATGTTTCCATGGAATCATCCTCGAACTATAAATACTCCGATTCCACGGTACGTAAAATAACGAATAAATGCAGAAGTTATTCCGAGATTTGTGTCCAGTGTAGGATGGATACAGAAAAATTGAAAAAAGTAAGTGAACTAACACAAAACGACACTTACAAACTTATCTCGCGAATACGGCAACATATGACGGATACTCACCCCATGAGCATTAAGCCGAGAGTATCGGCAAAAATTGATACCGGCAAAAAAAAGGCTAGTCCTACACAGCCTGACGGCGCTGAAGCCTTAAAAAAGCTGAAGGTCACCCAAGGTGACTCACATATCTTACAAAAAAACAGCGTGCATAGTGACGTGAAAATAACGGCAAAAGAGCCCTTAAACGACACCCGTTTAATGGGACCACCCCCGGCACCTAATTCTGAGCTCCTGGTACATGATAATGAAAAGGAGACTTTCAAAACGCCGTTTAAGACCATCCCTTTTAAAAAGAACTTTAGGGTGGTTCAACTAGATATGGGCCAACAACCCCTACATACCACCAACCAATTTGCGCCCCTAATGGACGTAAATACTGAAGACGAGGACACTATAAGTGTTGCCTCCATGGCAACGTCTACTGGCGCCGGACGCAAAAGCCAGCAGAAAAAAGGGACAACAAAGCCCAAAACCATCCCTCCACCCCCAGTTGTCATTAAAGGCAGACCTGCCGACCACAGGCAGTTACGTGACAACCTCAAGGCTATGAGAATTCAGCAGTATCAACTGAAATATACTAAGAATTCTGTCATAGTATTGTGGCGGCTTTACGTCTCCCACACTTGCCTTGTATATAACATTAGAAATTAGTCTGTATGCACCATTTTTGTACATATCACACTGTATAGATTTCGCCTTAGGTAGTTTTTATTATATTAGATTTTTAGGTTTTTCCCTCAATAACGCCGACATTGTAAATATGCATTAGCCCTAGAAAACCCTCCTTGTAAAATATTAATTTCATATCGGCTAGCCTGAAGCTCATAAACATCGACCCTTGTAAAGGTAAAATATATTCAAACTTTTCCATCATAAAATCCAATCAGGAAAAACCCAAGTATAGGTAGCTCCGAAGGTACCTCGAACAAAACGGCAAAGAGATCCGGACGAGGAGAGGGAAAAATGAGCCGACGAAGGGACATGATTCTACTGTGAGAATCAGTTCATCTAGACCGATCATACAAGCATATCTTTTGAGTCCCCTCTCTCAGTCAGGCATTCATTTCTAAAAACATCCAAGTGTAATTCGATTAGATTTAAGTATAACGACAGAAATATAGTTCGTTTTCTGTTCGCACGTAGTCACGGTAGTTTTATTTACGCTCACCCTCCAGTGATAGAAAAAGGCGATTGTTGTCAGCACCAAACGACAGCAACCCGCCAAAGTATACTGCAATACAGCGAATGATTTACACACGCTAAAAAGGGCACTTGACTCCGAGAAAACGGAATATCATTCCTACGCGGAGTCAATAGAGAAAACTAGAGCCTTTGTGCTACGAGGGCTTGACGGCAGCATCTCCCCTCAAGAAATTATTGAGGCATTAACCGATGAGTATAACATCACTCCAAAAAACGTCTTCGAAATGAAGAAGACGTTTATACCAATGTACTTAGTCGTCTTAGGTACAAATTATAATGTTAAAAGACTGAACAGCGAAATTAAAACGCTAATGGCAGGCCGCATTAGTTGGGAGACAAGAAGATCGAATAAACCTATACTTCAATGCAAGCGTTGCCAGCAATTTGGGCACGCAAGATCATACTGTAGCCGAAGAGTAGCGTGCAGCAAATGTGCTGGCGCGCACGAGATAGTCCAGTGCAATGCGTACTTTCAAAAGTGTGTAAATTGCAATGGACCACACAGATCCATTGACGAAGCATGTCCGGTGTTTGTATATAAGGTAAACTTAATCCAAACAAATAATAACACCAACACAAACAAACCGAAACCAAGACAAAACTTCCGGCCAGCTCCACCCCCGGCCAAACTGGCCTGGAGAGGGCCCAACCCCTTAGTAGCAGACGGCCAAGCGGGCCAAGGCCTAAGCAATGGCCAACGGTGCGAAAACCAACAGCAGCAACAGTACAACCGAGCTTTCCCCCCAATGACAACCAACCGGAATCAGTCTCAACATACCGATAAATTTAACTCTAATGTAACACAAAGATCGCAGGTTAGTGGCACTATTCAAGCTAATAAAAATCCAAATAACTTAAACAGCAATTCAAGCGCTAATATTAACGATATCATGAGCAATTTAAACAATGTAGTCAATAAAATTAATAATCTCGTAAATTTAGAACAGCTATATTTAGCTCTCGAGTGCTATAGCGATATGCTAGAAGCATGCGGCGGCGATAGGGCTGAAATTATCCAAGCATCCCTTCGCTTCTTTACAACAGAATATGCCAAATATGACATATAATGCTCCAAATAGCGGCTTGGAATTGCAATGGTATCAGAAACAAGCTGGGCGAGTTTCGAAATTTTTTGCATTCATCCAATTTTCAGGTTGTTTTTCTCGTCGAAACTAACCTAACGCCGGACTTTACGCTACGAGTAAACGGATACAAAATCGAGAGATTTGATAGGCCCGATCGACGCGGGGGAGGCGTGGCTTGTCTCGTGCATGAGTCACTTCGCTACAGGCGCGTATAATATAACGTGCATTCTGCGATCGAAAATGTTAGTATAGAACTGGAGAGTGGCCTGCGCGTATGTGGCGGCTACGCGCCCCCGGGTCTCCGCCTGGTCGAAGCCGATCTCTTGGCGCTCCTACCGATAAATCGAGTATCCCTGCTGATAGGGGACTTAAATGCCACGCACGTCGAATGGGGCGGCGTAACTAACAGCAGGGGTACATTGTTCAAACGAATAATCGAGAATAACCTGGAAATGTCCTATCATCGATCACCTAATCCCACTTATCTACGTAGTGCCTCGTTCCTGGACGTTGCCATCACTCGGGGAGCAATCAGGACTTCTCAGCTGCAAGAGCTTAACGCCCTAAACTCGGATCACCTACCAGTCAAGATTTGCCTATACTGCAGGGTCCCCTTGTCTAATGACACCGTCATTTCGTATAGGAATATTGACTGGAGGGTGTTCCGGGAGCAGCTGAACGAGTCTACTGTGATCCCGGAGCAGCTGTCAACCGTCCAGGAACTTGAAAACGAGGTACAAATTCTTACTACCAATATCCAGCGCATCCGTGATGCACTATGCACTAGGGTAACTACGCGCCCTAGAACCGAATCACTACCTGATCATATCCTAAATCTCATTGCTTATAGAAACCGTTTTCGAAGGCGATGGCAGAGAAACCGGACACAAGTGGGATCCGCTCAAATCAACGCACTGTCCGAGGAAATAAGGATTCAAATACGGGAGCATAAAAACCAAACCTGGCTGTCGTACATAAATACGATAAGTAGGGATGATGGCTCTCTATGGAGGCTGGCTAGGCGAGTCCGCGGAGGCATTTCGCAAATGCCTGTAATAAGGCATCAGGGCCGCGAATACAGCGACGACGGTGAAAAAGCGGAAGCCTTCGCGGATTACCTGGGCAGCGTCTATGGCGCGACGCCTGACACCCTATTAGAACAGGAACTAATAACACAGACCGTGAACGTATTTAAACAACATACATATCCTATTCCTCCGACAGTGTTTGAGAAGCTGAGAGTCACTCCGGCGGATATCCGCCAAGCTCTCAGCCGTCTCCCGAGAAACAAATCACCCGGCCCGGATGGT
>MU182228.1:196358-233790 GCA_016904865.1 Pissodes strobi
AGACATAAACCTCAACTACAACGATGACAAAAACTATTACATAAGAATAGAGAGAAAATGGGAGAGAACATGGACGGAGTGGGAGAGAGAAAGTTTTGTTGAGTATAATGAGGGAAAGACTGAGGTTATGTTTGTTGAAAGGGGAGGAAAATATCAGGGAACCGGTTGTCAGAATGGATGATTGAGTGTCAAGAATATGTAGATTTCCTGGGCTTGAGGATTGATAGAAAGCTACATTTTATTGAGCATGCGAAGATGGTGAAGATAAAAGCGGGTGAATTGGCGATGAAAATGTGTGCGTTAGCGAGGAATGAACATGGAGTGAACAAAGATGAAGCGAGGATGATTTACGATATGGTGGTAAGACCAGCGATTTTGTACGGGAGTGAGGTATGGGGCATAAGAGCGAATGATACAAGGGTGAAAAAGCAGCTGGATGCAACGCAACGTATGTTTGGACTGATTGTGGCAAGAGCGTATCGGACAGTGGCGAGTGAGGGACTTCAGATTATGAATGAGATGACGTCTCTTGATATAGAGGCGAGGGTCAGGTATGAGTTTAGGGAGTAGATGAGAAACGAGAGGGAGGAAAAATGTAGTGAGAGAAAGGGAAAGAGAATATCCACCAGAAAGACTAAGCAGGAAGAGTAGGGAGATGTTGGTGAGGAAGAGGTGAAAGTGCATGTGGATATGAGTGAGAAAGAGGGGGTAACAGGTGTAGCATGGTTGTGGGTCCGGGCTAATGGATAGGCAAGGACAGGAAACGAGAGGATTAGGAATGGTGCTGGGGGAGTGCAGGGAGAGCTTTTGAGAGTAGGGGAAGGGAAGATGAGTTAGGTAACTTCAGAATTTTTACGGATTCAGAGATGGTGGTGAGAATGCTCTATAATTATAAGACTCGGCATAAGTGGGTAAGAGAGGTGCAAGGTAGACTCGAGAGAATTGAGGATGAATGGGTTAAGAGTGAATGTGGAATGGATGAGTTGAATGCAATGAGGTATGAAAGTGCGGATAGGATGGCTAGGAAAGGCAGGACGCAGGGAAGAACTTATTAGGGCTTAAGAACATTAAGAGAGCGAGGAAAGAGGTAGCAATGAGGAGATGGCAGGAAAGGTGGGATGTGAGTGTGAAAGGGAGAGGGTTGTATGAGTTATGTAAGGAAGTTGGATGTGAGAAGATAGATGTAACATTTAAAGCAAGCCAGCTGGTGACGGGCCATGGCAACATAGGAGAGTACTTCTGGTATTTTAAATTAAGGGACATGAATGTGGAATAGAAAGAGAGGATAGGGTGCATGTGAGAGAAAGGTGTATGTTGAGAGAAAGGATGGATGAAAGGAACATATTAAATGGAGAGGGGAAAACTTGAGGAAATATTCAAGGGATGATGTTGCGGTCGTCAACGAATAGGATCCCGTAATAATTAAAGACACGGAGATGTGACCCGTGCACTCTAGTAATGTTTACATTAGAAATTGGGCAGAAATGTTGTTGGCACTGAAAATAAGTGATCAGTTTATGAGTTTTAAATTTGAATCGGTAGGGCCATGGCACTGTGGCTCTACCCTAAGAGCCGCCACTGGGTACTATAGAAGGTGAACTTAGTGAAATGAAATTGTATCACTTACCCCTGCTACATCGGTACTTTTATTTCGCATTTGTTTATTTTCTGTCTCTTTTGCGGCTTTTCTTGGACTTACGGTGACGGTGTCTACGATTGTCACTGCTTGAACTAGATGAATCTAAATCCGTTTCCACCGTAGAGGTAGATGAATGACTTCTCTTTTTACGCGGCATAATCTTCAAAACTTGTATCGCAGCACATACAGACAAAAAAAATTCTTTATCCACATGTTACGTAAGGGGACTTGATAGTAAGGTATTACACTCCACTCGCAATTTTAAAAGACTCTATTGAAGAAATAACAAATAAATATGGCAACACACAATAATTCTATACTTTTAGCCATACGACGAACTATTTATCTATTCTATTATATAAGTCTCCAACGAACGCTCCGTCCTGCTTTTATTACTCATTCGATGCGTCCTCGCCAACCTGGGGCTACGCAGTGGTTCAGCATCCCAAATTACAGTGGCTCTCACGTGTGCATTACTTTATTTCGTATACATCAAGACAATAAAGATGGATGATATATCATTAAATTAATAATTGTTTCAGTTTCATCAGAGCCGCATTCCTGGCCCTATCGCCTGACGTAACCCAAACGAAACAGTTCATTCCGAAAGTCCTCACGGATTTAATAAAGCAGCTGACGGGATTCATGCAGAGCAATCCGCCTTTGAAACAGATGACAGAGTCGCGGCTATTGAAGATGGCCGTCGAGAGTATGTTGAACCATTTCGCGAGCGAATGATGCGAGGTGGTTAAACATTGTGTAACACTGAATGAACGGCAACAGTGTTATGACGTTGATTGTTTACGGTTTATGACGCGTCGTTAATGTATAAGACGAAGGTAAAACAGAGCTAAATGAGCAGCTCGTTTTCAAACTAAACGTTTATATGTTGCTAGTTGAATCTACATAATCAATTAAAAATTTTAAATGAGTTAAAAGTCAATATACCTACACCTATTACCATTGAAGCCTTTTAGGCAAAATGTTTATATGGATGGCATTAGGTTGATAAAAAATCTAAATTAATATTTTTCCTAAATGGTAAAAACTGCCTTATTTTGCTCTGTATTACTAGTACTCGCACCTGAAACGTTAACGTGTATTAATTTTTAAGTGAACAAAGTGATCTGCTGAACAATTGTTGACTAGTATTAGTATTAAGTTTAATTTTAAAGCGTCGGCCCATGATTAACTTTGTCGCCACGAGTCGAGTTTAATTTGTATTCTAAAATTTTAAGTTTTCTGTTAAGACTGGTAAAATAAATACCTGCTTTTTTTAAACGAGTTGTATTCATTCGACTTAGTTTAGTTTAATTCTTTATTCAATCAATAAGTTACAATATATTAATGCATAAGTAACACAGAACCCCAAATGGGGTATAGTTCCCGTCAGTACAATATACAGTATGTCCACGGATAGAGGTCCCAAGAGGACAAATGGACTAAAAATTTAAATTTTCGACAAAAGGTCACTCTACATAAAAAGTTCTGCTTGTTTTTAAAAGTCTATTGCCATAATTTAAATTTGAAAATATTACACAGGGGGGTCGAAAAATAAAGAAAACGTGAAATACTATCAATAGTTAACTACCCTTATTTTTTGTTTTGGACCAAAGTGGCAAATAAAGAAGTCATTTTAAATTCTATCCAAAGACTAATTCTAAATTTTCAACTCAGTATTCAAAATATGTCAAGATAAAGTATTCGTCTTTTAAAGTTAAGCAAATATTTTATTTAAAAAAATGAAATGTTTATTAACGGATATACCATTTACAAAAATATACAATGTCAGATATGACAATATAATACAAACCAAAATTAATAACTAGATTAAAAAAAAATAATGAAATTTTTTAGTCACTAACATTACAATTTTTGTTTAGCCTTATTCCTAAAACAATTTAGGGTTGTAGAAAAAAACATCAATATTTAGAGCATTGCCATTCTCACACATTCTTCTTATTGGTCTATTCAAACCATAATTACTATTCTGATACTCCAGATAAAATACATCTTTGCATCGAGTATCTCTCTGTGGAACCCTGAATGGAATTCTCTCAATGAGATGAGAACAGTCAATAATTCCATTAACAATCTTAAAGAGAAACACAATGTCTAATGTTTTGCGTCTATCTTCTAAAGAAGGTAAAGCAAGCAATCGTTGAATATCTGCATAAATGATTTCTTCAGATGGAATTTTAAGTTTATAGCCAATGAACCGCAAAAACTTTCTTTGGACCTTCTCTAAACTATCATTATGACACTTATAAAATGGACACCATACACCACTTGCATATTCTAAAATAGACCTAACTAAAGAACAGTAAACATTTTTAAAACAGTTAATATCATTAAAATCACACAAAGTACGCTTTAAAAATCCAAGGAGCTTAAACGCTTTACTACATATATAGTCATAATGATATCTAAAACTTAGCTCAGTGTCAAATATCACCCCTAAATTTCTAAAAGTATCCAATGATTCTAGCAAAGTACCGTTCAAGCTATAAGGATATAAAACTGGTCTTGTTGTTTTGTGAAAACGCATAATTTTACATTTATCCAAATTTAATAAGAGTCCATTCTCCAAACACCACCTTGACAAGTTATCGAGATCAACTTGTAACAAAGCACAGTCAGTGACATCCCTTATAGTTCTATAAACCTTTAAATCATCAGCATACAGTAATTTGCTGCTGCTCAAAAAATTTGGGATATCATTTATAAAACAATTAAAAAGTATTGGAGAAATATGTCCACCTTGAGGTACACCCGATTTAACAATGATCTCATCTGATAAAAACTTTCTAACCTTTACACTTTGCCTCCTGTCCGTAAGGTAACTCTCAAACCAAGAAAGCAACGGCCCATAGAATCCCAAAGCCCCAAGTTTAGAAATTAGGATTCTCTGATCAACCCTATCGAACGCCTTGGAAAAATCAGTATAGATTACATCAACCTAAGATCTATCCCCAAAAGCATCCAACACAGATTCCTCCAGGACCATCAAATTCGAAGCTGTAGACCTACCAGGCATGAATCCATGTTGTTCTGGATTAATTATATTTTTAAGAGGAAAATATATTTTCCTTGAGACAAGAGATCCAAAATTCTTGCAAAAATAGAAACTTTAGAGATGGGGCGATAGTTTTCAATGGACATTCTTACTCCACTCTTAAAAATAGGGGCAACATATGCTTTCTTCCACTCCTCGGGGAACACACCAATTGACAAAGACAAATTTAAAATCCTAAACAGTACTGTAGACAAGACAAAACGACAGTTATAGATAAAGTATGGTGAAATATTGTCAGGACCACTACTATGCCTAAGGTTTAAAGAATCCAATTTGGTAAATATATCAATTAAGCTAATATCACAGTTGTTCAGACTTACATTATTAGTGCAAATTGAAATTGGCATTTTATCACAGCTGTTACTCACATAGGCTTTAGAGAAATATTCTTTAAAAAGATTACTTATTTCTTTGGGATTCTCTGACTCAATGTCACCATATGTCATAATATTGGGTAAGTCATAATGTTTGTATTTACTATGTACATATCTCCAAAATTGTGTTGAGTTAGTCACTGAACTTTCTAGTTCTCTAACAGTGTCCCTACGACACTTCCAGCTATATACACTAATGAAAAGTGATTATTCTGTAAAATTTCTTCAGTAGCTAAAACAAAATCCTCATAAATGGTAACAGGTGATGATGGAAGAATATAAACATTCACCAATAGGATTTTTGTGGAGGACAATGAAATTCTGACATAAACACTTTCAATATTTTTTGTTTTTGGCAAAATAATGGCTGATGAAAAATTTTTCTTCACGGCAATCAAAGAACCACCAAGGCGTGTTGCAGTGCTGGTATCTTTAGATCTATCACATCTATATACATAAAATTCAGATATACCAAGCTCATTATCATGAATACCATCATGCAGTGAAGTTTCAGCAAGTAATAAGACATCAAAATCACTTGCAATGACTGCTGCTGAAAAATCATTTAGTTTGGTCCGAAGACCACGTACATTTTGGTAATACATACTAATCTCCTGATGTTCTGATCTCTTCCCCAGAGTGCTGCTTGATTGTCGGCTTAATTTTGGTTTTCCGGAAATGTGGCACCATCAGAGTTAATGGGACGTTTTTTGAAATTAAAACGTCTGAAAGCAATTCCCTTTGGCCAAAAATCAGATGCATTCACTATTTCACTGTATCATAATACTCAGCATTTACACCCACCTTAAATGAATGAGTATTACCCAATGTTTTTAACTGATCAACCACAATATCATTTGAAGAAATTTTCAATTTATTAGTCACATAAGTGCTAACAATATTTTAATTCACAGTTTGTGAAGCTTTGCCAATATATAACCAAACTTTCCTGTTGGTGGCAGCTACAAATTTTGTATCTAGAGACGCAGATCCTTTTTTATGGGTGTGTGGTTGATTTATTTGGCTTTGCCCATGGCTTGTTTGTGGAGATTTACTTAGGTCTATGTACTTCTGAAGATGTGTAGTTGTAATTGCCTTTTGGACATCTTGCTGGGTGATGCAGTTATTATGGCTATGATTTATTTTACTGCATTCTGGATCCAATGAGGCTAGTTGCAATTGATGTGGAGCTGGCTCACTTAACTCACTTGAAGTCTTTTTGTTAGCCAACAAACCCTCAGCAGGAGCTGACACTCTACTTGACGATTTTTCCCTGGCCAAAACGTCGATCTTCTTGTTGAGAGACTTTTCAAAACTCTCAAATTTCTTCTCCATAGATAGTTTTAACTCCTTTTTGATGTTGCTGAACATTTCATTGCATAAATCCTCAACAGATGATTTAATTTGATTTATCAACAAGTCAGTTTCAAATGAAATGGGACTTATTGACTTCACAGGATTTTTAACTGTACTTATGCAATTTTCACAAGCAAACAAAAGAGTTCTTTTGCTTAGCCTAGTTACATGGGCTTCAGAGGTCGAAAATTTGGAGCAGGAGCGACAGTGTACATCACCACAAAAGTCACAAATCATCTTAAAGTTAATTTCTTCTGGCGTTAAATTGTGGCTGCATTTTGAGCATGACGTCATTTTGATGTAAATACGGCGGCACGGAAAAGTTGTCCTCCTTAACGTCTATTATCCGTGATCTAAAAAGATTTTTATATTAACAACTTCGGTTTTCGTTAAGTTCTTCAATTCCTGACGATATGAACTAAACTTTGACGTTTGACGCGAACCGCGAAACTGACTTCACTAGATCAAACAGCCTATATAAATACAAAATTCTCTGAAATATAGTAAATTTTACTGTTTATAGCATACAAAACGTACTATATATTTTTTATATCAGATATGGAGTAAAACAGTTTTTTGTTGTAATGATGGTTCTTGGCGATTGTGAAACAAAGCCGTGGATTCGCGTTAGCGATAAGCACTAACTAACAAACTATACGGTAGGAATATTACAGAGATAGGGAAACGAGACCTCTGCAAATTTTCACGAATTTACACCAATAAAAACGAGTAAAAACGGCGAAAATAAGTCAGAACACAGGAACACGCCAGAACACACACGATGAACCTGAGTTGTTTATGTCAAGAAAAACTTAGATAAAACAGAGAAACTTTAAAACAAATTGAGTATAAAAAATTATTGCATTCATTCAAGAACACCTCCCCCGTACTTGACGCATTAATCATAATCCTAATCATATTTATTGATGAATATACAAGGTGTTTCAGTCGTACAACAAGGATTTTAATTTCATTCAGACACACAAGTTTAAACACACCGTACATTTACAAGAACAGAGCAGCATTAAAAACTCAACATCTAACCAAAAATTCGACACACTAAAATTAAAACTTGACATTTACTTCGATATGTTTTGAGAGGGACATGATAAATTTAATCTGAGAAATCTGACTCACTCGTGACACCTATTACAAAATCATTTATATTGTAGAAAGTTTTTTTTTAATAACGTAGTTTTTAGTTTTGGACTTAAAAAGTGTTTCTGGCAATTCTCGACGTAAAAAAGTATAAATTAAAAATTAAATTTAGAAGTTTACAGAAAAATCAAATTTGGAATACTGAGTTGAAATTTTAGAATTGGTCTTTGGATAGGATTTAAAATGTGATTTTTATTTGCCACTTTGATCCAAAACGAAAAATAAGGGTAGTTTACTCTTGACAGTATTTCACGTTTTCTTGTTTTTTGACACCCCTGTATAATATTTTCAAATTTAAAGTATGGCAATGGACATTTCAAAACAAGCAGAATTTTTTATTAAGAGTGACTTTTTGTCGAAAAATTAAATTTTTAGTTCTTTTGTCCTCTTGGGACCTCTATCCGTGGACATACTGTATACCTCACATATATCAATATAGATATATACAATATAACATAATATACAATTAATAAAAGCACATATATATATTATAAGAATTAAAAAAGAGAATAACACATATATTATACAATTCTCACTTTACAACCTAATACAGACCAATCTAGCCCAATATGCCACCCAAACTGCCATCCTGAAAAGACTCATTCAAATCATAGTAGGATCTTCCCCCCAGAAAAGATTTAATTTTAGAAACAACCCTTCTTGGTGGCTGCTGCCTTAGGACAAGCGGAAATGCGTTTAAAATATTATGAAGTATATTTCTTTGAACCAAAGAAAAATTGGGTTTTTCTGGTCTTAAATCAGCTTTGAATCTTGTTTCGTGCTGTCTGTTAGCAAAGAGTGAGAAGTTATTTAGGAGGAATTTAACACATTCAAGAATATAGAAACTGTAAAGAGTTAGAATACCTGAAATGCTACAGCTATCCCTGTATCCAATGCCTAGCACAATACGAACACATCGCTTTTGTAATAAAAATATTCTGTTGGATTCTACTGAGTTTTCTCAAAATATTATACCATAGGCAATCCGAGATTGTACATGAGCGTAATATGCTGTAAGAGCCGTCTGCCAACCAATATTGTTACTAATAATTCTGAGTGCATCACCATATTTACCAATTTCCCCTGCAAGTTGTTGTATATGTATGTATCCAGCACATTCTCCGATCCCAAAAATGACTCATTTTCAGCTGCTTTCAATTCTGTGTCCTTGTAATCTAAAGAAAAGTCAGTTTCTGATTGAGAAAAGTGAATCAGCTGTGTTTTAGAAACATTAAGAAGAAGATTGTTAGCCACAAACCAGTTCCCCATGGAGTCCAAAGATTCTCTCATACTGTTCATGCATGCCTGTCGACCACTTTCACTGAAAACCTTGGAGGTGTCATCAGCATAGAGAACCATATCACCATCAGAGGCGCAGACAAGGTCATTAGTGTAAACTATAAACAGTAGTGGACCCAGGATAGATCCTTGCGGGACGTCCCTCCTAATGCAGCTACTATCTGAGGTGACACGCTCTCCCAAACTGTTGAACTCAGTGACACACTGTTCTCGCCCTCTGAGGGGTACGACTCAATCAGACTTAAAACCACTCCCCTTATACCATACCGCTCGAGCTTGGAGCAAAGTAGAGCATGGTCCACACTATCGAAGGCCTGCGATAAATCAAGAAACATGGCCGCTGTCATTTTTTTATTGTTTAGTGATGTTAATATCCTCTCTAGGACCTAATAGACGGCTCTGATTGTAGATTTCTTCTGTCGGAATCCATTTTGCCTATCTGATATTATCTGAAAATGATCGAGAAACCCAACCAGCCTGGAACACATCACCCCTTCAAACACCTTACTAAGATTTGACAGAGGAGGGATATGGGCCTATGGTTGTTAAAACTGCTAGGATCGTTTTTTTTTATAAATTGGCTTGATCAGTGCTTTTTTTAGTAAGTTTGGGTTAGCAACATGCGATTTATTATGTGGCTTAATGGAAGTGCCACAATATTTGCTTCCCTTTTTAGGAGTTGAACTGGAATATTGTCATGCCCTACAGATGTTTTAATTTTTAAAGTATTTATACAATTTACAACTTCGTTTGATGTAACTGGCTCCAAAAAGATGGTATCAAGATTTATTGGAATTTTTGAGTGGTCAGTTTCCCTACCTCCCCTTATATCTGGACATACATTTATAAAGAAGTCATTAATATCATTTAAAAGGTTTTTCTGTGGTTTATGTGGATAATTTTTAAAGATTGCCTTTCATTTTCTGGTTTTGTTATGCCCTTTACTAAATTCCAGTTGCTCTAGCTTTATTATTTGAATTTTCAAAATATTGCTGGCTGGCTAGCTGCTTAGCTTTTTTTTATAAGGTTTTTTAAAATACTTAAATATGTCTTATAGAATTCTATGGTTACCCTTCCCTCCTCTAAAGTGAGATTTTTATATAGTTTTCTTTTGTTTTTACAGGAAACCTTTATGCCACTCGTGATCCATTTTTTTGTTTTGTGGAACTTTTTTATAAAAGTTTTATTGGGGCAGATCAAATTTAGTTTTTGTTAAATGTCCACGTTTTACAACAATACATAACCACCGGTCGTATTATCGATTTGTAGATTCGTATTTTGGCTCTCCTACGATTAGATCCCAGTGTTTTGTCCAAAGCATACATACATCTGTTGCCACTCTGAATTCTGGCTTTGACCTCTTCTGTTATTCTATGCTATTCACCCTCTCGAAATTGAAATCTCCAATCGTCACATTCTGGCCTATACGATCTCTTTGAGCCTGCCTCGATATGTGTATGTATTTGGTCTTAGCTTCGTTTATGGTTAATCTAATTTTAAGTGTTTCCTTTTCTATCTTGATGAACTGTTCTTTAACATTAAGAGCTGACCTGGCTATAACATCGGTGTCATCCGCAAACGCAAGTAGAAGTTTTGGTCCATCATTAGTGTACATCTCCACTTTAATATTTGCCGCTCTTATGGCTTTCTCCAGCGCTATATTGAAGAGCAGTGCAGATAGTGCGTCTCCTTGTTTCAGCCCGTTGTTTATTATCAAATGCGCTTGAGACAGTGCTTCCAGTTCGAACTCTGCTTTTGGATCCATTGGCACACATTTGGATAAGTTTAATTAGCTTTTGCGGGATTGATAGTTCTGCCATTGCCTGCAGGGTTCTACTCGCAAGACACTGTCTTAGGCTTGTTTAAAGTCGATAAATATATGGTGCAACCTTTGATTAAACTCCCAGCACTATGCCAGAATTTGTCGAATAGTGAATATTTGGTCCACTGTAGACCTGTTTTTTCTAAAGCCGCACTGGTAGTCCCCCACGACCGACGCCTTCTACTATGGGTGTTAGACGCTGCAGGATAATTATCGAGAGTATTTTGTATGACACTTAATTTTTTCCCCCTTTTTGTGTTTGGGGATTATAATACTTTCTTTCCAATTGTTCGGTATTTCTTCCTTTTTCCTTTTTTGTGGTAATTAACTGGTGTATAGGCCGATGCAGCCCTTCACCTCCATATTTTATGCATTCCGTTGGTATGTTGTCTTTCCCTGATGCTTTGCCGTTTTTCATGCTCATTCTAACATTTTCGACCTCCTCCAGGCTGGAATCTTCTACAGGAAAATCTGCCGTGTGGTAAGCTTGTACATTTTGGTTGTCGTCTACTTGAATGTTGAGAAGTCCACTAAAGTATTCCGTTATAATTTCTTGCTCATTTGTAATTAGGGTACCATCATCCTTCTTCAGGATGTTCCCTGTTCTTGGTCGGAATCCAGATTTTGCTTCGCCCGCCTTCCTATAGAATTCGTTTAATTGATTGCCTCTGAAATTGGTTTCCAATTCTTCCAGTACTTGTTGTTCATGTTTCCTTTTCTTTGTCCTTATTAGTATTCTGGCGTCCCTTTTTATTTCGCTGAGATATCTTGTGTTTGTCTCATTGGGCTCTTGCATTTTTAGCATTCTGGCTTTTTCTCTCTGTTCTAATACCCTCCGACAGTCATCGTTGAACCAGTTCTTATGCGTCTTCTTTTGTGTTCGACCCAGTATTTCCTTGGCAGCATTAAATATTGGTCGCTCTATTATACCCAAAATCTAATTTACCTTCTCATCTTCATAGGTTTCTGGAAGGTTTTCCAATATTTGTTTTTGGAACTCTTTTTTGGTTCTTTCATCCTTTAGTTACCTACTTCCCACCTATTTGATCTTTCGCATATTTTTGTGGCTAGAGATGCGCAATCTCACCTTTGCTCTTACTAGGATGTGGTCCGAGTCCGCATTTGCACCTCTCAAGCTCCGTACGTAGAATGTTGTTAAATATGTGGTATGCTTGGTTGACATCGGGCGCCCCCAGCACACTACCCCAATCTTCGTCCTGGAGCTCCCAATAATATTGCTCCAGACAAGTCTTTGAAAAAGATCTTTTGATAAAAGTAGTTTCTTCTGTTAATTTGGTTTCTGAAAGTCCCATACAGATGTGCTGAGCATGGTGGTCAGAGAGAGCCGATACTAAGACAGAGGCATCTCTATATTCAGAATTGACAAAAATGTTACGTATAGACGACGCAGTTCTTTTTGTTACCCTAGTAGGCTCAAAATTAGTCTGTACAGGGTGGCTCATTTTCGTGTCTATGTATGGGGAACTCGAAAACCGTAAGAGATGCAGTGTCGGTCAAATTAAGGCAAAATTGCGCATTTGGGTGCCTAACAATATGCCGTTTAGAAAGTTTTAAAATTCCGAGTATTTACGGAGATATCCGGAAAAAAACCGAAACTTTGAAAAATCGTTTCATTTTTTTCCTGGGCTTATTTAAAAACGGACATCAAATCCAATTGCACTTTTGCATTGCCACTTTTTCCGTTCTATCCAATGATGATATCCAGTTTGAAATCCGACGTTTCGTCTTCAAGGGATCATCATCAACTTTCTTTTTTTAAATACGAATTTTAATTTTTTTATCGTTTTTCAGATGGTATTTGGCGTTATTAATATGAGTATGTGTTTTTTTTTATTTATTTTTTTTTATTTTTATTTTATTATTATTTTTATTTTATATATTTTGCTTTGGCGTGATTTTTAAATAATTTATGGTAAATACTTTTGAAATTTTCATATTCTATAAAAATATTTTATTTGATTTTTGCATTAAGGGGAAAATTGGAGCCCGTATTAAAAATTAAAAATAGTAAAATTATTTTTTACGAGAATATGGCCATGACCTATTACTCAAAAAAGTTACTTAGTGCAGTTTATTTATAAGCGAAATTCCAATAGGTGTTTTTCCATCAAAGTTCCTATACTAACACGTAGTATGATCATAAATTGTTGATGTTCTCTATTAAATAAAATTTTTAATTGGTTAAAAGTTGGGAATATTTTATCTTTGCAGTAAGCAACTTGTTTGAGTAATAGTTCATGGCCATATTCTCGTAAGAAATAATTTTACTATTTTTTATTTTTAATACGCTCCAATTTTCCACTTAATACAAAAAACAAAATAAAATATTTTTATAGAATATAAAAATTTCAAAAGTACCTACCTTATATTATTTAATATTACGCCAAAGCAAAATATATAATTAAAAAAATAATAATAAAAATTAAAAAAAAAAATTAAAAAAATAAAAATAAAATAAAAACACATAGTCATATTAATAATGCCAATACCATCTGAAAAACGATGAAAAAAATTAAAGTTCGTATTTAAAAAAAGAAAGTTGATGATGATCCCTTGAAGACAAAACGTCGGATTTCAAATTGGACACCATCATTAGATAGAGCGGAAAAAGTGGCAATGCAAAAGTGCAATTCATTTTGAAATCCATTTTTAAATAAGTCCAGGAAAAAAATAAAACAAATTTTAAAAATATCGGTTTTTTCCGGATATCTCCGGAAATACTCGGAATTTTAAAACTTTCTAAACGGCATATTGCTAGGCACCTAAATGCACAATTTTGCCTTAATTTGACCGACACTGTATCTCTTACGGTTTTCGAGTTTCCCATACATAGACACGAATTCGAGCCACCCTGTACAAAGTTGAAAGTGTTAAAAAAAAATTCTAAAACATTTCCTAAAATTTCCAAAAACACATTAAAATTTCCTAGACATGTACGATATAAACAAACAATTATTATTTTTTTATTCTTACTTATCACAGCGCAGAATTCACCTAGCCCTTCAATGCTGCACTCGGCTATCTTCTCCATGTTTTCAAAGTCATTATGCCTTCGGTTTACCAATATACAGGCGTCCCCATGCTCCATTTCTGAACGTGCATATGAAGATGTAAGAGTGAAACCATCAATTTTGATAAAATCTACCTCAGACAGCTTCAGCCAATGTTCGGTTAGGTACAATATATCTTGTTGATTCTGCAAAGTATTCATAAACAGCTCTATTTCGTTGGTTTTATTACGAAGACATTGAATGTTTTGGTGGATTACATTAATATTTATAGGCACGGAGTCATCATTTACCTGTTGTTCTGGTGTGAATATGGAGAAAATGTTTTATTACAATGCTATTTCCCCATAAATCTGGAGCCATGTTCCTGTCCCTCCTCGGGACTTCCAACTTGAAGGAGCATTTGAATTGTTGTTTGGTTTTCATTTTGTAGCACTTGACAGTTATGCCAGTATTTGCTTCTATATGTTCTTGTATTTGCTTTTCATCTACATATACATATTACAATATTGGGGCTAGCAGCAGGAATTAATAATGCGTTTTACGTATGTAGCCCACGCGCCTAACGTAGGGTTAAATAAAATTAAGTTTTAAGGTGGATTCTCATGCGTCCGATATCCGACGATACAATGATCCGACAGTGTTTCTATTGATTACAATATTCGTCTTCCTATTGGTTGGATTGACCTGATTTTCGGATCCGAATTTAACAGGCAATTTGACATTCTACGTTTTCTTTTATAAACAAACCTGAAGTAATAATTTTGAATGAGATACAGTAAGAATTCCCAGAACTTTCATTTATTCAACACAGTAGAGGGACCGAAAGATAAGTTTTAACCGACAAATATGTACCATGATCTTGTCCTTCGTATTAAACTGAAATTACCTTAATATAAGTGCAAATCCATTGTTTATATAATCCTTATACAATGGCAAATCTCTCACCAGCAAAAATCGATTCATGCAAACGATTGGGACGGGTTAAAATTAATTAATATATTAATAACATTAGTAGATTTTGAAATTCTTCCTACCAATCCTCAAATAGTACAAACATCTGTCCTGATGGGTTACAGTCTCATTTCCTTTTATAAATTATGTTAAGCATTTTGCTGTGTTCGGTTTTTATAAGTATTCGGAACCCAAAATCTTTTACTTAGATTGATTTGTTAATATGCAGTATCAGACGCAGACGGGATACATATAACACATTATATAAATAAACAAAACAAATAAAAAGTGAGGTTAAGAAACACACGATATCGGACAAAAGTTAAAATAATTCTAACTCCATACGACATCGGATGATTTTAAAAATATTCGGATAATAATTGGCGCCAAAACATTCTGACCAATAGGAGCTCCGTCAGATCATCGTATCGTCGGATATCGGACGCATGAAAATCCACCCTCAACTTCTTGTCACTGTCAGTAGTGTCAATGTTTAATTTGTCACAAGCTCACTGTTGCCAGATTTCATTTTAAAAATTTCACCATAAATTTGTTACGAAAATTCATTATTGAAAATGGTGCATAATGATTGCCGTTTTCTCTCTTTTATTCAGGTGAATGATACAAATACACACAATGAAACGTACCATTAGCTTTTATGTATTGTATTAACCCAAACTAAGGTCACAGTTGGATAGAAATAGAAATTCTCGATATTTTACGTTTGTAGCTTTTCTAATGCATCAAAGAAGTGAATTTGAAAGAAAAATCAGCGAAAACAAAACTTTATGCATATTTTTTTAACAATTTTGGTAAAATTATAATGAGAGCTCTAACCATTGATTTGTATAGGAGTGGATAAGCAATTAATAGACCAAACATGGCAAATTTACGACCGCGAAATGTAAACAAAGAAATTTCAATTTGGACTTGCGCATTAGAAAATTAGTATTAGCTAGCTGTTGCACCGTGAAGGTAAATAGGCAGGCCCGGACTTCGGAAGTGATTATTTCACCAAATATTCGGTAGAGGAGTCTTGCCGATTGGGAAATGGGCCCCAGTTAGCATAGTGAAACAAACAATAAGGTATAAATAAGTAATACTTATAATAATTAGACTTACTTGAAATAGGAAATCCCGGGTATTTTGCCTCGAATTGAACTCGAATTATTAACTCAAAACGCCGCGCCGTCAAAACGAAAACGCGTCAAAGACAAAAGCCAAGTTCGATCCTGACCGACGCCTGCTGAGACGGCAAGTGTTTTAGTGCGCATGACAAAACGGTATCTTCTTTGTTTACGTTTTTCCATTTTGCATCGATTTTGTCATGCGCAGAAACCTGTTTTTTCGCCCATAGGTTGCCACTTTTGAGTAGTGCGACAGGCGGCTATTGCTTATCCACTCCTATACAAATCAATGGCTCTAACCAATAATTATAAAGTGGTTATATTTGTTTAAAAAATAAATATACGAAAATAACTTGAGTCAATCACAATATAATCTATCTCGTGTATGACCTAAAGTGTGAGAGAAGTTAAGACGTGCGCTTTGCATACGTTCCTTGCTTTCTTTGCCAAATTACCTGAAGCTAACCAAAACTAACCCAAGGTAACCAAAATTCACCAAAGCTAACCAAAATTAACCCAAGTTAACAAAAACTCACCAAAAATAACCAAAACCAATCCAAGCCAAAAAAACCTAATCAAATCTAGCCCAAACTAACGGAAGCAAACCGAAACAAATTAATTAAAACTAACCCAAGCTAACCAAAACTAGCCCAATTTAACTACTAAAAGAAAAGCGCGCTTTAGGATTGGTTATAATCCAATTAGCCAAAATTATAAAAATATACAGAAAATTTGATTTTCACCGATCTACTTTCTTTCAAATTTACTTTTTTAATGCATAGATATATACAAAAAAGCTAATTTCTATGATATCCAATAATTATCTAAATTTACAACAATTAACCAGAGAAGTGATTTATTTTTACATTAATTTGAGTTAGCTTGGGTTAGTGCCAGTTGGTTGCCCCCGGAGCGAGCGAAGGGCCATACGTGAAGTGAAACATATTTATTTTTTTTACATTATTTTGGGTTAGCTTGGGTTAGTTCTTGTTCGTTACGCCCCCGAGTCGAGCGGAGCGAGCAAAGGGTTATGCGTGAAGTGAAATATATTAATTTTTCACATTGAATTGGGTTAGCTCCGGTTAGTTTTGGTTAATCCTTGGGCTTAAGTTTCTTTTAGCGAAAATCGGCTACAAAAAGTATCGTTCTATAGGACGATTAACCAGAGAAGTGATTTATTTTTACATTAATTTGAGTCAGCCTCGGTTAGTTTGGGTTAGTGCTAGTTGGTTGGAAGTGAAACATGTTTATTTTTTACATTATTTTGGATTAGCTTGGGTTAGTCCTTGTTCGTTACGCCTGCGAGTCGGGCGGAGCGAGCAAAGGGTTATGCGTGAAGTGAAATAGATTAAATTTTCACATTAAATTGGGTTAGCCCGGGTTAGTTTTGGTTAATCCTTGGGCTTAAGTTTCTTTTAGCGAAAATCGGCTACAAAAAGTGTCGTTTTATAGGACGATTAACCAGAGAAGTGATTTATTTTTACATTAATTTGAGTCAGCCTCGGTTAGTTTGGGTTAGTCCTAGTTGGTTGCCTCCGAAGCGAGCGGCGGGCCATACGTGAAGTGAAATATATTTATTTTGTACATTATTTAGGGTTAGCTTTGGTTAGTTTCGTCTCGTTTAAACCACTAGAGGATTGCGCGAAGCGCAAGCCTTTCTTCACGCAAGCTTAGCCGAAACAATTTCCGTTATCTTGGGTTTGTTTTGGTTAGTTTGGGTTAGGTTTGGTTAGTTTAGGTTAGCTTTGGTTAGTTTCGTCTCGTTTAAGTCACTACGCAGTTACCTGAAGAAAGGCTTGCGCAAAACGCAAGCCTAGGCGAAACAATTTCGGTTAGCTTTGGTTAGTTTGGGTTTGGTTTGGGTTAGTTTGGATTAGCAATCCTCTCTTCACTCAAGTGCGTAGTGGTTTAAACGAGACGAAACTAACCACAGCTAACCGAAACTAACCAGAGCTAACCCAAAGTCACTAAAGCTAACCCAAACTAACCAAAGAAAACTCAAACTAATCAAAGCTAACCCAAGCTAATCGAAATTGTTTCGTCTAGGGTTGCGTAAAGAAAAGCTTGCGCTTCGCGCAAGTGCGTAGTGACTTAAACGAGACGAAACTAACCAAAGCTAACCCATACTAGCTAAAGCTAACCCAAACTAACCAAAGCCAACCCAACCTAACCAAAGCTAACCCAAGCTAATCCAAATTGTTTCGCCTAGGTTTGCATGAAGAAAGGCTTGTGCTTTGCGCAAGCCTTTCTTCACGAAGGTGCGTAATGGCTTGAACGAGACGAAACTAACCGAAAGTAACTAAAGTTAACCCAATCTAACCGAAATGATTTCGCCTAGGCTTGCGTGAAAAAGGCTTAATGAAAATGATATGGCTGAGGCATGTACGAAGCAACTGCGTAGTTGCTAAAACGAGACGAAACTAACTAGGGTCGTAAGAAATCTCAGGGTAGGTCGGAGTAGCTTGGACTAGGTCGTAGGTAGCGCGGAGTGGCTTGGAGTAGGTCGTACGTTGCGCGGAGTGGCTCGGAGCAAGTCGTAACTAGCTCAGAGTAGATTGTAGGTAGCTCGGAGTAGCTTGAACTAGGTCGTAGGTAGCGCGCTAGCTTCTAGTAGGTTGTAGGTAGCGCGGAGTGGCTCGTAAGTAGCGTGAAGTAGTTTGGAACAGGTCGTAAGTATGTCACTAGGACTAGGTAGTAGCATTGTTTATATTTAATGGTCGTAGGTAGCTCGTATTGTAGTTCATAGTAGATGGTAAAAACATGTTTTCATGTAACTGGAAAAATAAAAATTATACATTTTGGCAGAAAATTTTTCGTGAATTTCTATTTAGAAAAGCTTCTTCAAATATTTTCAAAAAACAATGAAAATCAAGAATTTTGTTAGAGTATTATGTTTAGAAAACTATTTAGAATGTAAAACAGAAACAAGTTTTCATGTAACTAATTTCAGTTAATCTAGAGTTGAAAAAATGAAAATGATGCATTTCCATAGAATTTTTTTTATGATTTTGTATTTGAGGAATTTTCTGAAATCAGTTATGTGTTTCAGCTAAGCGAAAGATGATCCAACTAATTAACCAAAATTATAAAAATATGCAGAAAATCTTGTTTCCACCGATCTATTTCCTTTCAAATTTACTTTTTTTATGCATAGAAATATAAAAAATTGCGATTTTCGATGATATCCAATAATTACCTAAACTTACAACAAATATATAAATAAATAAATAATTATTTTTACATTAATTTAGGTTAGCTTTGGTTAGTTTACATTAGTCCTTGTTGGTTACGCATACGTGAATTTGAGTTAGCGTTTCTTTACCTCGTAAGAAAAGATGCAACCTTTGGCAACATTGCAACAATCCTCCTGCATCAGATGCCAAAAATGTCATGATTTGTACATTTCAGCCCCTCAAAAGTCGAACTTTGGGGCTTTTTTGGTGGGAAAACCAAACAATTGCGCAATATTTTAATGGTCAAAAACGTCTTCTAAAAGTGTCTAATTAAAGAATCAAAAAGTGTTTTTACAAAATTCTAATGGTTGCTAAACTCAAAAATTACCAAGATTTGTTTTCTGCTACTCCCAAATTTAAAACTACATTCTTACCAAAGTCAGGGTTTGGCCGGTCCCTTTTTGCAATTGTTGTCCTTTTTCTCGTTACCAGTTTCCAGCTTTGATCCTCGGGTTCGCTTGATCCATTGAAATTGGACGTCTTTAAATAATCGGGGGTAATTTCTGCATTTTATTTCTTCTTTTTTTCTTCAGCACCATGGTTTTCTTCAGAAAAGACAGAAGCCTCGCGTTTTTCTATGTCACTGCCAACCTCAACATTTTCAGAATTTCCACTGTCAATGTCAGTAGATGGAATTAAAATGACATTGACGTTTTGTGCGCCATCTTGTTGGTTCTGGTTGCTTAAAGTTGGCAGCACTGCAGCTAGTTTTGCGGATGAGAGATTCCCTTGATTTCGCGCGTTTTTCCTTGTTTACATTTTCCTTAAGCCGGCTCCAGACCCACGCCGCGAATTCGCGGCGTGAAGTCAAGCCGTGAATAACCTTGACCGTCATGGCCTAGAACCTCATCTCCACACTCACAATGTTCACAGTTGTGTTCGCGGATTTGTGAGAAATGAACGAAAAAATTGTAGCAGCAGCATTGACTGTATGCGCTTTAATTATAATGTTTCCTTTTCAAAACTGACATAGCTAGGCCCATTAAACTATTAATCCGAAACCAAGAACCATTGTTTTGATTTTTGTCTTTGTAATACCGATATTTGGCATCTTATAGTACAGGTTCTCCTTGGTAATGTTCCAAAAATTGTAATTCTAAGTCGTTATTCCAGGTAGTGATATTTACGAATAAATATAAATAAACCTACACTATACTAACACACGGTACAATGCAATGAAATTTTGAAAATAAGGTTATGTGTTGTATGCCTTGAATGTGGAGAGCGTTCACGTTTCGCGGCCGAGAACTCTTTGAAGCGGACAAAAAGACCGACTCGAAACGGGAAACAATCCGCGAACATCCGTGAACTCTGTGAAAAGGCGTGAAAACCAACCACACTCGTGTTCGCAGGGCTTCACGGGTAGTCGCGGCGTGAGTCTGGAGCCGGCTTTACTCTCCAATTTTTCCTGCAAATGTTTTACTTTCTCCTTCAGCAGCTCAATATTTTCTTCTAAGATCTTGTTTTTCTCTTGAGTTTCTTTTACCAGCATTTTCAGCAGCTCCATTTCCTGGGATTTTTTGAGGTTATGCTGCTGCTGCTGCTGCTTCTTAGATGTGGGTTTCGCGCATGCGCATTTGCCCAGTTCACGATGTAAAAAACTCGCAGAACCGCCCTGTTAAGGGCATCTGACATTCGTCATGGTCCACCTTTTTAATTACTTTACTTTTTAACAATAACACTTTTCAACGTCTTATTTTCATCCGTAATCACTTTTATTCTATGTAATAGATGCAGATAGGAGGTGTTAGTAAGACAATTCACAACAAAGGACAAAACTCTTCTCTCTCCCGGGCAACAGAGGAGCATTACACATCCCGAAAGTTGCCTCGGATAAGGTTCCCTGGGGAAGAAGAAAGAGATAGATTAAATAATTTAAAGTGTAAACTATAAAATTTTTGAATCAAAGATTTACTTTGTTATGAGTCAGATAATTCATTAGTACCACAATAATATTATTATTAACGTTTGCTAACACAGTGTTCACTGACAAAGGGCTAGGGCAACCTATACTGATTAGATCTTGATAGAGATCACCTTCCATAATTGGACAATTAAATAAAATGTGCTCCAGATCTGCCACACCCGTATTACATTCACAATATGGGTGTTCCAGAAGACCAATTCTGAACATATGTGCTGGATATAACCCGTGACCTGTTCTCATTCTGATGATTGTTGTAAGATGTCTTCTATCAACGTAGTCAATGTTCTTATACCATGGTATCTTAGGAAATTCCCACTGGATTGATGCATACCATCTTCCTTTGTTTTGTGTGGACTCACTCCATACAGACCTCCATGCATTACTCATTTCTTCTTTAATGACTGGAAACAAATCGTATTTATCCAATTTAATGGTCAAAGGAATTCTTAAAATTCGTCCGACATTAGCAAGTTTGTCAGCAATTTCATTTCCGTGAATACCAGAGTGACTCGGAATCCACGAAAGTAAAATGTCGAAACCGTGTTTGTTCGCATCCAATAAATACTGTTTGGTCAAGAAACTAATATGATCCAATTTTGGAGAGATTACTGTCTTATTAATTTTTTGATGGCACTTAAAGAATCAGTGAAAATTACAGCCTTTCTAATATCTTTTTCCATACATAGGGTACAGGCTCTATTAATAGCAATTATTTCCGCAGAACAAATCTGTGTCAATCCAGGAAGTCTTTGTGAAAACCGAAAATCCAAAGAAGGACAAAAAACCCCATATCCAACTGATTCAGTCTTGAAATCTTTGGATGCATCAGTAAATATCCAAGTGTGGTCAGGAACCATGGTGTACGCCTTTTCTAGAAAGATTTTGTTACTAAAAGATTCAGATTTCTTCATGTTAAAATTTATAATTCTAATTGTAGACAGCTGCGCCAAAAAATCAAACCTATAGCATGGCATCAAGGCATGGGTTTCCAAAACCTTAATGTATTTATGGAGTTTTTTATATGCTTGAATAAGATACGGCACACTTTTATTCCTCCAATAGTTATTTTTTTGATTATCAATACAATCAGAAAGCCTCCTAACCTGTCGAATTATTGGGTTCATTTCAATATTGAGATTTTTAAGAATAAATTTTTGCGCTTGCATTGTCCTTCTAACTTCCAGTGACAGTTCGCTACATTCTGCCAGGAGAACGTTAGTGGGAGTGGTTCTCATACATCCCGTTATTATCCTACATGCTTCGAATTGAAGCTTATCCAATTTCTCACTCAGAGCTTTAGAAATCGGTTGAAATATCACCGCCGCATACTCCATATGTGATCGGACAATGCCCTTGTAAATATGTAGAAGAGTCAGGGGATCCGCCCCCCACCAAACTCTAGTCACTGCTCTCATAACTTGTATACCTTTTTTTGCCTTTACTTGTATATCAGAAATTTGTTTGTGCCACTTAAGATTGTTATTAATTGTGACACCCAAATATTTGGTTTCTTTAACCCAAGGAATCACTGAGTTTGCATACAAGATTGAGTCCAGTCTTGCCATTGAATGTCCGGGTCTAAAAAGTATACTTTTAGATTTTTCTGAAGACAAAGTGAAATTGTGATCACTTAACCACCCATGTAAGGAATGTAAAGCTTCATTCATTTGATTAATGAGATATGTGATATCCTTTCCTGTAATTAGTAACAGTAAATCATCTGCATATTGGAGAATTGATATCTGCTCTGAAAGCACATTATGTAAATCTTTTGTGTAAATATTAAATAACAGTGGACTTAGCGGAGACCCTTGAGCAAGCCCTGTATATGACAATACAGGCCCATGAATATCAAACTTTTTATCCCTAATAAATAAGTTCTTTTGAACTTGTAAAGCATAAATAAGATTGCAAATCTCAGGAGAGACGCCCATTGCTACCATCTTTCTATACAGCGATTGGATGATCACTCTATCATACGCTGACGATACATCTAAAAAAATTGCCAAAGTATGTTCATTCTTGGAAAAGCCACACTGTATTTTCGTTGTTAGGCATGCCAGACAATCTAAACAACCCTTTCCAAACCTAAAGCCAATTTGAGTGTCAGGAAGAATCCTTTTATGTTCAATTTCCCAATCTAAACGATTTTTTATCATAATTTCTAGAATTTTTGCAGGACATGAGGTGAGAGCTATGGGTCTGTAACTATTTGGATTATTTTTATCTTTATTTTGCTTCAACAGTGGATGAATGAGAGTAGATTTCCATTCCTCTGGAATAGTACCTCCCCTTAAACACTCATTATAAATGTATAGAAGTGATAATTTGGCTCGCAAAGGTAAGTGTTTAAGCATGGAATATGAAATTTGATCTAAACCAGTAGCCGAATCTTTCCTATTATTAAGCGCACTTTCTAGTTCCATAATGGTAAAAAGCTTTGTATTACCGCTAAGTGCTTCCAATGTAAAATTGGGATTCAGTTGGCAAGAAGATAAATTTTGTAGAATTGCCTCAGCCACCTCCACCGAGGGTAGAGTTGAGTTTCTTGGGGATGATTGAGCATTTGAAAATTTTCGTATGATTTTCCAAATCACTGCCAAAGAAGAATACCTGTTCAGAGTAGAACAAAATGTTCTAAAGCTCGAACGTTTCTTTTGATTGAAATATTTTCTAGTCTCTGCAATGACCCTTTTAGTTTCCAGATATTGCTCTAAAGTTGGTGTATATTTCAGATTGTTAATGAAGGATCTTCTCCGTTTAAGTTGTTCATTGCACTCATCATCCCACCACGGGGGTGAAGGTTTACTGCTTTTTTTAAATTTCATGGGTTTTGGACAGGATTGATCAGCCGCCATATTAATTATGTTTTGAAATTCCTGGTATGTTATGTTAGAACTATCAGCAAATGATATTAACACTTTATCATAATAACTGCTCCAATCCATTTTTTTAAGCGATCTTTTGACATTAGGGGTTGTTGGCGGATCATACATATTAGTCTTTTTATATTTTAGAACAATCGGAAAATGGTCACTATTGCCACAATCTGTCAAAATTTCCCATGTACATTTTGTAACCAATTCCAGACTGACCAAGGACAAATCCACAGCCGACACATTAGAGCAAGCAGATGTTAACCTAGTAGGTCCACCATCATTCATTATAAAGATATTAAGAAGGTCAAGTGAATCATTAATCATTCTTCCATTCTGATTCGGGATTGTACTACCCCATGTTGGATGATTGGCGTTAAAGTCACCAACAATTATTTTTGGTTCTGGTATAGACTTAATCAATCGAGACCACTGAGCACCATCTATATAAACAGCTGGAGGAATATAACAATTAGCTATGAATATGTTATACTCAAAAATTTTAACTACTTGAACTTGTATGTTAGGTGACAAATAGTCAGTATTAATGAGAATTTTTTGAAAATCTACATTAGCTCTAATAAAAAGAGCGATGCCACCCTTCCCATCAGGCCGGTCTTGTCTGTCAGAAATATATCTTGGAAAAACAGAAGTCAGTGTAGGATTTAACCAAGTTTCACTTAATGCAATTACATCCGGATAATGTTCTTTGATAAAAATTTGTAAGTTAGTTCTATTAGCACTTAAACTTCTGATATTCCACTGAAATATTGAAAACTCCCCACCCTGCATTACAAGCCACTTTGAGAAGAATTCCCAAATGTAGCAATATTCTTAATCAGACTCTTAGCAAATCTATCTACCACAGTTCTCTGTGCATCCGTCAATTGAAGAACATGTTCTCCAAATCCTAAAGATTCCAAAACCTGTTTTATGTTTCTATCCTTATAATTAATTTGTTCAGGAGGGGTGTCCGGTATAACTAAAGGTGAAATTGGTACATTTGGGGAAATTGGAGTAAATTGATATCTCAACAAAGTAGGGGAGAGACAAGCTTCATGCTCCTCTCTACTGTAACTGGATTGAGGTGATGATGCTCTGACCCTTTGTCGTTTGTAGGAGGTTACTTTACTAAATGAAGGCATTTGAGTACTATTGTATATATCTCTCGCTCTTTGAATCCTGTTGTCATTCGATGGAATGAAATTACTAACACCTACTCCCTTATTAGGGCTTAACTCTGGGAACTCCCTTGTGTCTATTATGCGACCTACTTTTTTAACTTTAGGAACCATCTGTTCAGCTTCATAAAAAGTAATTGAATTGAGGGACATATAAAATCTAATTTGTTTTTGCCTAATGAATTCTGGGCATTTTTGATCTGTGGACAGATGACTTAAACTATCACAATGATAACAACATTGAGGAGTTGAGCATTCTCCCTCATGTACTTTGGTACACCTCTGACATTTCTGTTTGCTTCTGCATTGATTTTTGACATGTCCAAAAAGTAGACAATTAAAACACTGTGTCACCCTCATGATATAAGGTTCCACCCTCATATCCAAACCAAAGATATTAATACTTGGAGGAAGAATTTTACCTTCAAAAGTAAATAGACAAGTACCGGTTGGTACGTATTCCGTCATGTTATCCCCATTATCACCACTGACTCGTCTATTGAATCTCATTATGTCCATGACTGCAACTGCGCATTCACTGTTTTGTTTGATATCGTCTATAGATAATTGCTTATATATGCCTCTAACTATCCCTCTGCAGGAAACATTAACATTAGGAATGAATATTTCATAGTCCTTATCCAAAAGAAATTTATTATTCAGAAAAGAATTCGCGGCTTCTGGTGAATCGAACTCAATAGTTACTCTGTTCCTCCCCTTACGAAGTGGACCTTTTTTGTGCGAAATGTCTGCGCTAAATAAATCTCTAGCTATAGCCATTGGGTGATAATTACCAATGTTATTATCATTTTTCCCTTGAACTGTTACCGTAAAAGGCCCAATACTGTTAGGTTTATATTTATTTTGTTTTTTACGAATTAATTCAGTATTGTGGGGGGCCCCCAGGGACCCCCCAGCTTTTTCGTCCATTAGAGACGGCCAATTGGTGAGATTATTGGCTACAAAACTGTTGTACTAATCAATTTATTCTAGTATTGACCTAAGTTAAGGAAGAGAAAGGTTTTTACTCACAAAGGATGGGTTAGTATTTGATTTTTTTTTTGTGCACCACTTTTCTCACAACCACGCTGTTTCGCAGCTAGCCGAAGAAAAAAAGAAAAAAACTTTTTGAGGTTATATCACTCTGCTTTGTTTCACAGCATATCAGCCTTGTTAAATCGATGATTTTCACCTTATGAAAGATATTTCCACAATTAATACACCACACCATGCAATTTGCTTGTTTCGTTTTATGGCACTTATAATAAATACTTTAACTCGGGATCGACGTCGACATCGACCTTCTCACTTTCCGCCATAATGTCTATTACAACTTCGGAACGAATAGTAAAAGGCGTAATTTTGTTAACAATTTTATTGTTTATACTGTAAGTAAAGAGTAATAAATCTGCTGCTATGGATAAGTGTAAGGTTTTACAAAAGTTACGTTTTTACATAACTTACTGACATAGTAACAAAAATTAAAGCGACACAAAAACGACATAACAATATAAACCTTAAATTAGCCTCTCTCTGTTCTTGTACAAAGCAAATTACCCATTTACACTTTATATATATAACAATAAAAAAAATGATTAGCTACTTATTCTAAATATAACTTAACTATCAGTAAGATAGATAAAACTCTGTTTACGTACTAAATATACTATGTATAAAATGTTTTATTTTATATATATACATGAGATAGAAATTCGAATTCAAAAACAAACGGTTTTCGAGATTTTGTCCGAATTTTTCGCTAAGCGGAATTTTCAGGTACTTTTTACTAAAAAGTGCAATCGTTGCGGTTATTAAAATTTGGCCCATTCGAAAAAGTGCAATTCATTGCTTGCGATTAATAAAATACAGGGTGTCCGAAAATATCGTTCGGATAATTTCAGGAGTGATTCTACATAAGAAAACAAGAACATTTTTTTCATATGAACCTGGGTCCGGAAATGCATAGTTTCCAAGATACAGCGTGTTTTTTTTTTTTGTTAATATCTTAAATATCCTTTTACCAGTCCAGTAGCGTCCCAGAGATCATACCTAATATTATTGACAGCACAACTCTTTTTTAAACATTTTATACTTTTTTCGTATTAAGTAACTAAAAATATAACATTTTTGTTTCTTCAACTGTTTTAGTATCTTGCTTCTTTTTCCAGAAAAAAATTGTTTCGTACAATATAACCTCAAAGCTAATGTTTGTTTTGATTTTGCCTCTTCCAATTTCTGGAAATTTTTATAGTATTATTAGCAAGTAAAGCAATATATTGACTTAAACGTCAGTAATTTCCCTAATAGAATTGTCCATAGTTCCTGGTCTTGTCTATAAAGTTTTATTTTAACCTCAAAATGGCTGCCACATGCAACAAGTGTTCTGTTAAGTGCATTTTTAAGGAGCCTAAAGTGTCTGGGGAAGTCTTTGGCTACCCCTATGATTTTTTGCAAGAAGGTCCTATGTAGAAACTGCACCGGACTTAGCTCTACTGAAATCAGATATCTTCTCGGATTGTTCCATACCTTTGTGAGGATTGTGTTCCGGGAATCAAAGCAGCTCTGACAGCATTGGAAGAAGCAATATCTGAAATCAAGATTGTCAATACCCAGAAAATTGAAGTTTTTGACCACCAGATTCGTGATATCACGGATGAAGTAAAGAGTATGAAAACAGGTTTCTTAGCCACTTTGGACGACATCAAGAAGGACCTTACCATAATAAAAGCTTCTACTACAACAACTGGACAGAATGACCGTAGCTACAGTGCGGCTGCTGTGAATGTTAGTCTGATGCAGGAGGTGTCTAAGAGACAAAGGAGATCTTGTAATTTAACCTGCCTTATAGCAATGAATTTGGGGATGTGTCTAAAGCCAAGGATATTCTCTCTGGCCTAGCTGGATGTGCTGTTAACATAGTCAGCTCAACAAGAATTGGGAAGCGGAACAAGAATGTTCACCAATCACTACGGTTAACTCTGGACTCACCTGAGATGGTGCTCGTGGTGCTGGGAAAAAGGCGTCATGAGGCAGATATGACCAATTACCAAAGAACTGAAGTTAATGCTTTGAAGAATGAACTGAAGGAAAGGAAACGTAATGGCGAAGGAAATCTTATATTGAAGTATGTTAATGGTGTTCCAAAATTAATTCCAAAAAAATAAAATTGCCTTTCAATTCAAGAATTAATTCCACCTCCACATTTTTACTGTATTTTCAAAATGTTAAGTCCTTCAGAATATGTCTTATTCTTAGTATGACATTTTGGTGCTCAATGAGACATTGCTGACCAGTGACATAAATAGTACAGAACTTCAATTGTTTGATTACAATATATATCGAAAGGATAGGTCAGTGGATACAAGCAGCCTTTCCCGTGGAGGTGGAGTGCTCATAGCTGTTCGCAAAACCATTTCAAGCTCATTTTTGTCATCCAGTAGAAATATTGAATAACTATTTGTAAAGATCAACTATAACCAAACGAAATTAATCATTGCAACAGTCTACTTCCCCCCCCACGTAGTTCACCTGATAAATATCTGGAGTTTGCCGAGAATGTAGAAACCCTGTCTGAGGAACATCCAGGATATAAAATCTCTATACTGGGTGATTTTAATCTCCCACACTGTCTGTGGTCTAATGACAGGAATGCATCTGTAGCAGTGCCCCCGTGGTGTTGAAGCGACACCTGATGCAGTTGAATCCATTCAAATAGTTTCACACAACTTTTATCAGGTTAATACAGTAATGAATGCCAACCACAACTTACTGGATCTTGTTGTGGTGCAGGATAATGATACTGAAATTCTTATGGCTGAAACCCTTCTTCCAGAGGACGTCCACCATCCACCTCTATCATTGGAAATAAAATGTGTAACCTGTTTTATTAGCTCACAAATGATGGCTTTTATAGGGACTTTAAATCAATGAATGTATCTGATATGATTAACTTTATCTCACTGTTTAACTGGGACGATCTGTTTGCGAATAAGCCTTTAGATGTCATGGTAACTTACTTAGCAATTGATATTTTCGTTCCTCTCAAAAAATATTCAGCGAATAAATTTCCCATTTGGTTTTCTTCGGAATTAAAACGGTTAATTATCAAGGAAAAAGCTGCACACAAAAAATTTCTCTCTACTCGTTTGTATGCTGATTACAATGATTTTTCTCAACTACGTGCTCAGTGTAAGAACTTAAAAAATCAGTGTTATCACAATTATATTTCAATAACAGAGTTCTTTAAGGAGTAATGTTAAAAACTTTTGGAAATTTGTTAATGCTAGAAAGGCACTTTAACAACTTAACTGCATCTTCAGGCATGGAGGCTTTGCTTCTCATTTCTGTGTTAAAGTAAGTCTAACCTAAAATGTCCGGCACATGTTCCACCTGTACTCAAGTCTGTATTTTTAAAGAGCCAAAGAACTCGACTGAAATTTTTAGCTACCCATGCAACGTTTGTAAGAAGACACTATGCAGAAAATGTTCAGGGATCGGTACTACTGAGCTTCGAACCATTGTTATGACCAGCCATGTTATTTCGTATATACGTAAATCGTGTCTCCCAAAATTGAATAATACCATGCAGCTGGGGTAACCTTATCACAGCTCTCGAGCCTAAATTTGTCGAAATAAAAAGTAACACACAAAAAGTTCTCGATGTAGCCAGTTTAATACAGACTTTCTCAAATGATATGATAACACCATGAAGACTTGCTTTTCATTGAGAGTCGTTCCGTTGCGGTTGAACAGTAAACAAGTGCCTCGAACGAACGCTTTTTATCGAACGAACGCTTTTTATCGTAAATAAATGTGATAAGGACATCATACGCGGCGAAATCTTCTAGTGTAGTGTTTACCAGATTAATTTTGTTTCTGTATATTTGGAAGTAAAGGCCGTTTAGAGCGGAACTGCTCAACTTTTCTAGTCGCCGGGGACGTAACCCCGGCATCTGCCCTCGCCATGGGCGATGCCACGGAAGATGACGAGACGTTATCTAATATCTCAATGGAATCGCTTCCCGCCCGTAAGCTCTCTGATGTGTCTATCCGGAAAATGGCAAACAAATGCAGTAGCTTCGCAGAAGTCTGCGTGCAATGTAGACTTGACTTCGAGAAGCTCCGCAACATAAGCGAGCTATCACATAGCGACGCCTGCAAACTGTCTTCTAAAATCAGGCAACACTTTCGTGATACCCACCCCATAGGGATGAAAAGGCCAGCCGTTATGTCAAAGATCGACACCGGCAAGAAAAAGGTCAGTCCAACTGAAAACCATGGGCCCGAGACAACAAAAAAAAACCTTGAGCGACCGCCAACTGAGGCAAAAAACCTCAGTAAGTTTTTCTGAGAATGAAACGACCGCACCGACCGAAAAAACCCCGAAAGAGTCCCAACTAATGGCACCGCCACCCCCACCGCCCCTAATACCTCCTAAAATTATATCAGAGAAAGATGCCTTTAAAACCCCTTTCAGGCAGCTCCCGTTCCGGAGAAACTTTAAAATCGACATCCTCGATATGGGCCAACCCCCAATATCGACATCCAACCACTACCAACCCCTGGAGGACATAAACACAGAGGACGAAGACACGGTTAGTGTAGCGTCCACCTCTGCGTCCACAGGAGTTAAACGAAAGGCTGCTGTCAGTAAAACTAAAACTACCCCTATAACAAAAACGCAACCCCTGCCACCCGTGGTTATCAAGGGACGCCCTGCAGATCACAGGCAACTAAGGGATGACCTGAGAGAGATGCACATAACGAAATACCAATTAAAATACACGAAGAATTCGGTCATCGTGTATTGTGAATCCGCCAATGATCTTCACACGCTGAAACGCGCACTCGACCAGGAAAAAACCGAATACCATTCCTACGCAGAAGTACAGGAAAAGACAAGGGCGTTCGTCCTCCGTGGCTTGGATGGCGATATCAAGCCACAGGAGATAGCTGAAGCATTACGGGATGAGTACCAAATCACACCAAAAAATATATACGTTATGCGCAAAACTAGGACTCCCATGTATCTAGTAATCATGGGAACGGACTACACGATTCGCCGACTCAACGCCGAAGTAAGAACGCTGATGTGTGTTCGGGTAACATGGGAGGCAAGGCGATCTGGAAAGCCAGTTCTTCAGTGTAAGAACTGTCAGCAGTTCGAACACGCTAAGTCCTACTGCAACAGACGAACTGCATGCAGTAAATGTGCCGGACAGCACGATATAACACAGTGCACTCAAGAATTCATAAAGTGCGTAAACTGCCGCGGCCCTCACCGATCAATCGACGAGGAATGTCCGGTTTACGCATATAAACTCAATATCATTGAAACTGCGACAGCCAAGTCTAAACAACCTATCCAACAGCAAAGGTACAAGCCCGCACCACCCGCGGCAAACCCTGCCTGGAGGGACCCTACAGGAAGACCAGTAGCAGACGGCCCACGGGGCCAAGGCATAAGCAATTGCCAACGAGAAGAGGATTTCCAAAAGCAATTCCCGCCGCTACGAGCCAAAAGGACGCAACAAACAACCGAGAACCGTCAACAACAACAACAAAATGTACAGGTTAGTGGTACTGCCCGTAGCTTGAACATGAATAATAACGTAAATATATCAAGTATAATGTCGAACTTAAATAACGTTGTAAACAAGATTAACAATTTGGTTAATCTCGATCAATTATTTATGGCCCTTGACCATTATTCTTGTATGCTAGAAGCATGTCGTGGGGACAAGGCTGAGATAATTCAGGCCTCACTACGATTCTTCTCGCACGAGTATTCCAAGTTCGACATATAATGTTTATAGTCGCAAGTTGGAACTGTAACAGCATTAGGTCCAAAATGGGCGAATTTCGTAATTTTATGCATACTACCAATTTTCAGATTGTTTTTCTCAACGAAACGAATTTAGATCCTAACTTTACGCTTAAGCTTAGGAACTATAATATCGAGCGATTTGATAGGCCTGATCGACTCGGGGGAGGCGTGGCCTGCCTCATACACAGGTCGATTCGCTTCAAGCGGGTATATAACATCCGAACCGCAATAGAACATGTTAGTATCGAACTGGAGAGCGGCCTGCGTGTGTGTGGCTGCTACGCGCCCCCTGGTCTCCGCCTCACGGCAAACGACTTCCTTGCTCTTTTACCGCAAAATAGAGTATCCCTGCTAATCGGCGATCTCAACGCCACCCATGCCGTATGGGGCGGCACTAGCAACAGCAGGGGTAGACTACTTAAGGGAATAGTCGAAAATAATCTGGAAATGTCCTATCACAGAACTCCGAATCCTACTTATCTCCGTAGTAACTCGTTCCTGGATGTTGCTATCACCCGGGGAGCGATAAGAACTACCCAGTTACAAGAACTAGATGCCTTAAACTCGGATCACCTTCCGATCAAGATTGGCCTGTACCATAGGATCCCTATGGCGAGTGACACCGTCATTTCGTACAGGAATGTTGATTGGAGGGTGTTCCGAGCGAGGTTAAACGAGGTAACCGTCGTACCCGGGCAGATAGAAACAATCCAGGAGCTTGAGAATGAAGTCCAAGCACTTACGACTAATATCCAGCGCATCCGTGATGTCATGTGTCCTAGGATTACCATCCACCCTAGGACAGAATCCCTCCCTGAACCAATCGTAGAACTGATAACTTACAGAAATCGCTTTCGACGAAGATGGCAAAGAAACCGGATACAAGTGGGATCCGCTCGAATCAGCGCACTGACGGAGAAGATCAGGATTAAGATCCGCGAGTATCGCACCCAAACTTGGCTACAATACATAAATAAGGTTAGTAGGGAAGACGGCTCGCTGTGGAAGCTTTCCAGACGAGTACGCGGAGATGGTACACGGATTCCTGTGATTAGACACCGTGGCATTGACGCGGTGGATGATCTGGGAAAAGCGGAGGCCTTCGTCGATTATCTGGAGGGCGTCTACAGCGAGGCGCCAGACACCCTACCTGACCAAATACTCTGCAGTACTACTGTACGAGCGCTCGAGTCACGCAGGTATCCTATCCCTCCGGCAGTGTTTGATAAGTTGAGAGTCACGCCGGCGGAAATCCGCAAAGCACTTTGTCATCTTCCGAGAAACAAGGCTCCCGGCCCGAACTTAATCTTAAAAAATTTACCTAGAAAATCATTGATGCAATCATTTTATGCATATAATTAATGCGGTAATCAAGCTGCAACATTTCCCAACCCTCTGGAAAGCAGCGTGCGTCATACATTTCCCAAAGCCGGGAAAATACCTAACTTTGCCCTCATCTTACCGACCGATCTCGCAGCTGAATACCCTCGGGAAGGTGGCTGAAAGGCTAATCTTGCCGAGGATCAGCAGGGAGGTCGAGCGGTTAAACATACTGCCACCGGAGCAATTCGGTTTTCGCGGCAGACACGGCACTGTCATGCTGGCCGCGAAGATCGCTTCTGACGTTTACCAAGGCTTTAATAGTCGACAGTCTACTGCTCTGCTACTACTGGATATTGAGAAGGCGTTCGACAGGGTGTGGCACGCGGGGCTACTCTATAAACTTCTAGCGAAGTACAACTTTCCACTTCACATAGTATCCTTGATCGCATCATACCTTGCCGGACGCACTTTCAGTGCTAGAGTAGAGAAGCGCGCTTCTGCGAGCAGGAGACTGCTGGCAGGTGTGCCGCAAGGCACGGTATTGTCGCCGCTGCTATTCAATCTTTATATAGCAGATATTCCGTCTCATCCTAGAACCAGCAAAGCCCTCTTTGCCAATGATACAGCAATCTATTCCCTAGATCCCAAGGCTGAGGTGACAAAGTCGAATATAGGCGAACACATAGGCCTATTATTACCGTACTATAATCAGTGGAAAATTTCGCTTAATGCAAACAAAACCGAGCTTATAATTATTACTCGCAAGAGGAAAGATATAGAAACTACTCCACTAATAGTGGGGAATACGCCTATATTGCCGAAAACACAAGTTAAATATCTCGGGCTGACACTAGATACAAAACTAAACTTTAGTAAGCACATCGCATCAATAGCAAATAAAAACGCGACTATCAATAAGGGCCTGAGCTTGTTGGTAGCAGGCCGGTCATTCCTGAGTCCTGCCAAGAAACTGATACTCTACAAATCCGTCATAAGACCTGCTCTAATGTACGGTGCACCGGTGTGGTGTTCGGTGGCGAGAACACACAAGCGCAAACTGCAAGTGCTACAAAATCACTATTTGAGGGCGGCGTTCTCGCTAACGCTGCGAGATCGCATTAGAATCGAAGACCTGCATGCGTGGGCTAGAGTTGAAAATGTCGAGGAGTACATCGACAACCGCGCATGCAGATTTTACGAGCATCAGATCAAAGGCTCACCCCTAACTGCTAATATTGCAGACACAAGATACAATCCTGAACACCGCACCGCTCACGGCACAATATATCGCGATATATCTACTTATTACAAGCAGCTGCGACCACCGTAGTTTAGCAAATATAAATCTGTGAGCAGTAACAAAATGCCTTCATTTATCCATCATATTTTTCTATATTTCAGTCTTCAAATATCGAAAAAAAAACAAAAAATCAAAAGTATCAGGACAGCAGAAGCACTAGCCTTCACTGACTAGTGTATACTATGTATACCCTGCTGCCTGGTGGGCCGGCTCACCGTGTTCGGACACGGGGGCGAGGCTTGTTAAGGGACCTGCTCGTCTTATAAATACGCAGCAGCAACCGATTTAAGTTACATGACTATTAGCCACCGAAGCATCCGTGTCTCCGCAGCTTGACCCGCGGGACTCGACCATTGCGCTTAATGCTGTTACAGTATCCCGGAGCAGATTTATCATTAAGTCTCCTAAACTTTGTATATATTGTATATAGCACTTTATTCTTAGTCTATGTTGTACATATTGTGGCGTCATTTTAGCATTCTGTACTCCTACTCCTCGAGAGTATTGAAGCAAGGTTTTTCTTATGTTTTTCCTTGCATAATCTCCTGTAAATATTGTATATACTCGCAAAAAGTACTGCTATATCCATAAAGCTTCGGCCAACTAACCCCTATAGCGACTTTGAAATGTATTCCCAGGGAACGTTTAAGCTGCCTTCAGTACCACAACCCCTAGTATGTAAGATAGGTATAAGAGCAACCCCCTAAGGGTGCCCCATCTGTGGCCCACGTTGTAGAAGGAACTACGACAGGCGTAACCACAGTTAGTAGAACTAGGCATACTTACGCTAGGAAATGTGATTTACAAGTTGTAATGTTGAAATAAAATATATCAAGTTCAAGTTCAAGTGGCAGGAACGGAAGAAGAGATCAGAGAACCCTACCAGAGGGACAAAGCACGGAACAGGTTGAAGGAATTTTTGCAAATTTATCCAATAATCCACCAGAAATTTCGCATCTATGCAAAGTAGGTAAACCTAACACAAATCAGGCTGAAGCACTAAGGTTAGTGCTCAACTCACCTGATGATGTCATCAATCTTGTGAAAAATCGTTCAAAACTCAAGTGTAGGAAAGTTTTTGTGAACTTCGACCTTATCAGTAAGCAGCGAGATGTAGAGAACAAAACATCTCAGGAACTTATTCATTGTAAAACGCAGGGCGAAATGTATCCATTCGGGACCGTAGTGGTACCCCATTAATTGTTTACAAAAAAAAACCCAATTGATGGGCCCTGTTTAGCAAATCAACAATCCAGTAAACATCATCATCCGAGGGCTAAGGACAAAATTGTGCGTTCTCCAGGCTGGCGTTATCTATAACTGTTACACAATAATTGTGCTTAGTGAAACCTGGCCTTCTCCTAACATTTCAGATGCTGAGCTTGGTCTTTGTAATTATAATGTTTCGAACAGACAGAAGTGTAAGTACTAGTGAGGCCTTGCGAGGAGGTGGTGTGTTGGTGGCTGTCTCAAAGGATATACCTAGTGTTTTGCTTGACTGATTAGGAGCCAGTTGTTTGTTGGTGTTGGTTCTGGTTCGGAGAGAATTGTTGTGAGTTGCGTATATCTCTCACTAAGATCATATGCAGAGAAATACAGTCTGTTTAGCGACAGTATTGACATACTTTCTGAAATACATCAGTGTCCAATGATTTTGTTTGGAAATTTTTTTAACTGGTCATCGGACCAGTTTTGCTCTGTTGAGGTGGTGTCGGACTTACGTGTATTTCATAACCTATACCAGCTGAACAAAATTTCAAACCTCATGGGCAACATACTTGATCTGGTTTTTTTTTTTGGGGGGGGGGGAGTGTTCTGACCACGACTGTCACCGAGGCAGATGATGCACTGATTCCATCAGACAATTACCATTAACCCTTTATTGCATCCATGCAAACATCAAGCAGGCCATACCAACCATTCAGGTAGACATAAGGATGAATATTACTATGATTATAGTTCGGCAAGTTTTAGCATAATAGACAACTATCTCGGGATTTAATACTACAACAGGCTTCTCTTGATAATATGATAAATGTTTTTTTATGACGTACTTTATTGAGTGATACATCTTGTTGTACGTACTACAAAAAAAAAGTAACGTTCAGAGTGTAAATTGCTTTGAAGGTTGTGTTATGATCAATTTGTATATAACTCAGAGATCTCCATAATGAATCAGGGTAGTATAAAAAAGTTTTGGTTCTATGTGAATTCTCAGTGTAAAAGTAATGATCTACCCTATAATAATGAGCATTGTCATTTGGGTCCGGACCTTCCATATCTGTTCGCAGATTATTTTAAAACACTTTATTCAACAAAAAGTCACCGTGTTTCTGAATCATTATTCCTCAGTAACATTGCTATCAATAATTTCAACATAAACATTTTTGCAATATATGAGGAGATGAGCAGTTTGGACACCAAAAGGGGCCCTGGCCCGGATGATATACCTCCCAACAGCTTTGTTTTATCCCGTCCGCTCTATATTATTTTCAATTACTCCTTAAAATCTGGTTGCATTCCTAATTTCTGGAAAGTTAGCTATTTAACCCCTATAGATAAAGCCGGTAATAAGGCTGATGTGAGCAATTACAGACCAATTTGCAATATGAGTACGATTCCTAAGCTATTCGAAAAAATAGTGACAGGGCATCTTACATCAATAATGGAACCAACAATAAATACAATAATACCTCAGCAATTTGGAATTCAGGCTGGAAGATTGACAGAACTTCATTTGCTCACACAATGAGTACCTGTCGTGGGTCGGTCAAGTTTGCCCCCCGTATTAAACAAATTTCAAAAATAAATGAAGCATAATTTTGCACACATTTTGCACAATTTTGCACACCGCAAATAAAATTTTGCACACCCACACAAGGAAAACTAGAGCTGTTTTTTATACGGGGGGCAAACTTGACCGTTCCCCCCC
>MU182228.1:234664-297655 GCA_016904865.1 Pissodes strobi
GGGGGGGAAAATTCAAATTTTTAACACTTCATAACTTTCCCCAGAAAAGTGTGCAAAATTTGAAAATAGGTGTGCAAAATTTGCCGAATCGAGTGGCATCAACATTTTTCAATTTTGTAACAGACGGGGGGGAACGGTCAAGTTTGCCCCCCGTATAAAAAACAGCTCTAGTTTTCCTTGTGTGGGTGTGCAAAATTTTATTTGCGGTGTGCAAAATGTGTGCAAAATTATGCTTCATTTATTTTTGAAATTTGTTTAATACGGGGGGCAAACTTGACCGACCCGCCTGTCGAGCGTCTTGAATGGTGGTGTCGAGGTTCATAATATCTACACTGATTTTTCTAAGGCGTTCGACAAGCTTGGAGTGGTGAGCGTCAGAAGAGATTTGTTGGGGTGGATTGGCAGCTATTTATCTGACATATCTCACAATCAATCTCCAAAAAACGAAGTTGGTTTGCTGTGGGTGTAGCGTGGAAGATGTGCCTGTAACTGGTGGCACCTCAGTTCAGAATTCTCCTGTCAGCAGGTTCCTTGGCCTAACAATCGACAAAAAAACTAAAATATGAAGATCATATTACTAATCTTGCGAACAAGGTCTCTTCTGGTTGTTTTGCTGTCAGAGTGACTGTTCAGGAACTTGGCACGGGGGTTGGCAGAACTGTCTACTTTGCTCTGATAGAGTGCTCCGACATCTGTCACAAAAGAGCAGATGAAAAAGAAGATCTGGAAAGGGACCTGAGGGTAACCATCAACACTCTAACAGATGAACTTAAGGAGAGGGACTTATGTATTCAACGACTTAGACGTGACAGCAAGATCTTTGAAAACGCGGCATCGGAGGCAGAAGAAAAACTAGTGGCTGAACTGGAAAAGCAAAACAAATATATACACGACCTGAAATGTCAACTTAAAACGCTTGAAAAAAATAATGAAGATCTACTCGAACAACTAAATCAGCTAAATTTAACACATAAGAAGCTGAAACAAGATTATGAGGAACCATCAAATTTTAGCAGAAACATGGTGGTAACAATAGATACATTAGAAAGGTCAAATGACATGTAACTGGACGAAATTAAAACAATGGAACAAACTGTTGACAGATGTTGACAACAATCTTTCAAATAAAAGTCCTGATAATCCTCAATTAAAACGAAATCTTCAATTAAAGCGGAATCAGACCTCAACTACTGGTTTTGGGTAATAGTATTGTAAGGGGTACAAATTTTACTTTTAAAAGTTCCACGAAAAAGAAGTATGACCTAAACTGCCAATGGCAAAATAGTCTGCCATTTAAGGACTTTGTTTCTGGATTTGAGGAATATAGCAGCAAGCTCCCTAAAAAGGACTGTGTGGTTCTATTTGTGGGACAGGAAACTGCCTTAAGGGGAATTCCAACAGATACTTCTGCGATCACAAGGCTCATTAAGACATCCCAGTGTACAAATTTGTTGCTAGTTGGTCCTCCACAATCTCCAAAGCGACCGGTGTTGAATGGTTTTATTATAGAGCAAAATGAAATTCTTAAACACCACTTCCGCAATTCCAATGCTACTTTTTTGCCTTTAAATTTCACTACGACGTTATCCCAATTTTAAACATGATTTCATTGCCAGGTTATGTCACAAATTTATAAATAGGATACGGGAACCATAATACCGCATGGCATTGGAATCTCAGAGGACGCCTGTACTAACTTCTGAAAATGAACGTTGTTTGTAAGTAAAGATGCTGCCCCAATGTTATCTCGCCAGGATACTGCTAAAGATGTCATTCCCAATCAGCTGACTCATCATCACTCTCCCCACACCCAAAGAAGTCAAAGCCAAAGTCGGACTCCAAGCAAAAACAGGACTGACTTTTTGTACACTTCGGCATCTCAATTAATAGGAAGTTAGCGCCCGAGAATCTTGATAAAATATCTATATTGCTGTTAAATATTCAATCACTGCGTAACAAAACAGACGAACTATCGTTGTTTCTGCATAACTTGCACTCGCCAGATATAGTGTCACTCACAGAACATTGGTTAAATATCTCATGGAGGATGTATGATTCTTGTGAAACAAACTTTCTTAGATCATAACTAATTTCAAGAAATGGATAAATTCAATTATTTACTTGTTGAATCTGCTTTTGAATTTTCTGTTATATTCTCCAAATGTAGAAATCTTCACTAAATTCACTTCACTAAATATCGCTCCTTATATCGCAGTTTAATTAAACTGTCCAAGCAATCCTATTATTCACAGCGTATGGACTGTTCTATGAACAAACAAAAAGAATCCTGGAAAATTGTCAATGATATCCGCTTGAACAATAATGTTAAGCAACCTGCAACCCCTCAACTTCCCCCTGACGAATTAAATAACTTTTTTTGCAATATTGCCCAAAAGCTCCAACAAAACATTAATCCCTCAATAGATCCAATCACTTATTTAATGCCAGCTTTTTTTTTCTTTTTGCCTACAAATGTGGATGAAATAAAAATAACAATAAATGGCATTAAGAACAAAAACTCCGCCGGGGATGATGGACTGTCTGCTAAAATATTCTTAAACTTGCCAGATTTGTCCTGGACTGTGGGTACATTTCCTGCATGCCTGAAGTCCGCGAGAGTAATACCGATATATAAGGACGGGTGTCCCAACAACCCTTCTAATTTTAGGCCAACTTCTCTTTTATCTACATTGTCAAAAATAATTGGTCAAATGTCGTATTATGACGTTCCTGAGGTCTAATAGCCTACCGAGCAAATCTCAGTTTGGCTTTCAGGAGAATATGGGTACCATTGATGCCATGTATGATTTTCTCCACACACTCTATGGTCAGATTAATGAGGGTGGAGCTTCCGCGGCGGTTTTTTGTGACTTATCTAAAGCATTCGATTGCGTGAGTCATAGTATTCTGCTTCCGAAGCTTTACTTCTATGGTTTTAGGGGTGTCGCCTTGTCGTGGTTTTCTGCTTACCTGAAGGGACGTTGCCAGAGAGTGTTTAATGGTTCTAGCTGTTCCAAGTATGAATCAGTTGCATGTGGAGTACCTCAAGGCTCCGTCCTGGGACCATTACTATTTCTCCTGTACATCAATGACCTCACCAAGATTTATTCTTTTCGCTGACGACACCACTCTTCACTGTCTGGACAGCGACACTCTTCTTACAATTTTATCGGGAGAACTTCAGAAGCTGAAGGATTGGCTTGATGCCAACCTCCTATCAATCAATCTCCAAAAAACGAAGCTGGTTTGTTGTGGGTGTAGCGTGGAAGATGTGCCTGTAACTGGTGGCACCTCAGTTCAGAATTCTCCTGTCAGCAGGTTCCTTGGCCTAACAATCGACAAAGAACTCATATTACTAATCTTGCGAACAAGGTCTCTTTTGGTTGTTTTGCTGTCAGAGTAACTGTTCAGGAACTTGGCACGGGGGTTGGCAGAACTGTCTACTTTGCTCTGATAGAGTCTCGCCTTCGTTACGCTATCTGTTGTTTTGTGCTTCAGAAACGCGCCTTGAGATGTTTATGTGAGGTTGAATCTCGTCATTCTTGTCGCATCCTATTTCCTAGAGAAAAGGTTCTTACTCTAACATGTATTTATATCGAGGAAATTGCCCGTCTCATATTTAAAAATAAACATATATTTACTACTGAACATCCACGGTACAGAACACGCCAAACAGGTAATTTAAATCTAAAAAATCTGTGTTTTATGAGGGCATTAAAATCTTTAATCATCTGCCTCAGACAATCAGGGGGGCGTCTACTCCAAAAGAATTTAATCGTTACTTGCGAAAGTTCTTGGTTGAAAGAGCCTATTAGTCACTGTCTGAGATTTGTTGTGATGTATTTTGATTTTGGGACAGATGAGTAATGATAGAAAATGTATATGCGGTTTTATTTCTATTTCTGTTTTCTTTTGCTTTATTTTTACCGTTTGTTCATGTTCATGTCATCCTAATATGCTGCTGTTACTGGTTTTATCTTTATTTTATTTTGTAACTTGATTTTAATAGATTTTAATTGATATAGTTGTAGCCTAGCTTTGTTTATCACATTTGTATGTTTAGAACTTTGAGTGTGACCATCAGTACTTGCCGGGAAACCAAGTTTCACATTGAGCTTTGTTACGCCAGGATTTTGGCTTGCCCAAGAGAATGCATAACGATGGCAAGTCCTCAAGAAATAGCAAATGCTTTCGCCGATCACTTCCAATCCAGTTATTCTGATCACACCGGGATTACTGTGGATCCTAAAATACATGAGAGTATCGTGCAGGACAGCACGCTATTCCAGCATCAGTTCACCATTGTCGAAGTTACATCGAAGCTCAAGGAACTTGATTGCCGGCCCAGATGTTATAGGTCTTTGTTTACTGTCTTATAATTTATAGTTTTTCTTCAGAGTTGGGTTTTATTTAAGAGCACTAAAAGATTTCACTAAACTTTTTAACTGACTATTTAGACACTTGTCTTTCTCAACAAACTTCTTGTCAGGACTTTACTATGAAGGTTATGCAACCCCTGGTCCTAGCAGTCGTTAAGTGACTAACCGGTACCAGGTTTGGAAGGAAAGCATAGCATAAGCATATTTATTATTTCAAAATTTACACATTAATGAATCACTAATCCTAGGTTAAGTATGCCAGTGTGCTGTCAGAGTCGATCCCCGGATCTGCCTTTCGAAAAACCTACATGCATGGTTATCGATGTATTCATCGACGGTTTCGATTCTAGCCCATGCATGCAGGTCTTCCGTTCTGGCTCGATCCCTTAGGGTAAGAGAAAAAGCTGCCCTTAGGTAGCTGTTTTGGAGAACCTGCAGCTTCTTTTTGTGACACTTTGCCGCCGAACACCACACTGGGGCACCATACATCAGGGCTGGTCTTATGACTGAGCGATATAATACAAGTTTATTCGCAGGACTTAAGTAGGATCTTCTTGCTATCAGGAGTCCTAGTCCCTTCTTTATCCCTTCATTCTTTCCAACGATTGCCTCGATGTGCTTACTAAAATTCAGCTTACTATCGAGGGTTAGGCCAAGATGCTTTACCCTGTTTTTAGGGTAGATGGCTGTGTTGCCTATTAAAAGGGGGATAATAGCGATGTCTTTTCTTTTTCGGGAGATTATGATTAATTCCGTTTTTGAAGGGTTGAGATTAATCTTCCACCTTTCATAGAATGGAATCAAGATATCCATGTGCTCACTTATTCTTGATTTCGCTACCTCAGCTATAGGATTTCGGGAATATATCGCTGTGTCGTCAGCGAACAGGGCTTTACAGGTATTAGGATGAGACGGGATGTCTGCTATAAAAAGACTGAATAGTAGCGGCGACCATACGGTACCCTGCGGCACTCCTGCTGACAGAGTTCTGTTTCTGGAGGTTTGTTTGCCTATCCTGGTGGAGAATGTGCGTCCGGCAAGATATGACTCGATGAGTGCTACTACGTACAGCATGCTGTGAATTACCAGCAGCTTATATAGCAACCCATCGTGCCATACCCTGTCAAACGCTTTCTCAATGTCCAGCAAAAGTAGGGCAGTGGACTGACCATTGTTAAATCCCTCATAAACGTCAGTGGCTAGCCAGCATGACAGTGCCATGCTGGCCTCGAAAGCCGAATTGTTCGGGGGGCAAGATATTAAGCTGATCAACAACCCTGTTTATCCTCGGTAAAATAAGCCTTTCGGCAACCTTCCCGAGGGTGTTGAGCAGGGAGATTGTCCTATATGATGAGGTTAAGGACGGGTCTTTGCCCGGTTTAGAGAAGTGTATGTGTACTTTCCAAGGTTTGGGAAAGTGTTGCAGTCGTATGACCGCGTTAATAATATGCATGTAATGGATCAGTGTTTTCTTAGGAAAATTTTTAAGGATAATGTTCGGAATATTATCCGGGCCGGGCGCTTTGTTTTTCGGAAGATGACAGAGTGCTTTGCGGAGCTCCGCCGGTGTGATTCTCCATTTATCAAGAACTGACGGAGGGATGGGGTACTTATGCTGCCTAAATACATTCACAGTGTGACTATAATGTGCTTGATCCGGTAAGGTGTCGGGTGCCTCGCTATAGACGCCCTCCAAGTAGTCCGAGAAGGCCTCGGCTTTCCCTATGTCATTCATAACGTCATGACCCCTGTGTTTTATGACAGGGATTTGCGTATAGCCTCCTCGAACTCGTTTGGCTAACTTCCACAGCGAGCCATCTTCCCTAACGGTGTTGATATACGCGAGCCACGTTTAGTCGCGATGCTCCCGGATTTTTACCCTAATTTCCTCCGTCAGTGCATTAATATGAGCGGATCCCATTTGTGTCCGGTTTCTCTGCCATCTACGTCGAAAGCGGTTTCTGTATGTGATAAGATCAAGGATTGGTTCGGGAAGGGTTTCTGTCCTAGGGCGTATTGCCACCCTAGGGCACATAGCATCGCGGATGCGCTGGATATTTGATGTTAGAGTTGCGACCTCTCTCTCAAGATCCTGGACAGTGACTATTTGCTCAGGGATGATAGTTAGTTCGCTAAGCCTAGCCCGGAACTCTCGCCAATCAATATTCTTGTACGAAACGACGGTGTCGTTTGGCAATACAGGGACCCTGCAGTACAATCCAATCTTGATTGGCAAATGATCCGAGTTTAAGGCATTGATTTCCTGAAGTTGCGTTGTTCTGATCGCTCCCCGGGAAATAGCAATATCCAGGAACAAGTCACTATGTAGATAGGTAGGATTTGGACTTCTATGACAGGACATCTCCAGATTGTTCTCGATTATCCTCTTAAATAATCTATCCCTGCTGTTAGTTACGCCGCCCCATTCGACGTGCTTGGCATTCAAGTCCCTTATCAGCAGGGATACTCGGTTTTGCGGTAACAAGGCAAAGAGATCTAGCGCTGTCAGGCGGAGACCCGGGGGCGCGTACCCACCAATGTTTATATAACAATCTCCAAATTCAAGTTCAAACTTACGACAGGGTGATATTTCTTTAGTAGCTTATGCATTTTAGTAGATTACAATAATGTGGAAACATCGTCCGCTAGACTCCAACAAGTAAAACTGCCTAAAACTAAATGTCAAGAAATGTAAAAAAATGAATTTTTATAAGGGGATGAATCAAGTTAACCACAACTACAGCATCGATAGTGAGGCTCTGGAATCGATAATTTTCTTTAATGACCTAGGGCTGTTATTTGACAAATATATCAAATAGTTTTGAGATGCTTACGGCTGCTTGGATTTATAAGGAGGAACACTGCACTGATTGATGGACCCCAAGGCAATTACACAAGATACGAAAATAATTAATCAAGAAGCAAAAATTTTGCTTAATACTACAAAAATGTAAAAAGTTTAAAAAAGTCAGTGGTGCACATTGGTTTGTCAATAATATTTGGCATGACGCCCCCCGAGACGCCACTGAACTTTATATTTTCAGTCTAATTAAGGCTAAATGAAGTATTACTACAGATAACACTACCAAATTTTAGCAAAATCGGTAAAAGAATATTTAAGTTATTAATAAAAAACCGATTAAAAAAAAAAAGGTTTGACAAGGAAACTATGTATTTCAGGACCCAGGTTCAAATGAATTTTCATGTTTTCTTATGTAGAATCACACATGAAGGTATTCGAACGGTATATCCGGACACCCTGTAGACAATTTCCTTAAAGATCAGCAGGAGTATTTTGTCTTATAAATTTGTCCACGGCTTGGTGGATATGTCTAATTTGCAGCCTTAATTTCATCGATCCCTGCCACCTATCAATGCTTAGGATAGCAAGTCTGGATTTAGATCATAGCCACAAAATCACCATTGACAAAATTGTTTCCTTGGCAAGCTTAATTTTGTATCGACTTAAACTTGAATCATTTGAAGGATTAAGCCAATGCAATTTTGTTACGTCTTATATTTAGCTTTATTGCTGCAAGATCTGTCGTAAACTTATCCAGAGTGTTATATAGACTCTATTAAAACTAGTCGTTGCAACGCCATGCGCCGGTATAGATATTTCTACTGTGCAAACATTTTCACTTTCGTCGGCTATATTCAAATTGCACATTCGTTAGGAGTACGAGTATTTACCCGAAAATAAATTAAATACGTGTTAAGATGCCACAGAGAGCATTCTAACACGTTTCTGGCTTGGACTAGAGTCTAAACTTGACTTGGCTTGCCACTAAATGTCTTAAAAATCCAGTCAGTTCTTACATAGACGAAACCATACATTTCGTCTATGGTTCTTAAAAATGAAGTCATTGCTTGATCTACTGACAAACATTACAATTAACAGAAGGATACACTGTTGTGTAATTTCATAAATCGTAAACGCTGCCTAAATAACTACTCTAATTACTCACGAGGTTTCCATCATATTGATGTGCCTCCACCATTAACCACTAAACTTCATTTTTTCCCCCAGAGTAGTTTTTTGTGAATTGCTAACCTTAAACTCTGCATAATAATACATGATTATGGCCAATCGGAGCGGCGTAATCGTCTCCATCTATATAGGTTACTAAAAATTCATAATAATAACTCGATTCAAAATACTATGTGAGATAATTCAGCTGAAACTAGAATTCTCCAGCAAACTGGCCTTGTAAAACATGCTACAAAGGTGTAATCAAAAGAATCAGGCTAGAAGTGCTAAGAAAAACTGCAAAAAATCTTTACCACCAAGAACAAGTTCGATGGACGCAAGTCTCTGTTCCCATTCTCCCGGGTTGTCTGGTTCGTTTCTGACGGATTGGACTTTCTCGAAGCCTACAGGCTATTTGAAAGAAGCCCAAAAGTTAACACAATCTGGCGAAGGGGTGGCCCGAATATTTGCTTGTAAAAAAGAAGGCGCTGAAGACACAAATATTAAATGTAGCTTATATATCTGAACTACAGAATCAATGGTTAAAAGAATACCAAACCATGAAGGGGAGTGATGGGTTCTGTGTAGAATTATTTTACCATGGCTCCTAATATAGATAGAGAGTACTGTGATTTTGATCTAGCAAGAAATCTTTTGGGTGACTCCTTAAACTTTGATGCTGTTCTGTTCTGAAATTTTCATTGTTGCTCCGATTGATTACGTTTTTTTGGCGGCTTAAAAGTATAGTATTTGGTGAAACTAGTGTCATTTTAAAAAGACATCTCTCAGGTGTTTTGTGCCGTAAAAATCTGTTGTTTGTGCTGATTTGTTGCTTCACAATGAACCATTTTCAAGTTGCAAAACATAAGACAGTCCATTGGAAATTTGTGAAATATGTTTGAATTATTCAGTTTTTATCAGTTGCTGGTAATAAGAGATATCAGGGTATTTGTCTGGTATTTGAGTTGTACTAAGTTTTGTACACACTTTTAATTATAATTATAAATGGCCGAATCGTTTAAGTGTTGCCAAGGCAAATCTAACACGAACTGGATATACATAGTTTGCCATAATCTGTTCTACTCAAGCTGCTGTAAGGGATCTAAGCATTATAAAGTTGTTTATTAAAATTGGATATGGTGTTCGGGAGGGTGCACGGATAAAGGATTCAGTTTAGTTGATTGAGGATGACTTCGCGACGTTACAGTTGCTGGTAGCAGAAAAGTCTAAAGAGCTGGATTCTAAAAGCTTATATATTGAAAGGCTTAAAAAACACTCTACATCTTTGAAAGGGAAGCGACCGAAATAGAGGCAAGATTGGTATCGCAGATTGAAGTGTACAGGTCTAGGACTGATGATTTAACAAAAATAATTGATGAACAAAATTATTCAGAAGCATAACATGAAACACGCTGAGACCCAAACAATCACATCTACATGCAATGGAGAATCACAGATCTCATTTATGAAGACGTACTCATCAACAACTCAAACTACGATATCCAGTGTCGCTACTGTTGACACCCTGTCCTGAAATCCTGACATCCTGTCTGAAATAAATGATATACGAACATTGAAAGTCGAAATAGCAGACCTCATGCAAGAAAATGAAATGCTTTGGAGTAAGAAATGGTGAGCTTGAGAAGATGAAGAAAAGTCTTGTTGAACTTATAAAGTTAAACCCGGAAATGATTGAGTCTATTAGACTGTTGGAAGCTGAAAATTGTTCTGTCTAGCGGAACACGGCCTCAGGAGCTGCCTACAGTTCATATTGATGATTCAGTGAACACATGGGAGGACAATCAATCAGCCGAGACTTTTGAACGGCAATGCTGAAAAGCAGAGAACTCACTGTAAATTTCCCAATGCATCAGCATTGTTCACTGTGTGGATACTACCATCATTCCACTCCTGCTTCCATCATCACGAAAATGCGGAAAATCGTTCTCATATATGGGGATAAAAGCTGCAGAAATTGGGCTAGCGTCCTACATCATGAATTGAAAAGTAGTGAGTATAATATCTTGGGACTGCCTCAACCAGGCGCCACACTTGAAAGGGTAAAAAGTGATATATTGATGTACTCAAAAAATTTCCAATGTACTAAGTTAAGGAACTTGACAAATTTAAAAAGTCTTTTGTCTGTTACCAGGTAACTTAATTCTGGTAATTAAGAACATACATTGTAACAAATTGTGTGCAAAAGTTTATGATTATGTAAGTCAATTTCATGCTAGGAATAAAAATGTGAGTATTTGTATAGTGGAAAACTACAAACTACAGAATGCTCTAGGTTTGTATAATGTCTTAAAGCCGTACTTACTAAATCAAGAATTTGTTGCTTTGAAAATTCCACTAAGAAGCCCCATAAGGGATTTTACAATAGAATGCATGACTGACACTGCTAGGGAAAATTTTGGTACTGGAACTGATACCAATGTGGGGAGTGAGAATATTGCTTGTGACTATATCAAGCGTAGCAGACCTTACACGGAGAAATTCTTTCACATTTCAATCGTCTTTGTGATGAGACCAATGATTGGGAGAGAGTATCTGACTCCGGAGGCAGGCTAGGTCACTTTTACTCTGTGATTTTGAGTATTTTTAACCAGGCATTTCCTATTGTTAATAAAAAGAATAAAAAGAGAAAGTCTTGGTACACAAAGGGTTTGAGGGTGTCAGGAAGCAATATGCGGTGCCTTCATTATATTTTCAATTGATAATCAAGTCTTCTTAGAATATTTTAATCACTTCTTCTTTGAGTGCCTTGGGTTTAGACGTTGGCTATCATCACGTTGACCATTCTGTGGAATCTATATCTATCTGCTGCTACTCTGAAGAGGTTTTACACTTGTAGATTTGTCCAGTGTCTAATGTTGCGCAGCCAGGACAGTTTCTTTCGACCAATCCATCTCTTTCCCTCCACATTACCTTGTATTCTGAGTCGAAACAAGTGATATTTTGGACCTCTGATAATATGACCAGAGTACTCAGTTTTTCTCACTTTAATTGTGTTCTCCGCGTCAATCATCCCGAGCACATCCTCATTGGAAGTGTGGTCCAGGGTATCTTTAGGATTCTGCGGTAACACCACTGTTCAAAAGCCTCAAGTTTAATAATGGTGGCAGCCTTCAACGTCCAGGTCTCGCAGGCGTAGAGCAATGTTGACCACACGTAGCAGTTTTAGATCTTTTTTTCGTAAGTGCCTGGAGAGACTTCTATTGCGCAGAACTGATTTGCATGATATAAATATTTTACGAGCTATTCCAATTCGAGTTGAGATTTCTTCATCTGATTCTCCCTCTGCATTCAACCAGCTACCAAGATATTTGAAGGGATCAACATGCTCCATCACCCTTCCATCCAGAAGCAGTTGTCCCGGGTCAATATCCACCTTTCCCACCGCCATTCATTTTGTTTTGTTGATGTTAATTTTTAATCCTCTTCGATGACTTTCAGTCACTATACAATTGAAAATTCTAGTAATAAATGGACTGATGTGCCAACAGGTTCCGAGTTGAATGCGGACAGTATTAATTCATTCTACTGCAGTGTCGCTATTGAACTGACCAATAGTATTTCAGCCGTGTATGAGCCCGAACACTTCATGAGGGATATAAATGTTGCTGACACTTTTTTTTTTGGTCCTACAAATACACTTTATTGGAAGGATCAGGAATAGGACTTCTTCAGGATAGGACCAGCTCTCTTTGAGGATTTATTTCTGCCCTTCCAACCAATTGTCTGGAAGCCGTAGCTGAGCCAATAAACGACTCATTTTCAACGGGTTTGTTTCCTGATTGTCTTAAGCAGGCAGTAATTGTCCCTCTTCATAAGGGCGGTGACCACAACAGCCCATCCAATATCGCTTCTGTCTACCTTGTCAAAGATCGTTCAAAGGCTGGTGAGGGAGAGAAAGATTTTAAATAGACTTTCGTTTGGCTTCCAGGAATTGAGGGGTACGGGTGATGCCATGGTTGATCTTCTTCACTTTCTTTATATCGGGCTAAACTCTGATAAGGCGAATGCAGCAGTGTTTTAAGCATTTGACTGTGTAGAACATGAAATATTGCTGTGGAAGTTGGAAAGATATGGCTTTAGGGGCCCTTCTTTGTGCTAGCTTGGTTCCTGTTTGGCGGGTCGTATTCAGATGGTCAGATTTGGGGGGCCCTACAGATTTCCTCTGGGGTTCCCCAGGGTTCTGTCCTAGGACCATTACTCTGTCTCATATATGTTAATGACCTGCCTCTATTGTCGATAAAGGGCGAGGTAACTATGTTTGCCGATCACACCGCCATTATATGGTGTGAGAGGGATGTGGAACAGCTGAGATTGGCCTAGGGTTAAGAATTGGTACAACGCAAGCCACCTCCGCTTTAATGCGCTGAAAACAAGTATTCTGCATTTTAGATGTTTAATGGATGGCATTTCTATAAACGATAAACTTGTCGTGGCACAGAGTTCAAATTCATTTTTTGGGATTGACAATTGATGGTGACCTTAAATTCCAAAAACACACATAAATGAGTTGTTATGCACTTAGAGTTATCACGAGGAGCTTAGATTTTCAAATAGCAAAGAGTGCCTACCATGCCCTTGTCGAGTCCCACCTTGTCTATGGCATTTGCTTTTGGCGATCATGTGCCGGGTATCTTTATGACTGGGTCTTTGTTTGGCAGAAAAAAGCGGTTTGTACCCTCTGTGGAGTGGGGTACCGTGAGTCTTGCCGTCCACTTTTTGTGAAAAACAAAATTTTAACACTTTACTCCCTTTACATCTTGCGGACGGCAACTATCGTTTTTGCTAAGCATGTGTTCGATATTAATCCGGGTAGTTCCTTTGGAACTAGATCGACTCATATCCTTCGGTTGGCTATTCCACACTCACAGCTAGTCATAAAGTCTTTTATTTTTATAGGTAAGAAGATCTTTAATCACCTATCCCTTAGAATAAGAACAATAAGGTGCAATATTAGATTTTTAATAGGGTGTGCTAATCACTAAACCATACTACACACTGGATGAGTATTTTAATGATCTTCATACCTGATTTTATATCCATTTTATTTTATATGCTTTTTTATTTATACATTTTAATGGTTCTAGTTTTACTAGTGTATACAGACATTAGTATTTCGTTATGTTTTTTGTTTTATAATTTTCGTATTTTTTTAAAGTTTCATCAGCTGTTTTGTTTTATATTTAAATTTAGCTTTCAATGTTCCTATTTAGTATAGCTTTGTCAACAACAATTTTGTTTAGACAATAAAGCTACTTTTTGATTGAATTACTGTACGATTTTTTGAATGTATGTAGTTTCATAAATGTGCCAGATGAGATAAGCTTCTAAATAATCCGAAATAAAAGGTTTAATAACCTCATCTCTGCCATGGATCTTAATCCAGGTGAGTTTGATCTCATGAGACTGATGTAGTCAGAGAGGAAAATCAATTTTTCATTGAGGGACATGAAATGTTTTATAATAAAAGTAAAATAATAATGTTAGGTTATGTCAACCGTTGTAAACAAACGCAGTATACCTAACAATTTTCCTTTTCTTTAAAATTTTATATCTTTTTTTCATTCAATAATACAAATTTTGGCTGTGTCTGTTAGCTGCAAGCCTTTTATGTGGATTTTTGGAATTAAACCACTAAAGAGTTTTGGAATTGCTATGAAAATAGTGGATTACTGTGGTGAGATTGGGAGTTAGGAAGATGTCCAGTACTAAGTGTTCAACCTGTAAAAAAGATGTAACCCCAGATGCAGAATTTGTTGCATGTGATAGCTGTAGGGCTACTAGGCATCTTTCCAAGGAGTACAGTCAACTCTCAGCTTCTGAACTTAGAACTGTTGTTCTACAAAAACGAGTCACGATGTATTTCTGTGACGATTGTAGAGATGCATTCAAAGGAGTTCCTGTTATGCTCAGACACATCAACCACATGCAAGAGGAAATAAGCCTACTTAGGAAGGACATAAGCGCCCTCAAGAAAGATTGGCAAACTCTTACAGAACTTCAATCTAAAGTGGACTTAATTTCCCAATCTACCCAGTCTCTTCAAAAGAAAGTTACCTTAGAACGATCAAGCTTGTCAACTCTTCATATAGCCCTGAAAATGTGGACAACATGTAGTCTGAGTTCCATACCAGCAATTTGGAGACCTGCCAGCTGGGCGTCTTGTTTCTGGTTTTTGTGTTTTGGCTCATTTTGCAATTCGATCTGGACTCATTCGTTCTATGTAGTCTCTCCAACACCGGCGTCTCTCTCTCACCCATTCGACAACGTCCTGCACTCCCAGTTCTCTTCTGATGTTCTCGTTGCGTATTCTGTCATGCAATGTGATCCCTTTAATTATTTATTGTCCTTAGGATTTTCATCTCCGCTGTTCTCATTTTCCTTTTGGTGACAGGTGTTATGCGTAGGTTATTATGGGCCTGACGCAGATCTTATAAATTCGTGTCTTGCTCTCTGTGGTCATATATTTGTTCTTCCAAATTATATCTCGATAAACATCCTGATACTCTTACGGCTTTTGTGATCTGGTTGTCCACCTCATTCACTGTACTTCTGCTGCTCGATACCTGTACCCCAAGATAGTTGAAATTCATCACCTGATGTATAATGCGCTCACTCATCATCAACTTACATCGGATCGGATCTTTCGATATTACCAGAGATTGTGTTGAAAAAGAAGTTTCCCGCCACCAAGAATGTAAACAAACATCACCTTCGGATCCTTCCGCCGTTTCCCCGCTTCCGCCCATAAAATGTCAAATTGTTGATGTTGACAGTGTTGCTGAGCCGTTGCCGAGGTTTGCAAGACGGTGCGACCCGATGCTCAAGGCGACATCGTCGTCGCGACCACATCGAAACCGGCTGAAGCGCTCGATATCGATATCGACCTCCACACGCCAGCTCTATCTCCAGCTGTTTCTACTGTTTTGACAGATCAAATCAAAACAGAAGAAGTCCAACCTAAGGAAAACAATGAAAACATTACGCTGGCTGAAAATGAAAAATGGGAAACCCAAAAGAAAAGAGAATTTAACAAAAAAATCCGGCCTGCTCCTGTAGAGGGAAAAAAACAGGGACCAACTACCCTGAAAGTTGCTCCAAATAGTTCCCGTTACTCCTGGCTGTTCCTGGCAGGTCTCTCAGAGGATTCTACTGTGGGCGAATGCTCCCACGTAATGTGTAGTTTATATATATGTTTACCACAATATCGGGCCCCATTCTCTTTGGTCCTTTTTATTTTTATTTTTATTAAGGTTTCCTTCCTGGGATTCTTTACAATTCAAGCCAGCTGTTATATTTCAAGAACTACGCTCGATGGTCATTTTTTTGCTGGAAAAGTACACACCGGCGAGTACGTCGCCAAGCAAGCCTATTTTCGGTCTTAACGTAAAAATAAAGATCAGTATTCTTCGGTCCGCGTTTAGTTACACAACCCAGGGTAGAGAGCTCTACTTATTTCATATTTTTGCTGATATCGTAAATTCCGTTTACTTTTGTAATTTAGATATTCAAGAATAAATCTTTAACTCTCTCCTGATGTTCGGTCCTGCCAAAACTGAAAGTATTTCAAATTCACGAGTAAATTAACGCTAAACTACAGTTGAGGATGTATTCAGACCTATTTAAAAGATAATAGTATTGAAAAATGCATTGCAGATAAACTTCGTACCAAACGCCAGCATGTAAGCAGCTTCAAAATAGGCATACCTCAAGAAGATGAAGTAGAGGTCTTGGCACCTGACTTCTGGCCTAAGGATCTGTATATAAACAAGTTTTTAAACCTCAAACGACTAGCACCTCAAAGAGGGGAATTGACCAAGACCCACTTAAATATTCATAAACTTCAAATTCTGAACATCAATGCACGGTCCCTAACGAACAGCATCTCACAGCTAGAGGCTTTTGTTATTGACAAAAGCTTAGATGTAGTTTGTGTGACGGAGCATTGAAATGTGCTCACTACACATACAAGGCTTTAACACTCTCTCATTTTCTTCAAGGAAGGAATTTACTGGAGGCGTAACTGTGACATTTGTACGAGAAGACTTAGATGCGTCTGTTAAGTATTTTAAATTAGATTATAATGTCGAAAAATGTATTGAGTATTCTTGTGTTTTTATAAATGATTTTAAAGCTTTTGTTATAGCTTTATATAGGTCACCATCTGGCCACTTTGACATTTTTTTATCAAATCTAGAAAACCTTCTCAACAATTTTGGAACCAGCAAAAGACCTGTTCTGGCTGGTGATTTTAATGTTCATTTTGGAACAAAGAAACCAAATGCTGTAAAATTGACTGGCTTATTTACTGAGTTTGGTATGCAACATTCTGTAAGGGTGCCGACCAGAGAGAATTCTTGTCTGGATAATGTCTTTGTGAGTGCGAGCATGGATGTTCATCACTCTCGGGTAATAAATCTTGATTTCTCAGATCATTTAGGTCAAATGGTTACTGTTTCTGTGTTGTCTAATCGGGTAAATTCATTCCAATCGAAAAGCAAGTTTAGACCCATAACTCAGAAGGGCTTATTTTTATTTCATAACAATCTTTCAATGAACTCATGGAGCTTTATTCATGATACTGATCTTAGCGCTGAAATGAAATGTGAATGTTTTATGAATATTTTCCAAGAGTCATAAAATGAATGTTTTCCTGAAAAATGGTATACGGTAAGATCAGAGGGTGGTGTTGTCTGGTTTAATCGAGGACTAAGGGATATGAGAGACCATTTAAGATATCTGGGAGAAATTAGCAGGCAGTATGGTAGTGATGAAAATAAAGATTGCTACAAAAAATACAAAATTGTCTATAAAAAAACCATTTGCAATGCCAAGATTTCTGCTAATGATTCTCGCATTAAATCTTCAGCAAACCCTGCAAAATGGATGTGGCAAATTATAAATAAAAATATTAAAAATTCTAAAACAAAAAATGTAGAGGCAAAAAATCGAAACTCTGATAGTTTTAATGATTTCTTTTTGAGTATTGCCAGTGAAATTGTGCGGGGTTTGCCAGAGTCAGATTCAAATCCGTTAGAAATTTTAGAGGGCAATGTTGTCCCAAGTACTTTTTCTTTCTCTGAAGTAACTTTTAATAAAGTTAGAGATATAATACAAAAATTAAAAAATAAGAACTGTAGGGATTTAACGTTAAGGTCATAAAGTCGGTTTTCAATTTGATTCTGATGCCCCTCACAAGGATTGTCAACTTATGTAATAAACAAAAAAACCTTTCCCAAATGTATAAAGAGGGTCCTTGTAGTTCCATTACTTAAAAAGGGAAATACGGAAAAAGCTAAAAATTGCAGATCACTATCTCTATTGCCCATATTATCAAAAATATTTGAAAATGTCATAGCTGAACAGGTGCTGCATTTTTTTGAGGGGCATAATCTTCTTGCGAGTGAGCAGTTTGGTTTCCGCAAAGGCAGCAACACAACTCTTGGCATCCTGAATCTTGGTTCAGATGTAATGAATGCATTTGATGAGCGGACTTGTGATGAAGTTCTTTGCTGTGATCTCAGTACGGCCTTTGATTGTGTTGACCATGGAGGCCTGTTGGAGAAGATCAAAGCCTATGGTTTTCAGGAGGACAGTGTCCAACTGCTGAGATCATATTTAACGGAGAGACACCAGGCTCTTCGGTATAGTGGGGTGTTGTCTGCTGAGAGGGAAATAACAATTGGGGTGCCTCAGGGTTCCATTCTGGGCCCAATTCTTTTTCTCATTTATGTAAATGACCTGCCTATAGTAGATCCGAACTCAATGTATACCCTCTTTGCGGATGATACTACCATTTCTGTTGTTGGTGGAACTCTGAAGGCTTCCTTGCAGGGCTCTAGGGATACACAGTTGAAGGCTGAAAGGTGGTTGATATAAAAAAAACTGCTTTTGAACCAGGAAAAGACTGAAAGAAAGGTGTTCACTCTTGGAGATCTGGGAGCTGTGGATAATCCTGTTCATCAAACCAAGTTTCTTGGAGTTCACATGGATCAGAAAGCACAGTGGAATGTGCATCTAGAATCTCTAACTTCAAAACTCAATAAGAGCCTTTTTTTACTTCGTCGTCTCTCTGAAAATGTTTCTGATCAGCCTTGGGGTAAACCTATTTTGCCATCTTCCACTCACAGCTATCCTATGCTATTCTTGTGTGGGGCCATGCTCCAAATACTCAACATCTATTTGGCTTGCAGAGGAAAGCTGTTAGAATTGTCAGTGGTTTGGGATATAGCGATGATTGCAGGGACCAGTTTAAAAAACTACGAATACTTATCTTGCCTTCCCTATACATCTTGGAAAATCTTTTGTATATTCTGAGGAAAATATGCATAATTACCGGACGAGAAATAGGGTTAAGTTGATACCAGCATATTGCCGCGTAAAGAGATGTCAAAGTGGCCCAGGATACTGGGCAATTAAATATTTTAACGTTTTACCAAATAATATTAAGGAGTTGCCATTAAATAAGTTTAAAGAAGTTTTAAAGACAATTTTACTAGAAAATGCATTTTATAATCATGATGAACATTTTAATTTTTTCTGTACATAACCGTTTTAACTTTACTTTTTGATTGAATTACTATACGATTTTTTTGGATGTATGTAGTTTCTTAAATGTGCCAGATGAGATAAGCTTCTAAATAATCCTAAATAAAAGGTTTAATAACCTCATCTCTGACATGGATCTTAATCCAGTTGAGTTTGATGTCATGAGACTGATGTAGTCAGAGAGGAAAATCAATTTTTCATTGAGGGACATGAAATGTTTTATAATAAAAGTAAAATAATAATGTTAGGTTATGTCAACCGTTGTAAACAAACGCAGTATACCTAACAATTTTCCTTTTCTTTAAAATTTTATATCTTTTTTTCATTCAATAATACAAATTTTGGCTGTGTCTGTTAGCTGCAAGCCTTTTATGTGGATTTTTGGAATTAAACCACTAAAGAGTTTTGGGATTACTGTGAAAATAGTGGATTACTGTGGTGAGGTTGGGAGTTAGGAAGATGTCCAGTACTAAGTGTTCAACCTGTAAAACAGATGTAACCCCAGATGCAGAATTTGTTGCATGTGATAGCTGTAGGGCTACTAGGCATCTTTCCAAGGAGTGCAGTCAACTCTCAGCTTCTGAACTTAGAACTGTTGTTCTACAAAAACGAGTCATGATGTATTTCTGTGACGATTGTAGAGATGCATTCAAAGAAGTTCCTGTTATGCTCAGACACATCAACCACATGCAAGAGGAAATAAGCCTACTTAGGAAGGACATAAGCGCCCTCCAGAAAGATTGGCAAACTCTTACAGAACTTCAATCTAAAGTGGACTTAATTTCCCAATCTACCCAGTCTCTTCAAAAGAAAGTTACCTTAGAACGATCAAGCTTGTCAACTCTTCATATAGCCCTGAAAATGTGGACAACATGTAGTCTGAGTTCCAGGACCGTTAGAATAGGGCTAACAATGTTATGGTGTTCAGTGTTCCAGAGAAGAATGATGATGTCACTGATATAAACTCCTTACTCAAGATTATTACTAACAAACCACCTACAGTTGTAAATTTTTCCAGAGTTGCGAACAGGAATGCCAAAGGTGCTCGTGCCTTAAGACTTACTTTTGATTCCTCTAGTGATGTACAGTCTTTAATAAGACTCCGAAGGAAGGAGGCCATTATGTGTACATAAATTTCGACCTAACCACCAAGCAGCAACAAATTGAAAAACACGTGTAGGCTGAACTTAAAGAGCGGAAATCTAAAGGTGAGACCTCCTTAAAAGTTACATATTGTGGGGGTGTCCGCAAAATTGTATCAACTGAGGAAAACTAAGACGGAACGGACAAGATTCTCACAAGAACCTTCTAAATATTTATTATCAAAATGTACAGGGGCTTTTATGCAATGTGGCCATTAACGACTATGATGTGATTATGCTGACTGAAACTAATCTTAGTACAGACATTTCGGATGGTCAACTTGCTCTGGATCTTCAGAAAAGATCGTTCTATTGAAACTAGTGCAAAAAAAACCATGGGAGGCTCAGTAATTGCGGTGCATAAAAAACTGCCAGCTCGTTTAATCTCACTGGATGCTGTTCTGGAGCAAGTGTATGTTTCTGTTGGAGATCACAGGGCTGAATGCATTCTTGGGTGTGTCTATCTTTTCCCCAATTCTCCTACTCAGCATTATGTATGTGCTGGTGAATCTATCGACCACATCCGAGATATGTATCCTAATACAGATATGTACATTGCTGGGGATTTTAACCTTCCAAAGGCTGAATGGAGGATGGAGGATGCTGGATCCTTGGCTACTCCCTACACTGATGAATATGTTACTCCTCAAGCTGTCCAGGCGAATGCAGCTATGTCGGACTTCTGTGCATTTAATTTTTAGTCGCACCATATTCCTAAGGCCAATAATAGAATTCTTGATTTAGTTCTAGCTTTTAAAATTGTTAAAGTAACAGCATGTGATCCCCTTGTTAAAATTGACAACCACCATCCACCTCTTAATATCCCAATTTTATTCTTAATTGGGTGCAGAGTTATTTAACCAATCGTACACAGCTGGTAAAGGTTAATAACTTTCTGTCACATGAGATTACTGTAACTTCAGGAGTCCCTCACGGATTTCACATTGGGCCTTTGTTGTTTATTATTTTCCTTAATAATGTTTGCATGTGTTTTGGGAAGAGTCAGTTTGTGCTTTTTGCAGACAATCTAAAACCATTTAAGGTTATATATAATCTGGAGGACAATCTGGGCCTTCAACATGATTTGGATAAATTTGAAGAGTGGTGTGCCCTAAATGACATGGAATTGAATGCAAACATGATATTTTCCAAAAAACGTAATAAAAAACATATTATGACTATGCCATTTCGGGCAACACTCTTTTGCAGTCTGAGTCCATCTCAGACCTTGGGATTACTCTTGATTATGAACTCTCCTATACTGGACCACATCACATCCATTGTTAATAGAGCTTTGCGGATGCTGGGTTTTATTAAGAGAAATACTGCAGATTTTCATAACATGCATGCCCTTAAAATCCTTTATTGCAGTCTGGTTAGAAGTCGCCTAGAGTATGCTTCTTCTGTCTGGAATCCCCATTACGATGTTCGAGGCTGACCTATCTCCAGCTCAGCTGAAACAACTTCAGGATACGAAAGATGAACTGCGGGTTCGCCGTACAAACGGGGAAGAAAATCTCATTTTGAGGTATGCTAACGGTATTCCAGCAATAACTGCAAAAAAAAACGAGATCCCTTACAATCTCAACTAACGACTTAACCTGCTGCTACCAGAATGTCAGGGGTCTACGTACTAAGACACATAGATTTTACAGTTGCGTGGTTTGCTCAGATTATGACGTCTTTGCTGTCACCGAGTCCTGGCTCCAGCCGGATATCCTGGGACTCAGAACTTTTTCCAGACTCATAAATCATATACTGCTCTGATAGAACAGACCGAATGGACGAATCCAGAGGAGGGGCATTCATTCATGCTTGGTCTTCACAATAGGCTCAGTTCTGAACTACTGGATCTTTCAAATATCAGTAACACCGTACCAAATATAGACTTCTTAGGTTGTAAGCTCACTTTAAATTATTTTGTATTTTACGTATTTATTATATACATCCCTCTCTCTGCCACCAGCGCCGACGCCGAAACTTTTTTTGACCTCCTCTCGTCACTAGACATAATGCTTTCTAAAAACTTAATTTTTCTGGGGGCGATTTCAACATTCCCTCCTTTTCATTCACTGCTCCTTTTGGTCCCAGAACCTCAGCGAGTTCCTCGGCCTTAAACAGTATAATACCGTCCCAAATTTAAACAATCGTTTCCTTGACCTTGTGTTCGCCAACTTTGCGGTTAATGTAGCTCATAATGATGTGCCTCTGGTCGAGGAGGATCCACATCATCCTGCTCTGTCTCTTGATTTTCAAGCGGTACTTCCTCATGCCGTCAACTTTCCTGTGAACAACGCTCAACCACCCCGCTTCAACTTTCGTAAAGCTGATTATCCCAGGTTGTATGCATCGTTATTGCACACTGACTGGTCTCGCGTTCTTGAATCTCCTGATATTGTCAGCTTTGCTGCCTGTACACCTCTTAAGCAACCCAGAAGAAGGCGTTTTCCGTCTTGGTTTTCAAGAGAATTGATTGACAACATCTTCAGGAAAGAAAGATTGCGTCGTCAACTTCAGACGCGCGACTATGCCTTCTACCAGACAAAGTATAGTTATTTGCGTAGGCTAATTAAATAACTAACCCAGAGGGACTGTAAGGACTTCATTGGGACTGCTGAGCGAAATATAAACAACAACCCCTCCAATTTTTGGTCTTTCGTTCAAAGTGAAAAGGCTCAGTCCCGCAACCCAGCCACCATGAACTACTCAAATAAGCCCGTCCATGGGCCTCATAATATCGTATCTGCATTTGCTGACTTTTTTGGAAGTGTCTATGGGCGACCCGAGCACGTGGATTTATGCGCTCAAACGGAACACTGTGAGCTCATTGACATTCCCACAGTCACTTCCGAGGAAGTAGAGTGGGCTTGCAAAATGCTGAAAAATAAATCAACATATGGGCCGGACAGAATTCCCAGCTTTTTGGTGAGAGACTGTTCCTCAATCATGTGCTCCTCTTTGTCATATTTTCAACTTGATCTTGGGCACTGGTGTGTTTCCGGAGGTTTGGAAAATTGCCAGGGTTTGCCCTATTCTCAAAAAAGGCGATCCATCTCTAGCAGAAAATTATCGTTGCATTTCCATATTATGCAACTTTTCCAAGGCGCTAGAGATTGTCTTGCAGAAATACCTATTCTTCAAAATACGTAACAGATTGTCAGTTCATCAACACAGCTTTTTTTCCAGAAGATCATGTATGACTAATCTCTGCTCTTTCTCCTCTAACGTCTGCAACGCCCTTAACCGCAGAAGTCAAGTGGATGTCATTTACACAGACTTTTGCAAAGCATTTGATCAAATTGATCATCACATTTTACTACGGAAGGCATCTGACCAGTTCGGTTTCTCCAACAAACTCATCTTAGTATTGGAATCTTATCTCTTCAATCGTCGTCAATTTGTCGAAATCGAGGGTTTTACATCGGAACCTTTTGTACCGACGTCAGGTGTCCCCCATGGGTCCAACCTGGGGCCACTGCTGTTCAACATATTCATCAACGACCTGGTCTCTCTGATAGACTGCAGCTCTCTCGCCTATGCTGACGATCTGAAAATTTTCCACCGCATCGATGCATTCGAGGACCACGTGTCTCTTCAAGCCAGTATTGATACGGTCAGTAGGTGGTGTGTGGCTAACAGACTTCGCTTAAACATCTCCAAGTGCAACGTTGTTTCCTACTCTCGATCTAAAAATGCAAGTCTTTTTAATTACACCATAAATGATTGCACCTTGATTGGGCGTACTACGGTGAGGGATCTGGGTGTTGTTTTCGATGAGAAATTCTGTTTCACCAGTCATATCGATCAGATGGTGGCTAACGCTTCTAGAGCTTTGGGTCTTATACTGAGAATTTGTATTACTCCTTCGTGAGATCAAAGTTGGCCTACGGTTCTATTGTTTGGTCCCTATATATAACTGCCACGCTTACTCGGTCGAGTCAGTTCAGAGGCGCTTCCTAAAATACTTAATGTTCAGGGAAGATGGCTCTTATCCTCAGCGAGGTCTGAACCATGATCTTATCCTGTCGAGGTTTGCAGAGTTGCCTTTGGCGGTTCGTCGCGACTCTCAGTCACTATCATTTCTCCATAAGCTTCTTTCCTCTAAAATCGACTGTCCACTTCTGTTGGAACGCATATCATTTCACGTACCCCGCAGTGGTGCCAGACATCAACCTACTTTTTCGCTTGAATTTGCGAGGTCAAATATCATATTCCAAAGTCCCATTTACAAAATGTGCCGCATTTCCGCTTTTTGCGACATAAGCTTACCAACTGTTTTAAAGTACCAGCAAGAGGCGTCTGGTTACTCCCTTTAGTTTATTATTGTTATGTATACCAATGTGTATTATATATATTTCCTTTTTTTATATTTAGGTATATACATCTATTAACGTTGTGATTTGCTGTTATTATTATCATAACTTGTTATGTGCTTGTATTGATTAGTTAGCATTTGTAGGATTTTACTTCCTCTTGTCATATATATACTTATTTGAATTTCCTGTAATTGGGCCTTTGGGCCTGTTGGAAATATATGGCTATTTATTTATTTATTTATTTAATATGAAAAAATCAATGGATTGAAAGCATCCGATCGTTTGAGGGCACCAAGCCATCAATTCCAACGAAATAGCGTCAATTTAGAAAGGGTTTGATGAATTGAAATTGAATGAATTGATTGTTGAAATGAGCCTCAAACCGAATAAATAAGTGTACCACTGTACCACTTTATTTTAATAATTTTCTCTGGTAAACATTTTAGCATGTTTCTTATGACATTTCATCTGTGACCGTAATTGAGTAATACGATTAGCGAATCTGAAAGAGAAGCAGTGCAATATTTTCAATATATAAATAACTTAATAGACATACATATCAGATTTTACCTACAGATCAAAGGAAAACCTAAAACTATAAACAGTAAACGAACTGACTAGATTTTTATTGCATGCCCCACGAGCCAAAATAACGAAACTTTAGCCACACACGTTGTATAAATAAAAATTTCCATAAAAATAAAAATTACATAAATGCCTCTTTCGTAATAGATAAATCGAAATGTATTTTCCACCAATTTCAATATGAAATTATATCTCGTATCACCAATAGTACGGGACGTTTAGCTCCGATCGCGACTCAAAAAACGGCCAAACTGACTTAATATCGGACGCTAATAACGTTGTACATGCTCTAATCCTAATCGATCGACAATAGAGCCGCTAGTTTTGACAATGCGTAACGATTAATTGTATTTCCAATACAAGCAATTTTAGATATTGCATGCCCTAATTCGTTCAAGACTATCAAAGTGATTCTGAAAGTTATGTTTAAAACATGTTTCACTCTGAAGGCACGAATTTATGACTAATTTGTGAATATTTTACCTTCAATCCAGAAACTAAACAAAGACTCACAAGAGGCAGTCATCGCAAAAACTAGCAGCCTTGGCCATGAAAAGAAAGAATATAGACGCTATACCGTTTTCATAACCCTAATGCACTACTACGACCTCCGGTTTCACTGACGTACTGCCTTGTCTGGTGGGACTGAGCAGCTCTTGTCGGTCCCGCTCTCTTTCTCTTCCTGGTCTGAACGCTTCCAGAATGGCCTGGACCCGTTCCTCCGTCGGCTCCCACTTGTGGTTCCCCGCGGCGTTCTGCAACCAAATTATCACAGTCCCATGGTTGGAACGTACGTTTACTTCGGTTCTAAAAGAAAAGTAGCGACAACACTAACGACAGGATCAAGGAAAGCTCATGACGAAACAGAATAAGGCAGAATGTAACTATAAATGATTATAAATATTTACAATTCCTCTACCTGTTCAAAACATGTTGAAATCCGTGTCGAAACTCGTGCTCGTACGCAGGTATTGTCACCTGTTTTCTCTTGAACTGGCTGGATTCCAGTCGTACCAAGGCGACGGGCGTGGGTTCCCGATAATCTGGCATCAAAACGACGAAATTGAGTGGTTCCGGACTGTCGTTCAACAGGCTTTCCATGTGATTCACGGAGGCTTCCATAAGCTCCTCGCAGTAAGGCGGATTGACCGCGAACGATCCCGAGACCGCCTTCAACTGGAGGAACGGCCTAAAAATTATTTGATTTCAAATTACATTAGATAATTGCAATGGTTGGTTTATCATTTGGCCACTGTACAGAAGAGACTGATTGTCAAATAAAATAAAATCTGAAAATAAACTGCTAAATAAAGCATTACTTATGAGCAAAATAAATAAGAAAATTATAGATTTTCGGCGGAATAATCAAGAGCTTAAAAATTCAAATTCTTTTAAGAACTATAATACATAGCACAGACCATGTCAAAAAAAACACTTCGAAAAACAAACTTACAGTATGTTTAAAAAAATCAACTTCCGCAGCAATAACAATTAAAAAATAAGACATTACGCAACACGGTACAATAAGTACAATACAATATGTATCACTCCTATATAAACATTCACAAAATACAACTACACTTAAAAAAAAACTGACAATAACAGCCCTACTGCACCATGTTTATGGTCACTTGTGAGCCTTTAAAAAGGTTTCAAACTCCGAAACCGTATAGAAAACAAACATTGCTGAAAAGCAGTTGCTTAATTTTGGTTTTGAAGCTCACTATTGAGGTTGATTGCTTACCTTCCATAGGTAACAAATTGTAAAGATGGCTTCCAGAATAAAAAGGTGACTTTCTATATAATTCATGTTTGAGCTTTGCAAGAAGCAAATTATTTCTACCCCGAGTGTTGCGTTGGCGTCGATTACCTACTATAAGCAGTTTATTCCTATTTTTAAATATAACTTCAAGAATTTTCAAAATGTAAATACCAGATACTGTCAAAACCTTTTTTTCTCCAAAGATACTTCGACATGATTGTCTAATGGGAATATTAAAAAGAATCCTAATAATGCGTTTTTGAATCACAAACACTCTCTCCAAATCCCCAGCCCTACCCCAAAGCACTATACAGTAACTAAGTACGTTGTATACTGAGCTATATTATACATTCATTAACTCCCTTAAATCCAATGACTTTTTTAGTGGGCGTATAAGAAAAGCACTCTTACTTAATTTTCTACAAACAGCATTAATGTGTTCAAACCAATCCATGTGCTTGTCGATCATTATCCCTAGAAATCTAGCTGAATTCGAGCATGAAATAGATTTACCTTTAAAGTTAAAAACAAAATCATTTGGTTTTCTATATTTATTGCAAATTTCACCACATCAGTTTTTGCATGATTTAGCATGAGTTTATTGGATACACACCAGTCATCGATGTCAGTTAGACATGAAAGGACTTTTCGTTGTAGGTTAACTGGATCTGGATCGGAGATAACGGCTGTAGTGTCATCACAAAAAATAAAGATCGATCCTAGCACTTTTAACAAAATCTGCCAGATCATTAATGAAAATTGTAAAGATAAGTGGACCCAAAACACTACCTTGAGGTGTGCCCAAACCCATTACAAACTCCGTAGAAAGTTCTTCTCCAATCTTTACACTAAATGGTCGGTCGGCCAAAAAAGACTGAAACATCGTGTTTATGTTACCTCTAATTCCCACTCTATCCAACTTCATAGCAACAAAATTAGGATCCACTGAGTCAAAAGCACGCGAGATATCAAACAGCAAAAGCATTACATGCTCACAGTCAAAAATTTGTTGTGTTAATTCCACTCCAGCACTCTCTGTAGATAGGCCTTTACGAAAACCGTGTTGATTGTAGAGAAAACATTATGAGCATTAAGGAAATGTGACGCTCTGTCTCTGTCATGAATCAGTTTTTCAAAAATCTTTGAAAATATACTCAGAAGTGCGATAGGTCGATAATTCTCAATATTATTTTGCTCTCTCTTTTTAAAAATTGGTACAATCACTGATTTTTTAAGTTGTTCAGGAAATAGGCCTTGTTCCATTAATTTGTTTATAATTATTGACAATATTATCGAAAGCTCTTCAACACATGCTTTTATAAGACAAACAGGGATGTTATCAGGTCCAGTTGATTTTTTGTTTGGTAGAGATTTAATTATATTTGCGATTTCTATTGAGGTAGTCGGTAAAAAGAATATAGAGTCTGAAGCATGTTTCCCAAAAGTACATGTGTCCGATAGTTGGGTCAAGACAAATAGCTTCTGTCTCAGTCAATCATCAAGCCGACAAGAGAAGACTGAAGGAATTAAACGCTTTACAAGCATCTATGACTGATTCTATAAAGATTTTAGAGCATGATGATTCGGCAAAAGATTAAGGAATATGAGTCTGGCAATCCTCCACCTACGACAAGTAGCGTTGTCATCGATTGTTCCGGTTCCACAGCCTCTTTCCAACCACCTCTGACACGGAATATTTCTCGAAAAGGCAATCTCCTCATTGTTGCTATATTGTTAAAAAAAATTCTCAAAATCAATTTTCGATATTAACTTTCAGCATAGAGGTTATAAATAACCAATTTATTGCCAACAACATCATACAATCTGACAAAGCAACGTCACAGATGGAAATACAGTACCCCTACATGTAAATATACAGTAATATATATTTTATATCAATTACAAGCTGAGTTATAAATTATTCAATAACTTAAAATTTAAAGTTCAAACTTAAATGAATAAAACATCTTTTGTCTTAAAAATACTTTTGTTTGTTTTTTGAACGAATTTATATTTTGGACCCTTTGCAATTCAATGGGAAGCATATTAAAGGCCTTAACAGCCCTATACAAGGGACCTCTTTCAAAGAAAGCGGACCTATGCATTGGTATGCTTAAGGTGTTTGTGTTTCTGGTTTGAGTTGTCATAGCCTGAGAGTGGTTTTGAGAAATGGTAGTATATAAGGTAGGATTTTTTTTACAAACAATACTAGAGAAAGGAAATAGAGAAAGAGTACTGTTAAGACATCAAACCGTTGTAAGTATGGCTTGCATGATATAGTTGGATGCAGACCAAAAACACACCTCAGCATCCTCTTTTGTGCCCTAAAAACATTGATTGCAGTTTTTCCTGATCCCCGGAAAAGAACACCATAGCTTATCAATGATTGTATGCTCGATAGATAGAATATTCTAATTGTTTCCAAAAAAAGCTGATCTCTTAACCGTCTCAGCAAACCACAACAGCTACTTAGTCGAGTCTCCAGCACATTTATCTGCTTCTCCAAGTCTAGAGAACTGTCCAAATAAACTCCCAAAAATTTGATGCTATCTGCCACTGGTATCGACTTCTTAACAAATCTGACATACAATGACTCTATTTGAGTGGGCAGTTGAGAGAATATTACAAGGCCAGTCTTATCAACATTGAGTTTCAGATCATTATTGAAACACCATAACCTCATCTGCTCAGCAGTCTCGGAACACTCCATAGAGAGGCCACTTAAATAAAGTTGAACTTGTAAGTTGTATTGATGTATCATCAGCATACTGACAAACTAAGCTGGAGTCAACAATTTTATTTAACTCATTTACATACATTAAGAAAAGCAGAGGCCCCAAAATAGATCCTTGAGGGACTCCAGTCTGCATCCTAGTTGGATTTGACCAATATTTTTTCGAATCGTGCAAAACACAAACTAGCTGCTCTCTGCCGGACAAATATGACCTCAAAAGTGCCCCACAGACTCCCCTAAGTCCATAATGCTCCACTCAGCAATATGCTATGGTTGATGGTGTCGAACGCTTTTGAAAGGTCAAAGTACGTACCCCCGATCTTCTGGCCCTGATCTACGTTTGTGATTATAAAATTAATTGTATAATAAATGGCTAGTTGAGTTGATTTTTCTGGTCTGAATTCATATTGATTATCTACCAAAAAAAACCGCAAGATATTTCCTGCCACCATCCAAATGCTCACATAATTCACAAACTGCATCTGTTGTGCTTAGACCAGATTTGAAGCCAAATTGGCGTTCAGAGAGTATTTTATTTTGATTTAAAAATTCTAACAATCGGTCCTTGAGACATTTTTCAAAAATCTTAGAGAAGGTATTTAGTAAACTTATAGGTCGGTAGTTACTGATATTGGACTTGTCTCCAGATTTGTGCATGGGCTTTACAATTGCTTGTTTAAGTTTTTTCGGGACCCTTGCTGTTTGAAAAATTAAATTCATGATATGAGCAAGAGGAGACCATCAGATCCTGGAGCTGAGGAATTTTTTAGAGATGCTATTTGTTTCATAATTTCATTCTTATTAGTAGGTCTTAGAAACATTGAGGGACGAGCAGAAGATTTTATTCCCAATGCATTTGTAGGAGCTTTTATTTTTTGAAACATACTGAACCCAACATTCACGAAATAATCATTAAAAAAATTAGCCATACTTAGATTGCCACTAAAAGCAGTATTATTGTTTGTGACATTGAACTTGACATCCCGAGTATTGCTGTTTGAATCAGTTACTTCATTAATCATCTTATAAATTTTTTTACGATCCGAACCACTACTTTCAATCTTGGCTTTGTAATAATTATGTTTACACTTCTCAATCAGATTGCTCACGGTATTACGATACTTGATAAATGCTCTTTTGTTTTCAATATTATTATGAAGTAGAAGTCTTTTTTTCATTTTATCTCGTATTTTAATACTAGTGATAATACCATTGGTAATCCAAGGTTTTATTTTTTTATGTTTATTCTGAGTAAATGATTTTTGACTTTTAACTATATTTAAAGCCTGCAAAATTATGCTGTATAGCATCTCTAGTGCCACCTCTGGGTCATCATTATTAAGGATGTCATGAAAGTTTTGATTTTCTACGAGCCTTTTTAGCATATCGAAATTTATTTTTGCCCTGGTATAAACATTAGCTTCCTCCTCATTATTTGGAATTCTTTGATTACTATTTATATTTTACATGGTTGGATAATGATCTGTTATAGCTGAATGAATGACAAAAGATGTACAATTTGCGTTAATACCAAGGTTTTTTTTTTAAATATATGGTCCAAGTTACTGGATGAATCTCTTGTGGCTAAGTTAATAGCAGAGACAAAACCAAAGTGGTTCAAAATATTTTGGTAAGTAATAATTTCAGTACTATTTTCGTCAAGTAGGTTCAAATTTATATCCCCTAGAAAAATATCAATCTGACCATTGGGTAAATCTGTAAGATATATTTCGATATCTGAAAGAAAATTAGGTGTGCTCGAGAAGGTGGCCTGTATATACAAGAGACTGTAAATGAGACATTCTTTACTTTAAGTTTAATGCTGGTTAGTGTAACCTTGGACAAAGAGAGTTTCATATATTAAATTGGATCTTACATAGACCACTGTGCCATCATTTTGATTGAAATCGGCTTTATTATAATACATCGAATACCCATCAATGCAAAATTCGTCATCCCCCAGCTGCCATGATTCGGTAAGAACGACAATGTCACAGTCTTTGAGATCATAACTTTCAAGAAAACTAACTAACTCATTAAAGTTCTTTCTCATGCTACGAATGTTAAAATGTAATACATTTAGAATCTTACTATTTAGATCAATATCCTTGCCCAACATATCACAGTCTATAACAATTTCCTCCCTAACATTATTACCTAAGTTGTCAAGATTTTGAAGTAGTTCAATCTCCTCTTGTGTATCAGCCATCTATGGTACCATAATCAATCTTACTCCTTAGAACAGAAAGTAGGTATCGATAGGAAGGACAATCAGGATCATTAGCTCCATGGTCAGTCTTGTAATTCAGCTTATGATTGGCGTTGGTATTGATGCAGTTCTTACATTGTTTTTGGGAGTCATTATTGCAATTTCGAGAACTATGGGGTCCAGAACATCTCTCGCAAGAAGGTTGGTTTGGGCAAGAGTCGCTTTTATGAAATGGTTCTTGACAACTAAAACAACGGATAACAGCTATGTCCTCATAGATTGGATATCTTTCCCATCCAATAAACACTCTTCCGACAGCCATAAATCTCTGGAAAAGGGTTGAAGAACACTCAGCAAATATTGTGTAGTGATCTTTAATTTTCTTCAAAAATTTTATCTTGAGCTCATCTCATCACATTCTGGTATTTTAATTCAAGGCCTTCTTAAGTTTGGTGTTTCTATTTCATACCCAGTAAGTTTCTTTTCGGCCTCCCTCTTCAGAGCATCTAGGTCTTGTTTGTTGTGACACTATTAAGTGTCCATTTGAAGTACTTCGTGTATCTCTAATAGCAATTTTTAAGTCAGAAGGCTTCATATTATGCTTTAGATCAGTCTCTATTTTTTTAATGTTTTGGTTAAGTTTAGGCTTAATTATCAGGCTAGGCAAATTAGGGGTTGTAAGATTAATCTGGACTTGTTTACGTGAGGTGGACAAGGCATTACTGTATGTCATAGACAGGGTATTAGAGCTTCTTTGGGAACTTTCCAAATCTTCAATTTTCTTTTTCAGTAAGGAAATAATTTCGTCCTTGCCAGAGATAATCTGAGTTTTATCCTCAACAGTATTCCTCAGCAGAGTGCAAGTTTCAAAAGTCAAACATTTCTTACAATGGAACAACATGACCCGTGTATTAAGTTGTAAAACTTTGACTTCTCTAGAGGTTAGGCCTGCACAGGTCTTGCACAACCCAATCCGGCATCCATCGCACTTAAAGACGTCTCTATTTTTGTCCCTGCAGACATCACATTCCATGGTGAAAGGCAATTGAGACAATAACACCTCAGAAAGAATGCCGGCAACACTGGGTAAATAATCACACTGTTTAAACATGGTCATGCCATGACATATTGCTGTTGACCGAGACACCCAGCAGCCCGATTGACGAGGATGAAGGAATGGTCGATCCTGCCATAATGATGTCAGGGCCCGCTGTATTTGCCCTCTTAGTAAACGTTGCTGCTTGGGTCTTTGCTGCATTGAACTGGACCAAATTTCGGTTGCCCCAAGTTTGAACTTTCTCCAGGTCTTGATTAATTGCTGTAATCTGCTCCTGTCTGCGGTGATGAGTCTCAGTCGCTGGTAAGGGTTTTTCTGATCTAAAGTGGGAGACAAGGTTACTGTCATCTGCAAAACTGTAAACAGGATTATTCGTTTCGATCAGCAGGTCATTAATATAGATGAGGAACAGAGTTGGTGAAAGTATTGCGCCCTGAGGCACGCCCGCGTTGATGGTGAATGTGTCCGAGATGTGTCCATCGACTGCAACATGTAGGGATCGGTTCTTAAGGAAACTGGCCAGCCAGCTGCAGAGAGAGGCGGGCAGTCCCAAGGACGGCAGTTTGTTGAGCAGTCCGTCATGCCAAACTCTGTCGAATGCCTTTGAAATATCCAACGCAATCGCTCGAGACTCTCCGTAGTTTTCAATTGCCCTACTCCATATATGAGTGACATAGGCCAATATATCTCCTGTCGATCTCTCTTTGCGAAAGCCGTATTGATGATCGCTGATTATTCTGTTGCTCTCGAGGTACTTGAGTAGTTGCTGGTTGACTACACGTTCCATGACTTTGGAGATTATTGGAAGCAAGGCAATCGGGCGATAGTTTGAGGGCGTGGTTTTCTTGCCTTTTTTTGGAACAGGTTGCACTCGAGCGACTTTCCAAGAGGATGGGTAAATCCCTTTTCTGTAAGAAAGAGAAAAAAGCCTGGAAAAAACAGGTGTTAGTTCGTTGGCGCAGTTCTTTAGCACGATGGCAGGTATTCCGTCCGGTCCTGATGCCTTTTGCGTATGTAGTTCTTTAAGGATTTTGCGAATATCACGATGAGAAAACTTGACTTCTGCCATGGTGGTGTTGATGTTCGGTATAGTGGGGAGAGTCTTGCTTTGGGGCACGTCTAAGGTAGAGTGCGATGAAAACATTTTGGCGAGCATGTTTGCTTTTTCCTTGGCTGTAGTCGCCGTGATGCCACGTTCGTCCGTCAAAGGTGGGAGAGACGTTTTTGTAAAGTTGTTACTTACTGCCTTTGCTACCGACCAGAAATTCCTGGAGCCACTGGGGCATTGCAAAAGTTTATTCCTGATCCTTTGATTGTGTTTGTCCTTAGTTTCGTCGATCACACGCTTGCACTCGTTTCTCGCTTCGATAAAATAATTGCGATTTTCAGCGGTCTGATTTTGCTGCCAGTACTTATAGGCTTGCTGTTTCCTTCCTACAGCTCTTTCGCATCTTTTGTCGAACCAGGGCTTTCCTTTTGATGGTAACTTGATGGAATTTGGGATGTATGCTTCCATTCCTGAGGAGATTACTTGCATGATCTCTTCGCAGCAGTCTGACGGGTCGTCAGTGGCAAAGCAGACGTCGAGCCAAGGAAAATCTAGGTAAAACTGCCTTATATCGTCCCAGTTTGCAGAATTGTAATGCCAGATTTTGCGAGGCAATGGTGGATCCTTCTGTATGAGTGGCAATTCACAAACCGTTGTAATAAGTTTGTGGTCGGAGGTACCTAATGGCGGACCAACTGTAACCTTGTACTGGTCAGGATTGGTGGTCAAAAAAAGATCCAGGAGGGCGGCGAATTCGCCCCTCTCTGATATTCGAGTTGGTTCGTCTACAAGTTGAGTAAGCCCGCAGCTGATGGCAAATGCTTCAGCTTCTCTACCTTCGTTGTCGGTCTTGTTGTGATGTTTGAGCCAGTTGGTGTTGTGGGCATTGAAGTCTCCCAGAACGATTATTTCTGAACTGGGGTGATCGACCTGTATTGAGTCAAAGGTGGTAGCTAGTGTTGAGAAAAAGCTTTGGTAGGCTCTATCGCTCGGAGGGCGATAGATACAACATATAAACTTGGTCAATCCCTTGGCGGTGAACTTGAGCCACATGACGTCAAGGTTGTTCGGTTCGAGTGTTTCCTCGCGGTGACATGAAAGGTCGCTTCGGACAAAAAGGCATATTCCGAACTTATATCTAAATCGGGTATGTAAGTCGTAACCAGGATAGAGGTAGTTCACTGTTGTTGTTGTAGAACATACTTGTGTTTCTGTAAGGGCTAATATGTGTGGTCTATTTGCTTGTAGATGTTGGTGTACCGAATTTATGTTTGTATTTAGGCCTCTTATGTTGCAGAAATCTATTCTAAATTGGTTCGGTATCTTTGCTGTCTGTGAAATGCGGAATGAAGGGCCCCCAGGGCCACCCAGCGCCCGGAGATCTGAATGGCCGGGGAGTTTACCTCCGGAATATTTTGATCCTGGAAGCACCATCATGTCCATATATTCCTACTGTGAAACCCGGGACCACCAGCGCGGAAGCGGAACGTGATTTGGGAAAACCACTTAGCGCTTCCCAATTCTGGTGGGGTGGTCTTTCACCGGACGATGCAAGTAGGCTTATGCATCTACCACCTAGGGCCGCTTCCACTCGAAGCATCGGCCTCAGACTCATTCCTTTGGCGGTCCCTAGTCTGACAGGGGTAAAAATGGGGTTTGTTGGATCACGCCCCAGTGATCAGCGCCAGACTTTGTACTTTGGTGTTCTCCAGCCTGGAGGAGGACGATGGGATTTGATGGGCCACATCCCGTGGCAACTCGGAATGGTGGGGGCGTCACTCCCCGTAATCAAACTGCTCTCACCAGTTTGACGTTCCTGCCAGCCAATACAATGCAGCCCCTCTTGTCACACTTGGTTTCAACTTTCCACAGCATAGACTTGCAGTCTCGGAACAAAGCCCAGCATACTCTTGTTTAAAATATTTTAATAAATTGCCGAATAACAAAGCAAATTTTAGGCTTATCATGCTTTAGGAAGGCTCTCCTGGAGTATGTTGTCGAGTTGGAACCCTATATACCTGTCGAGTCTCTTTCGTCATCTCAAGATTAACAAATAATGCATTTATGTTGGTTAAGTCTCTTGTCTTGTTAGTGTTTAAGAGATTAGTGTCTATAAATGTACATTTTTTGTTTCTAATTTTTGATAGTATGTTTTATACTTTGAATGTATCAAAAATTTGATAGGTTATAGGTTAGTATTTAAGTATACTTGTGACGCCATTTATTTAAGTGCATTTTTTTATGATGTACCTTTATAAATAAAGAAATTTTTGACTTTGACTTTTTGACTTAAACACTCGATGACTCCCTTTCGCAGTCGGAGCAGATGCCAAAATCTGATCAGCCCCCCTGCAAAAAAATCATTAAAATCATTCGCACTCAATGTTTCCTGCTCAGACTGCTCTTTCACTCCCCTGTATAAATTTATGACACCCCAAGAAGCTCGGACAACATTCGTTGAGTTCATAATATGATATGCAAATGCCTGTTTCTTTGCACTTAGAAGCTGTTGGTTGTACTGTTTTTTGAACAATTTTATCTGTTCTCTTAGATGAGCTGACGGTCTGCTTTGATATAGTACCTGCAGGAACCTTAAAGTTTCCCTCATGCCCCTACAATCGTCATTGAGCCAAGAAATTTTTGAATTTTGTTCAACCTTTCTCTTAACAACAGGAAAAGAACTGCCCATCTCAGTTTGAAGAGTATGCAAGAAATGGTTAAAAGCCCCATCGACACTCTCCCCTCAAGAAGCCGCAAAGTCCCAGCCCTGTCTCTCCAAACTCTCATACATTCTACTCATACCTGCCCGTGTTAGAGACCGGTACTCCAGGTACCTTGGCCTCGCCCTCATTCCATCCATCAGAACATCCATCACAACTGCACCGTAGTCAGACAAAAGATGGTCAAGCGCACATCAGTGCGGTATCGCAAAATATTGGACAAATATATTATCAAAGCAGTTTATGTGGTTTGTTTTTGAAAAAATTTGCTGATCTAGGTTAAAACCCTTTAAGAGATTGACGAAGTCTAGCCTACGTTGATTATCAGCATTAAAAAGATTATTAAAATCACCATTCAGTATAGTATAGTTAAAATTCCTATAAGCAACAAAATCCAAAGCCGCTGTTAAGGTGTCTAAAAATATTTTAAAATCTCCATTTGGGGATCTGTAAATAGTTAAAATAACACAGTTGAAATGATACTTTCCACCAATCAGTAATAAACAGCAGTATTTTTGGCACACCTCATAAGCTTACAACATATTACTCCGCATTGTGCAATAGACGTGTCAAAAAGCTCCAACATTCATAATATTTTATACGTTAATGTCGTCTTATCTTTGAATAATGAGCATTATTACTTTAATCTAGCTGTGACTTACCCTCTACTGCCGAAATAAGAATCACAATCCGCGAAAGCGGAACAATACTGCCGATAGTAGCAGTTCAAAGGAGAGGCGAAGCATTCGAACGTGACACCGAACGCCTTGTTCAGACACTCGAATACCGTCACCGGGAGCGATTGCTGCGTGTCCCTGATGTCCAGATTAGCGTTATTAGGCGACGGATTAACTCCTAAAAAAGTGGCGTATCGCTTCAACACGACCCACACACGAGGGATGAATAATTCGAATTTTCGATCGTCGAAACAGCTGTGTCGATACAGGTGTTCCTAAAATGATGTAAACCTTACTTTGGTAATCAAATAACATGATCCTTCTCTTAGGTAATCAAATTCGGAATGATTGCGCGACATTTTCAACACATAAATACTTACTAATTTTTGAAGATATAAACTATTAATGGCTAAGGAATCGCCCTGATATCGAAGCACTGCTTGATCCCTATCAGGTATGTATTCTACGACAGGCAAACGAGGACAACCTATGGCAAACTGCATCGGATAACACCATACCTAAAAGATTAATAATTGTTACCTAAAATTACCTTAAAAGTTACCAGAAGCTGACCTTCCTAACAGCTTGCGAAGCGAACGGGTGAGGCGGCAATTCCATTCCATGTTCCTTTAGAATGCTATTAGATTTTTCCCTGACTTTTTTGGCGTATTCGCAGGAAAAATTGTAAAGTTTCATGCAAATCCCTTCCACGGACACTCTTACGGTTTCCGTCAGATGTGGCTGACACTGCTGCTTCAGATGCGCCAAACGATCCTAAAGAGAATCAATGCAAATTTAATGTATAGTTAGGGTGGCCATAATGTTTAAACGAAAAAATAGTAAATTTTAAATTCGTAAGGAAAAGCACCGCCGATATGTCTAGCATGTCAATATTAAGCCGGTTTTATTGTAGGTATACACAATATGCGGTGAAAAACTTGACTTTGCTTTAATACTACACCTGCAACTCACTGCAGAGGCAAACGCAAGCAAACGAAATGCTACTAATCACGACAAAATATCGTTCTCTCTTCTTCATTTATTAGTATAGCCTCTTCTAATGCAACAAAGTGAAACAGCGATATAAAAGTCTCGGTTAAATACGCTTCTGACGTCGACCGCCCGCCTACTGGATCCTTGGAAGGCGATTTGATCGCTACACAGTGGTCTAAAATCCAAATATGCATGCACAAAAAAAGAGTTCTATTTTTTTTTCTTCATTTAAACAAAAAGTAGGACATAATTTTGTGTACCTTAAAAAACAGGACAAGTACATTTAGTTGTACCTGTGCTGTCCTACTTAAAAAAGTACATATGATCATCGTATGTATAGTGCAATTTATTTTGAATCGTGACGTGTCTGCAGATAAAAACTGATTCTCAAAAAGGGAAGCTTAAATGTAAAAGACTCGAATTATAATTTACCTGAAAATCATCGTAAGTAGCGCCCACCGTTTTCCTTAGCCACTGAAACGTTTCGTCCACGTTCCACTTGACCACTTTCCGACTTTCAGGTTCTGAATTTCTCGATTCCATGATCGTTTTCGCTGCTTCGGCCCACCTAATTGAACATAAATACATCCCTAACCATACTATTTAAGAATGCGCGGTTATTATTCAATAAATACTAATTTTTCAGTTTTAATTTATTTATTTAGAGACACAAATATAGCATGACGATGGTACCTACAAGACAAGAGAATCTACAAATAAAACTGCATCAGGCAAGCTCGTATAAAAAATAAACTCTTGCAAAGGAATAGTTATTGCCAGAAAACATACCTAGACAGCTGCTTCCTCGCGTCGCCCGTGAATTTAGGCCGTACGAGCTTAATGGGAATGTCATTCATGATTTCTTTATACATAGATAAGGATATTTCGGGATAACAGTTACTTGGCAGTAAAGGATCATATCCTGAAAACAATAAAAAATTGTGGAATGCTGATAAAAATGCATGTGCCTACCTAGATGTATAATATTGATAAATCTAATGTAATAAACCATTATGACCTTTAGATAGGCACTTTATTATCCTTAGAATCTAGCAATAATGACGTTTACAAAGATATACCTTAAATAGGTATAAGTCAACCTATCTGTTTCTTTTCTAATAAAATAATTTATCCACTGGATATTTAACTACACTAATAAATTACAAGCAAAAATGGAAAAACAGTACCTGTGTCGATCACTTTTCTCTCCATTAACCATCTATTAAACGAATCCTTGGGGGCATCAATCGATTCCCTCGAATGGCACAATTCTTGGTAGCACTGTCTCAATTTCGAAAGCCAGGCACACCTGCAAAAGAACCCATAGATACATAACCAATTGAAATGAAACAAAAATTAGCTTTACCTATAGGCTTCGACTTCGGGGTGCGAATGCATGAAAATACAGGGCGGTCTCTCAAAGATTATCACATTTGTAGCTATTTCTAAGTCCCATGGTCCAGCCAGGATAAATTTCTTTGCTTGAGGTCCCGGTATGTCCTCGGAGGCTCGCCTCTTACCTAGATAATTAGGTCGTACATCAGGAAATTAAACCAATATTAGTTTGGATTAACTTAGGGAGCGGCCAGCTTCCCAGTCAGTTTGAATTCTAGTAAGTATTTAAACAATAAGATAATTTTTGTGGGTTTTTTTATATCATTATTGGCTTTGGAAGCATTATTCGAATTAGATCCGTGATATTAAGATTTTTAGAAGCCACTATGACCAAAGTTTTACTGTCAAAAATACCAAGAATCTCCTGATGGTACTTAGCCTAAATATCAAAATTTTGTGGGTATTTTTAATATCCGAAATGCTGCAAAATTTTCAGAATTTATCTGAAATACTGTGAAATTCAAATGAAATATTAAACCATTTATTTAATTTGCTTATACAATCACTTGCCAAGTTCGTCTTAACCAAACATGCATAAAATGTTTAGCAAAATGCAAACAATACAATTTTCTGATGATAAATGAGAGCAAATTACATCATTGAAGGGTCTTAATGATTATCATACATACAAAATGAAATTCCTTAAGTAAGACAGTAATATTAGGATCATTGCACAAATTGGTGTTGATTTTGTTAAGGTTTTCCCTATTTTTTATAAAAACTAACCAAGGGTCTCACCTGTTTCATTGATAAACATCTCCACAAAGATCGATGTTTATTGTTAAAGCAAACCAGAGAATTAATTCCTCATACATATAGAATTTTGAGAAGCTGGGATAGCCCTGCTATAGCAAATTACTTGATAATTTGGTTTTTGCTACTGTGAAGTAATAATAATAAAATAAGAAATAATAACACTTACAGATCAAACGTAAATTTAGACCACAATTACTAAATTAAATATAAGGCTATAATTAGGATTTTAGTAATATGGTAAGTACCTATTGGTACAGGTGCAGGGGTAGGTTGAGGTGCCTGCGGTGGAGGGGTAACAGATATTCCTAACGGGTCTGTTATCGGATCAAACTCGGGCTTGACAATAGGGGGCATTTCCCACAAACTCTCTCCAGTTAATTTATTCCAAAAATATGGGCGATTTTCCCTCTTAGACCAAAACTTTTTCCATCCTTGCTGTGCCAATTCAAGCGGCAGCTCGTACTCGAATCCTTGATTGACAGGGGGGCCCTGTGGTGTTGTGGGTATTGCTAAAGGCATATGCGGATGTGGCGAAGTCACTTGCACACTGTTTGTTTCTACCGGGGGCCAAGCAGGACGCTCCTCGGGCGGTTTTATATCCACTTCTTCGTTCATAGTTTCTCGTCCAAATAACTCGCTTATTGTTCGATGATTTAGCACAAATTTCGCGCTATGATATCAAGGTGACGCTATACATCAATGTCCTATCTATAGAATCGCCACAAAACACTTGTAAACAATAAAAATTAAGACTTGAAAAATACGTAATCCGTTTCAGTCATGATTCACGCAAAAAATTTTCGTAAACCATCACTTTCGACGCCATTTGCTGACTGAGAAAAATGAAAGATTCTCAAAACAAGAAACAAGCCAGGAATGGAATTCAGTAGCGACATTCGCTTGAACGGCGACAAGTCGAACCATTAGAAGCGCTGTGCATCTGGTCGAAGGAAACCTTGTTCCTATAAGGACGCGGAACCTGACAATTATATTAATTATTTAGCATTAATTTAGACGAGCTTTAATTTATTTCAGTTCATTTATTTTAATTAAAAACAAATTTAAAATAAGTAGGGATTTTCAAAGGGGGCGGGCAATGTATTGACCCTGAGAGCAGCGTTCCTTCTTTTATACGATAGTCAAGAAACCTGTAATTTGTAAGGAATTTAAATGATGAGTGTTTAAAGATCCTTTACAGGCGTAGCCGACTATATCAAAATCGGCTCTTCTATTGGTCGATCCATCTCGTATTACAATGTGTGTTCGTGTATGCAATCATTTTCCGCAAGAGCTCTCGTGGTGTAGAGCCTTAGATCGTTGGGTCTCACCTCGAAAACACGGGTTCAAACCCCGTTGCTTTTTTTTTATTATTTTTTGAAGATTATGCTTCTAAACAGCTTTTTTTCTTGATTTTGGGTATGTGTTGGGTTAGCACCTGGTTAGTTTCATTAGTTGAGCCCCCGTAGCGAGCGAAGCGAGCGGAGGGCCATGCGGATCGACCAATAGGAGAGGCCGATTTTGATATAGTCGGCTACACTTGTAAAGGATCTTAAAACGCAAATGATGGAGCGCATGATTCTGAACAATCTGAACCAGGTCATAGCCGATGGCACCGAAGTATTCAATTTGAAATTAGAAGGAATATAGGTTTAAACTAAATTAAGTATGTTCATTACGCTGTGCATTAAGGTAACGATAATTTAAGATTTAATTAATTCGCTGTACAGGTGTTGTTCAGGTCGAATTAAGCGTAAAATTCCAGAGCCGATACTTTGACCCGACTCTAGCGAGCAGCGGATATAAACCATAATGGGCAGGACACGCAGGACATGGTTTGTTTACTATGTTAGAACATCTAATATTTCACTTACGCATGGCCCTCCGCTAGCTTCGCTCGCTACGGGGGCTCAAGAGAAGGCAACTAACCAAGTGCTAACACAAGGTGTACCCGAAATTAATAAAAAAAAAAACCTTTTTACAAACATAACTAAAAAAAAAGTTTTGCCACTGACGGGAATCGAACCCGTAACAACGTGTCGGAAACGCAGCATCGAACCACTTGACCACTAGAGCCGTTACGGATAACTGGCTGGACCGTCAAGACATCCTCCACATAGTAAACAATTGAAGCCCCGCCCACCCAACTGTCATTATGGTTTGTGACCACGGCTCGCTAGAGGCGAATGATAAGGCGTATTCTTTTATTCACCGGTGGATTCAATCAATTGGTGAACCGATGTTTTTATGATTGATATTCCTAGGGTCCTGTCGTCACCAACCGGTGGCCACCGGTTCTGAGAAAATAAGAACGCATTGATGGAAGCGTGACGTTTGACTTTGACGTTTAAATACTATATCAACAACAATAATTTGTAATTTTTGCAGAAGTTTTTGATAGTATAAGATGATCTCTGTTGCGGCCGCCTTAGCGGCGAGAGGACTGTATTTCAACGACTCCGATTCTGATGATGACGAAACCATTATATTATATTAGTAACTCCGAGATCCAGATCCAACTGATTTACAATTTTCTTCAAGATTTCCAAATTACATCATTTTCATAGAGCTTAAAATACTTTTCAGAAAAAGAAAGATCTATAATAAATAAAGACATATCTCACATAAAGTCTCCTTTTAAGGTTTTATGTTTCAACTACCACAACATTTAAGATTATATTGCACATGTCATTTTAGTAGGTTTAGTGGAAAATTTACTCACCCTTTGAAGGACGAGTCAATTCGTATTCTGTTAAAAAAACCTTAAAACTAATATCATTGTTTATATATTTATCTAAACAATTTAACAATGGTTCTATGCATAGAGGAATATAAACTTTATTTTCATATTCCTCTATGGTTCTATGTATCAGAATTTGAAATTCTAAATTCAAAACAAACAAATGTTAAATGTATAGGTTATGACTTCCGGTTCTGCCTTCGAAGGGAGAACACGTCGAAAACGGATTACAGAATTCGGCACCGGGTGGTGGAAGTTTTTTGCTTAGAAAACGTGTTTAACCTTCGGGGGAAATCTGGAAAGTCGTGCCGGCTAGAAGATGTAGAGGGTGGGTCGCGTAGTGGAGGGCCGATTCCTACTAGGACTCTGGTTTCATCTCTGTACGTGGTAGTGTGGCCTGATGGCGGTCGGGATTGTTTCCTGTGGGGATCGGGGTCTCTGACAGAAAGTGGTTATACCTACAGTGTGCATTAAGAACTCAGCCGTGCAGTGCAACAAATCATATTTGTCTTTGTAAAGTTTAAAGTTTTTTGTAAAGTCGGGAACCACCAAGGGCATAAGCCCGCCATATTGGAGGTTCCCTCAAATAGGCCCCTCACACTGGAATAACGTGTACCGTGTACCAGAAGGGTCGCCTTGCCTCTAATTAAGCGCCGGACGAGGGGTGCGCTGACGAAATTGCCCTTTGTGGAGCAGAAGCCATACCATACCATAGAGAAAAAAAAATGTATAGGTTAGGAAAGTTGCTGCCCCCATATATTTAATACTTATGTTCAATATATGCTGCCCCCACAATACACCGAAACAACCGACTTGGCGAGCCGGTGGAAGCTGATGCAACCATACGTTAATCCATCGTGAATAAAAGAACACGTTTGAGACACAACCGACAGCCCATCGAACAATAAAAGAACGCCAAATGGTTCAACCGGTGTAATCGGTGGATCAACCGTTGAAAAAAAGAATACGTCTATACTTTGATCCCTGGCTCTTGTCTTTCTCTGTGCCTTGCTTTGAATTCCGGTATATCCATCTCTTGTTATTGTTAACTAGTCTGTATATTCCATATACATATTACGTATATGGTATATTCACCGATTGCAGTGATTGCACTTTAATTTGTTAATTGAAATTGAGTCAGGTAGATGTGGATGTGTGGAGCCGATAAGGAGGAACGAAAGCGAACATTTCATAGATTTTTTATGTCAGACTGAGAACATTTCAATTAAAAATTAATCTAGGCTGAGTGCTGAGTGTCCTCCACTTGAAATTTATGTCGGTGCAATCGGCTATCATTATCAATAAACAAAAAGCATTAAATAGGCCTCGAAATTTGATTATTATAAATAAATACTAAGTGAAGATAATGGATATAATTATGCTGGCATTTCCTTTCGTGTTATCCCACTGAATTATACTCGGAAAATCAATTTTTATCTGTTGTCAGTGTTGTCTTGTGAATTTGTGAAATAATTGTGACGTACAATAATGCGCATTTTAAGATCTTTACACAAGAACCAGCTGTATAAACCTCTACACCACGAGAGCTCTTGACAGAAATTGATTGCATCACGAAGATATATTAGGTTTGTTCTAGCAGCGATTTCAAACGGTTTCAAAACCGTCCGGAGTTTGCGCATAACGATTTAAGCGTCGCTTATATCGTTATGCGCAAACTCCGAACGGTTTGAAATCGCTGCTAGAACAAACCTAATGTAATACGAGATTGATCGACCAATAGGAGAGGTCGATTTTTACATAGTGCACCATTTGTGTAAAGGATCTTAAAACACACCTGTGACCGAATTCAACCAAGATTGAACCAGAAGTCTATGTTACCAACCGAGGAAAATCAATACACTAACCTAAAAAAATTGCATTTTGGCATTTTGCTGAGAAGAGCAAGTAGGTGTTTGTATATATTTTTGGATTATTTTCTATATATTAAAAACGAGTCTTAAATACAAATTCAGTTGGCATTGAAGTAAATAGATGCACTTTTATGGAAGGCACAATACATTAAAGAGAAGTTATTTGGTCAGTTCAATTTTTATGTTTTAGGCCAGACCAAAAAAAACTGTACAAATGTCCACAGCATTTGCGAGAAGCAATGCCCCAAGGCAGCCACCGAATCCACAACAAATCCAAAAATTGTTAGATGAAAATGGACATCTTATACAAACGATACAGGAGTATCAAAGTAAGGGAAAGGCTCAAGAAGTTATACAATATCAGACTCAGTTGCATCGCAACTTGGTATTTTTAGCCACTATTGCTGATAATGCCCAGAATGTGAATTCCTTATTACCGGTAAGGACATTACATATATTTTTTTGTCTATCTCTAAAAGAATTTCAGATTGCTTCTGTTCTATGTCTATTCCATTTTTTATTAAGGGCTATTGAACGTCTGGGGGAATAGTAGACCACAGTAATTATGTATTTATTAGTTATTAACGATTTATAATAATGTCCACTAAACTATGAAATCTTGCAGAAATCTAGCTCTTATAGTTGACAATGGTGCTTTGATACTTGTGAGCATTCAGATATATTTGCAGTCTCTGTTAAAGAGTTTGAATCTCTTTTAAAATCAGTTAATATATTTCCTTATTTAGCCCCTGATTTGTTCATAGATGATTCAACCTCCTGGCCCTAGTGGGCCTCCTCCCCCTGGACAACCAGGAGGCCCACCCCAAGCTCAGCCCGGCCATGGTCCGCCTCCACAGCCCCCTGCACAAGATCAGCAGCTCATGAACAATTACAACCATCAGCAACAGCCACCTCCGGGTGGTTACAGACAGCCTCCTGGGCCTCCACAGTCTGGTAGACCTGGGCCGCCTGGACCTACTGGACCACCTGGACCGGCACCTCATCCAGGTTATCCTCAAAGAGGCTATCAGCAAGGACAGTATCCCAATCAGTATCCTCCGCAAGGACAAGGATATCCACAGGGGCAGTATCCGCCGCCAAATCAGCCTCCAGGATACCCTCCGAATAGTCAAGGAAACTATGGACAGCCGCCGCCAACAACTGCTTATAATAACTATCAGCAACCAGGTAAAAAATATATATCAGAAGTTATTTTGTTTTAGATTTTCCATACAAATAAAACACATCTTGTATGATTGCTTTAACTTAATAGCTATTGTAATGATGCCTAAATGCATCATCAAAATCAATGTCAAAATTGCTTATAGGCTATGGCACACCGCCGCCTCCCTCGAACGCTCCCCCACAAGGCCCCTCCGGTGGTCCGTATGCGCCTCCAAACGCACCTCCGCCCCAATCGCAGCCTCCATACGGGGGTCCTCCAAATGGGCCTGCTCCCTATTCTGGTGGGCCTCCGCCGCAAAACTATCCACCTCCTCAAGGTAATTTGACTATTTTAGTTGTGATCGTGTTAGTTTACTCTAATAATTGTATTGTAACAACAATACCTATTGATATTGTGAAGTTAGCATTACATAATTAAGCCAGCTCCGTGTGGCTCCTTAAGTCTAGTCGAATAGCAGCATTATTACTCTATTTTTCAGGAGGATATCCGCCACCGCAACAAGGTTACGCACCGCCACCCTCTCAAGGTGCTCAGCAACAAGGACCGCCTCCTCAAGGTCCTCCACAGGCTGGACCATACGGCCCTGCACCTGATCAAGCGCCTTCGGCTCAAGGTAAACTTTATTCATCAATTTACAGAAAATATAAAATGCATTAAAAATTGTGTAGGATACAGGTTGGCTTCTCGGCCACAGAATAAATATGTTGTTAAGTAAAGAAAGGCTTTTTTTTGGTCTGGTAATCATTTATATGAACCCAATGTTTTTAGCTCCTCCGCCTCAAAACTACGGACAGGGCAACCCACAATCCCCACCATTCTCGGCCCCACCGACAAGCAATTCAAGCCCATCTATCAACACTGCCCCTCCGCCCACCGGGCCTGGGGGCCCTGCTCCCCCGCCTACGTCGCAGCCCTATCCTGCTCAGCCCCCGTACAATCCAAGTTCACAGTCCAATCCGAATGCCGGGTAAGTGTTAGATTCTTTCAATATTACTATGGTGGTGGTAAATCCTGTATGCAGTTTAATTTCAAGGCTGTAGTGTAAGAAAACAGCCTAAGCGTATTCAATTTTGTATATTAGAAAATTGCTCGAGGTGGTTTCCTATATTTACCTCAAACCATTTTAGAAGTTGTGTGCTTCAAAGCCAAGTATTTTCGCATAGTGCATTGATGATTATCCATTGAACATAATTTCAATTCAAAAATATGTTGATCGCATGTTGTATATATAAGAATAAGGGTGTGAACATAGTGAGGCGATGAGCCTATAAATAAATCTATATTACTGATCCCTAGTCATGGTGAGGAGGTACGAAGTACTTACCCAAATTGAATTCAGTTTCACAATCGAGCCTTCTTTGAGAGCATTTTAGTACTGACTGACTACTGGCATCGCCCCTCACTATGATTGTAAGCTAAGGCTATGTATTTCAAACAACAAAAATATTTTAAAAGTACTTATATACATACTTAAAGCTACAAATAATCTCCTAGACCACTCTACAAACATCTTCGATAAGTGCACTGATTTAAGATTACAGATGTTCGAGTTGTCTAGTTACTTCCTCCAGGGCGAAATTTCGCGTTCCCTCAAATCCGTCTCTACACGTAGGGCAAATGGTCACTAACTCTCTACATTTCTCGCAAATAGAATGACCTGTCTTACAAACGAATATGTTAGATGTCATTACTTCGAAGCATGTGGGACATTCCAATGCAATAGTCATCCGTCTCTTCATCAGAGCAGACGCTTCTTGGTTAACGCGGTTATCAGACGAGCCACCAGCACAAGGGGTTTCGTTTTTTAAATGTTTCTCCTCATATAGCTCTAATTCTATTTTAAATTCAGAGGTGTCACTGGTGTCTAAAGTAATAGTATCTAGTATAGGAACAAGCTCGAACTGATATTCCTTCCAACGTAGAGGGAGAAGCCAATCTTTGCAAAGCCTAATTTGCCTGTTCTGGAATGAAATGATATCGTTCCTTGTACTAAAAGTAACATTAAAAAAGTGCGGTCTTGAGGATGCAAATACTTGCTCAACTTGTATCGTTAATGTTGTATCCACTTTTATATGGACTAAGCTTATTATTGTCGGATAGACAACTAAACATGTACTTGGATATGTGTGATAAAATACATTATCTTCACTAATCGTTACAGTTTTGTTAAAAAACACATTTTCTGGATGGTTTCGTTTATAATGTGTTATGACATTTGGGGCAGTATATGATGTATGACAAATACTACATGCTATATTTCGATAAATGCAATTGATCTCGTGCTTTGCTGCTTCGCCCCAAGGGAGTATTTCTGTGCACGATTTAGAAATGCTGCATGGAAATTTCTGATATTTCGCCAGAGCTTCAAACGATATATTTCGTACGCTTCGACCAGCCTGAGGCAGACGACACCTTCCACATATATTTCTGTCTTCACCATTTTGATCTGTGTGAACATAAATCGGCGATACCGACAAGTACTTTTGGCACTGGGAACATTTGAATTCATCGAAATCGATTGGGGAGTGGCCCCTGTCTTTTCCATTGTTTGGTACAGCCTAAAAAACGACATATTCTGATTCACAATTGCAAATATAAATTTTGTTCCTCTTACCATGACGCACCTGTTGCTTAAATATCGCCCTGTAACATCAGTGGCAACATGATGGCCGGGCTGGGACCGAAACTCGCCTTGAATATGAGCAGGAAAAAAGTATTTCTTAGTGCAAAAAGTGTAGCGAAATATCTTCCATTCGAATTGTTTAATACAATGGCAAAATCAGCAATTGTGTCCACAAAACAACTGGATTACAACCTTAACCTCAAAACGTCAAAACACCACAAGCGTCTATCTACACCAAATGTTCGACCTTCGGACCGGAGCATTTGACACAAGCCCAGTGTTCTATTATTAGTAATATTTCAGCTATTTCACTTCAAGCATGGCCCTCCGCTCGCTCCGGGGGTGCAACCACACAAAGCTAACCCAACCCAAGGCAATGCCGAGAAAAAACTAATAATACATGAATTAGCACGTACGCATGCGTGAAGGCACAAAATTCGTGTAGATAGACGCTTGTCAAAATACCGGGTGTGTAACCAGTTGCCACTTACCACATTGCCAGATGGAAATTGAAGAGCTACGTGCTTGTATTGTATCAGGTATATTCAACAAAACTAAAAAAAAAATTGTTCTGTTTAAACAAATGTCAATATTCTTGGAAAACAAGTGGAAAGTAAATCAAATTACTGCAAATTCAAATACAAATTGCCGGGAACTCGGCACTGGACGGAAGAGGTGACAACAGCGCAGAAAACGCCTCTAAAAGACAAATACAAACGCTTTCGACAAGGACGGAGGAACACGTAACAGTAGCGGGTTGTACTATCGATATCGGCATCGAATCGACCGACGACGATAAGCTAAACGCAGACGGGGAGAACATTATCAACATGGAGGAACTGTATTCTATTCAAATGCTTCAACGTAGAAATGCACGTTACACTCAGATGGATCGGAACATGAAGTATCGATATAATGAAATATTGTTTGTTAAAATATCGATAGACGAAATATCGATACCTTAACCAGCCGCGATTTTTAGAGGACCAGCAGCCAGCAGCGGTTCCGTTGTTATTCACAAACAAAATATATAGATAAATTGAAACAAATCCTCTGCATCATTATCACAAGATATGTATGATAATTATTACTAAAAATTGATAACAAAACAGAATTCTTCTTTTATCTTATCCTAAATTAGGTACTAATCAATTGATTAATAAGGAATCATAGACGAATACAGTAGGGCTACAGAATAATAAAATAATCAGAATACGAACAGAAAGAGAGGTCCGATACCGCTACTCCAAGCAGATCGGACGACTTCCTAGCTTGCTACCCCAAACGAACGCGCTTTTTGTTAAGACAGCACGTGGAGTGGATAGGATATAGGATATGATATATAAAGATATTTTTCTCGAAAAAGACCACCATGCCTTTCAGCCTTTCAGAATTTAAAAATTGGGGTTATATTATTATTTTATATTTCGCGGTTTTTGTTGATTATCTGTCATCTTTCTTCTTGTACTCTAACTGCTCCACCCCCAGACTAGGTGCAAGTAGAGCATGATCTAACTGATCTCGAGCACATCAATCACATACTCCAAGCCGCTTAAAGTAGTGAGAGCAGTCCAAATGAATAGGCCTCATGGATTTGTGCCAATACGTTCTTCCAAATCATCGCTCCCTCTCTTTCTGTCATCTATTGTTTCTTATTCTGTGGTATTGCACACTGACATGTGACATTCCTATAAATATTTTAATAAAAAAATGTAGAGGTTAATACTTGCTTCCAGTGCCTTTGATATTTTCAAAATGAAAAGTCAAATATTCTAATTTTTTTTCCGGTCCAAATAATAATAATTATTATTATTAATAAAAAAAAGTTCTCTCCGGCCGGGAATCGAACCCGGGTCTCCCGCGTGACAGGCGGGGATACTGACCACTATACTACCGAAGACTTGAAATAGTTTTTTTCTACGATCATTAAAAAATAACATTATTATAGATCTGCTTTCAGTCAAACAATGTCATTCATTACTCACGGGCCGTTGAGTAATATTAAAGAAGTCACTGGTTTTAACAAATTCAGGCATGCCATGACCGTGTTCTTTTGTCAAACTATTTTGCAAAGATCAGATCAGACGTCAAAGTGACTGCGAGTTTAGAAATTTAATAATAATAATATCTGATTATGGAAAATGAAGTAGACATGTGTAGGTACGCCCCCAGAAGTTTTAAATGCTGCAAATATAGCTACAAAGCATTTATTGCCTGAAAAATACAGGAAAAAGTACGAAATGGTGTATAGCACTTTTATGGATTGGCGAGCCCGCAAAAACGTCAATTCTTTTTCTGAAAATGTGCTATTAGCTTATTTTGGAGAACTTTCAGAAAAATACAAATCTTCATCATTATGGAGCCAGTACTCAGTACTCCATGTTAAGAAGCACTTTGGATATAAATAACAACATTAATATAGAAAATTACTCAAAGTTGCGCAGTTTTTTAAAATGAAAATCTGAGGGATATCAAGCAAAAAAGTCCAAAACATTCACTCCAGATTGATGAAATTAATAAATTTATAAATGAAGCAGATGACCGTATATATCTTGCAACAAAGGTAAGAAAGTTAATTATTATATAGTATTTGTATTAAGTATTATGATGTATTATTTGTTTAAATGTAAATACATAAAAGGGAAACGGCGATAATATTTAATTTCTTAACATTTATTCGTGCTGAAGTACATTCAGTTTATCTTCCCAAATGGCGCGTTTGGTTAACGTGTTGAAATTGTAGCTAGGTTTTCGCGACATCGCGTTGGTTGTGAGTTCAATCCTCGCCTCCTGACGTTGTTTTTTTTTATCTTATATTTTTGATATTTGATTGATACAATATACTTATTTGTAGTTTCTACTAATAAAATGTATTTTAATATTATTATTATTATTTCATGTTAAGTTCAGTATTATATTTTGTCAATAATGCCTAACAAAATTGTATTTAATCTTGGCTATGACTCTCTTTTTTGATCGGCCCTGTATAATGATCGTAGAAAAAGTATAGTATTCTACTCGCATGTAATGGCCATTACTCACTCGGATGAATTACGGCCCTCGCCTTCGGCTCGTGCCGCAAACTTCATCCTCATGAGTAATAGCTATCATTACATGCTCGTTGAATAATATACTATTCTCTTATATTGATGGCATTGCCATAATTGTTTTGTATGTGTAAATTTTTGACCAGCGCTGTATGGTTTTACGAGTTCTGTAAGCTGTAAGTATAGTGATGGAAAACGATTTATTAACAACGTTTTCTATCGCTATACTTACAGCTTACAGAAGTCTCAAAACTAAAATGAATCTGCAGGTTGTTTATGTTATAATGTCTAGCAACCAATGGGAATGGAGTATTGCAAAATGCAAATATACAACCACCAATGGCAACGAAGGCGCGAATGTACTTTGGAATGTACTATTTTATAGGTATTTCTGGTTGCCTTCCCTTACAATCGTTTTTTTAAACTTTCGTTACTTTTTCAAAATTATTTTAGAAATAATCGACAAATACACTCAACAAAATTTTAATTGAAATTATGTCCTATAAAGAAACACTGACTATACCTAATACTAAGCATTTTTAATGCTACAGAAATTTCTTGCTCTGATCTAAAAACGATTTCTATTTACAAAACTTAATTTTTGCAACAGATATATGGGAAACACTCAATACCCCCCGTACGGACCTCCCAGCGGCTCGAGCTACCCTCCCCAACCGAACTATCCCCCACAGCCCCAATATGCTCAGCAGCCGCAGGGCTATCAGTACCCCAGACCACCAGGGGGTCATCCGGGAGGACCGGCTGGCTACCCTAGACCAACGGAGCACCCGGGCGGCCCCGCGAGCCATCAAGGACCAGCTGGAGGACAAGCCAGTCAAGGCCCGCCTGGGCCTCCTCAAGGTTCCGGCCCGGGAGGACCGACGGGACATTCTGGTCAAGGACATGGCGCTCCTCCTCAAGGTCAATACTCGTACAACTATCCGCCGCAGCCCAATCCACAATAAAGATGTACTGTATTTTTATGTTAAGTCACTTAAGATATTCCCACTCGAATTGCTGTCAAAACTTCTGGGAAAGGTAGGTACTAAGTGATGACGTTTTGGATTTGAATAGTGGGAAACGATAGCTCTAAATAATATGTTTGAGATTTTGGAAAAAGTATAACACATATTGAGAGATTGCAACACTTTTTCCAAAATCCAAAATTTTTGAAAAAATTCTACACATTTTGAATTAATTAGCCTCGGGTCCTTCTAAATTTCTACGTCAAATTCAGGTTAATAAAACTTGTATATTATTAAGTTTGTGTAAAGCTTTTTTAGCTAGTAAACTATACCGAATCTTGTGTGGGATTCGACAAAATGAATTGTAAATGGCAGTTAAAAAGCATCTGTAACGCACATGAAGCTCTTTTTAACACACATAAGACTGGGTTTTTTGTCGAGCAGTTCGGATCTGATGTCATCTCTGCCATTTCAGGTGTTGATATCTTAAGTAACCCAGACCGAAAACTACTTCAACTAGTAGATGAAGTGGATTCTTTCGACATATAAAGAGGTGTAAGTTTAGTATATTAAATTTTATAGATAAGCTTTGTATATTTTCTAAATAGAGCGTTATCGATCAAAGAAAGTTAAAATTAAATGGTTAATATCGGTTACTACAAAAATCAATTGCATTTAAATACATGCCTATTTTTGACTGAATAAAGGGCAGATTATTGTAGTTTTGTCTATATTGCGAAAGGTTTTTTTTTATATGATTCTTATTTAGTTGAATTCTTTCCTTGGGACAGCTATAGAAAAATAACTGGAAAAAACGCGTTTTTTTTCGGAAAACGCTTCAAACTTCAAATTTGCTTGGGTTCATACAGGCTCTTTATCTCTTCGTAACCTTACCAAGGACTTAAATTAAAAATCAGTTTTTCATGAACCAGAAAACAGGTGCTACTTACCGGCCGGTCAACCAGGTGGTAAGTAAAAAAATTGACATAAATATATCGATATTGTTGCCATCCTTAGAATGTCCTATCTCTGTTTCTAGTGTGTCAAATTTCAAACTTTGGTGGTAGTTTATATTCGGCTCAAATGTGGTGCATTCAACATTTTCTCTTTGGCTTAAATTACTCGATTGAACACCCCCTTTCCAGCGAAAAATAGAAAATTTGCTTATATGTCACAAGATGCTTTTCTTACAACTAGGTTAGGTAGCCATATTTTTGTTGGCAACAATGAATTATTATAAAGAGGATGGAAAGAGAGAGAGAGAGAGAGAGAGAGAGCGAGAGAGATGAAGCTAGGACAGGCAAAAAGCGCCCGGTTTAAACGTTCTTTAATGGGATGGATCCTTTTAAAACTTTATTTAATAAACTTCAAAGGTAATAAAAGGATACAAACTTAGGGAATGACTTTAATTTTTATTCAAAAGACAAAATAATAATTTAATATAATACTATACGTACATTACTTTTTTTAATTTTTGACGTGAATACTCAGGGGTGTTTGGGTGCGCTGAGTTGGATTTTTCCATTTAAAAAATGCTATGATTTTTCTGTACCGAAATATTTCGAAAAAAATGGGATTTATTTTTTTAAATTATTCATTTTATCCTCCTGTATATGGTTTAAAAAATGTAATTTTCATGAGGGTAACATGCAAATAGATTTCTTTAACCGTGTTGTTAATTAAAGCCAAAAAAAAAATTCATTTTTCGAAATTTTGAAATTTCGACGTGAATACTCCAAAGGATTTTTTGGTGAGCTAATTTCGTTTTCTGAATCTAAAAAATTGTACGATTTTCTGTAGCGAAATATTTCGAAAAAAAGGGGAATTTTTTTAAAAATATTTATTTTATCTTCCTGTATATGGTTTTAAAAATGTAATATTCATGAGGGTAACATGCAAATGGATCCCTTTAACCGTTTTGGTAATAAAAACAAATCAAAAATATTTTTGGAAAATTTGAAATTTTGACGTAAATACTTTTAAAAGGGTTTTTTTGGTACGCTGAGTCCGATTTTTGCATCTAAAAAATCGCACAATTTTTCTGTGCCGAAATATTTACAAAATAAAATTAATTATTTATTTTATCCTCCTGTATATGGTTTAAAAAATATATTCTCAAGAGGGTAACATGCAAATGGACCCCTTTAACCATTTCCGTAATAAAAACGAAAAAAAAAATCAAAAATATTTTTCGAAAATTTTAAAATTTGACGTGAATACTCTAGGAAAGGGTTCTTGGGTACGCTGAGTTCGATTTTTACGAAATGGAATATTTGTAAAAAATAATTTTTATTTTATGATTTTCAAAATTTTATTTTTTTATTAATAACATGTAAATGGATCCCTTTAACTGTTTCGGTAATAAAAACGGATATTTTTCTTCAAAAAATATTTCCGAAAAATTCACGCCTTAAGAAAATCGAAATTTTCATGAAATCGGCTGTAATTCGAAAATGGTAATAGTTAGAAGTAAATGGTAAATGGCAAAAAGATGTGTCTCAGGGGGTACTTTAATATGCCGTATTTCGTTCGATCGTACGCCGTTTTGTTTTTTTTTTAATCGATCAAACGTGATTTTTATCTTTTCCTAATTTTCTCGGCAACGGAAAAACATATTTCAAAACGGTTTTCGCCAGTATCTGCATCGTCTCATGGTCGATCGAAAAGCTTCTATAACATTTTTCGATGGGAGTTTAAATAAGGCAGATATTCGATAAAATCTAATTTAATTTGCTTCAGATTTTGACACGAAGTACGGAATTTTCTAGGTGGATGAACTTTTTCATTTTAAATACTTTAAGAGGGGGCTTTTGGGTGTGCTGAGTTCTGCATCTAAAAAATTCTACGATTTTTCTGTACCGAAATATTTAGGAAAAGGGGGAATTTTTTTTACTAACTTTTTCTAGCAGCCGCAAAATTTTACTTGTATATTAGTAACATGTAAATGGATCCTTCTAACCGTTTCCGTAATTTATTTATTTCATCCACAATTTGATCAATTTTTACAGAGATAGTTTATATTGACATATGACAGAGTCCCGCTGTCAGACAGACAGACGAAACTTATTTAGTACTTACATGCACACCACAGAGCAAAGCTCCAAATGGTACGAAAAGAGGTAAAACAATTAATCGTAGGACATTATATAAAACATTTGCAACACTTAACATTCAATACATATTCGATAATAAAACGTGTAAGAAGAATAAAAAAAAAGTTCAAGACACAATACGCTTCAGTGAGTTGAGACTTATGTTAAAAATATCCAGGTGGTTAAACTTGTCGTTGTACATTGTAACCATTCGATTCACAAATGCTCTTTGTCCGTGGTTGGTTCGGTGATAATGTTGGTGGAACAGTTGTTGGTGTCTTAAAGTTCTCGCTGGTATCTTGAGGTATAGGAGTCTCAGTAAATCGGCACAATCAATCTTCCCGTTGATCAGTTTATGAAGAAAAAACAGAAGCTGGTTCTCTCGTCTAGCTTGCAGCGATTTAAGACCGCAGAGCAGGAGTCTAGTGTCATAGGACAAATCGCGATAGGGGAAACGAAGTTTATACAATAAATATTTAACAAATTTATTCTGCACCCTTTCGAGCCTAGATATGTGACACTGGTACTGCGGGGACCAAATGGTGCTGCAGTATTCAAGTATACTGCGCACTAGAGAGTTGTAAAGTGTCGTAATTGCCCTGGTGTCCGTCATCAGTGCAGTGTTCCTCTTTATAAATCCAAGCAGCCGTAAGCCTCTCGAAACTATTTGATCCACATGTAAAGTGAATGACAGATCTTTGTCAAACAACACCCCTAGATCATTAAAGACAGTTACCAATTCCAGAGTCTCACTATCGATGGTGTAATTGTGGTCAATTTGATTCATCCCCTTGTAAAAGCTCATTTTTTTACATTTCTTGACATTCAGTTTTAGGCAGTTTTTCTTGCACCATAAAACCAGGCGCTCCAGATCTTGTTGGAGTCCGGTGGACGATGTTTCCGCAATATTATAAAATTTTAAGTCATCGGCGTACATAAGAAAGTCCGATTCTTCAAAACATGACGAGATGTCGTTGACAAATAGGGAAAACAGAACTGGACCAATGTGGGACCCCTGAGGCACACCCGACAACACCTGGATCTCCTTAGATGTAGCCGCGCCCATGAGTACACGCTGCCGACGATCCGACAGGTAGCTCGCAACCCAGTTCAAGTAGTGAGAGCCAATTCCAATCTTTGAGAGCTTTATGAGAAGCAGCTCATGGCAAACACTATCGAACGCCTTAGATATGTCCGTGTATATAACATCGACTTGCTTTCCCATCTCCAGACTGGTAACTAGGAAATTTTGATACACCGCTAGGTTGGCATTTGCTGAACGCCTCTGGAAAAAACCGTGCTGATTTTCGGTTATGTAGTTTTTGTAGGTACGGAAGATCTCATCTGTCAGAATTGATTCCAAAATCTTCGGCAACGTGGATAGCATTGATACACCTCTGTAATTACCGATTTCGGTCCTATCGCCGGACTTGTAAATGGGAAAAAGGGTGGAATGCTTCCAGAAAGTTGGGAAAACTCCTTTGTTGAATGTTTTTTGGAAGATGGTGCAGATTGGTGCAGCAAGCGACTGCGAAGAACGATTTAAAAAGATAGGTGGAATTCCATCTGGGCCGGCGTTTTTACTGCAGTCAAGCTCCTTGAGCTTCGATGTAACTTCGACTATGGTGAATTGATGCTGGAGTAGCGTGCTGCCCTGCACAATAGTCTCGTGTATTTCAGGATCCACAGTAATCCCGGTGTGATCGGAATAACTTGATTGGAAGTGAGCAGCGAAGGCATTTGCTATTTCTTGAGGACTTTCGAGGAAATTGCCATCGTTTTGCATTCTTTTGGGTATGCCAGAATCCTTTTTCAATGAGTTTATAAAACCCCAGAAGTGTTTTATATTTTCCGGAATCATATGTTCTGCGGATGCGATGTGCGAGGCATAACAAAGCTCAATGTGAAACTTGGTTTCCCGGCGAACACTTGAGTATATCTGATAGTCACACTCGCTTCCAGAGCTCTTGTATCTTCGATATAGTTTATTCTTATGAGCTATCATCTTTTTTAAAGCAGGAGAGTACCATTTTGGGAGTTTGCCACTCGTTACTATTTTGGTTGGAACGTGTGTGTCGATCGCTTCTTGCAGAATGTCGTAGAATTGTCGCACCAGAAGGTCTGTATCTTCCTGGCTATCAAGGAATGACCAGTCGGCGTTGTTCAGGAAGAGATTTACTTTTCGGTAATCAGCCATTGGAAACTGGTGCAAAGTGATGTTAATCTTATTGTCTATAAACTGTAACGTGTGGCTATCAAAGAGAAATTCTAGAGAGGGATGGTGTTCGTCACATTGTACTAGTGAAAATTCGCTTTTGGTTATTTTCGAGTATCTTATATCGCTGACAAATACCAAGTCCAATATTCTACCCAGTGTATTCGAAATATTGTTGCGTTGCTGGAGCTCCAAGAAGTACATACAGTCGATCACAGCTTCCTCTATGGGATTACGGATACCCGTTGGAGTCAAATAGCCTTCTTCTTCGAGCCATCTCACGCCAGGCAGGTTGAAGTCGCCGAAGATGAAAAAATTGGCGTTGTTATATTTGCTGGCTATGCTTTCACAGCTGTTTGTAAAGTGACTAAAAGCGTCGAGGGCTGATCCAGGAGGGAAGTAAACACAGCAAAGAATTTCCTTGCTGCTACCAAAGTTTGTTTCTACCCAAACGCTCTCATAGTCAAGGCTCTTGAAAGCGGAAACTGTTCTCGAGTGGTACTCCGACTTGATGGCGATAAGGACGCCACCGCCTCGGCTGCAGTCCAGTTGGTCATAGTCGCGATCGCAGCGAAACACTGAGTAATTTTCAGTGAAAAACTCTGATGAAAAGTGATCCCGGGAGAGCCACGTCTCCGTAAGCATGATGCAATCATAATCGCTGTTAACAACGGACATCATAAATTGCGGTGCTTTAGTGCGCATTCCCCGAACATTCTGATAGTAAATCGAGTTAAGGTTTTTGTTATGGACTCTGTAACTTGGGTGTGACGACGTTAATTCCAATATCGGAGGATGATCTGATTCAGATTCGTTGAATAAATTTAAAAATTTGTCTCGTGGTTTACTGATGCGTTGACGTGTCTCCGCTGCCTAGGTCTGGTGGAGCTCAGTGGAGCTATCACTTCATTCCATAAAAACCGGGTAATTTTAAGCTTCCCGTTTAGGGTTGGTGTGCAGAACGAATTTTTTTCCTCTTCAGTTGTGAAATTGTCCATACTCAGAAATACTGAGTTGTTCGTGTCATTGTGGACGTGCTTGTGAATGTTCGAGTTAAGTTCGTAGATAAAGTTGTTGAGGACTGGTCTCTTTGAGGCATATGCAGGACCTATTATGATTAAATTAGATACATTGGAGATATCCATCAGTTTTGACCAGATGCGGGGGCCAATCACTCTTCCGAGAGAAGCATCCTTAATTCCGGTACAAAGCAAAATATAGTCTTCCTTCGTAAGTTTCAGAAGCAAGTCAGAATATTTATTTATTATGTCTTCAACAGTGACATTTCGCGCGTACTGGCAGTTGATGTCACAACTACTGTTGGAGTTGCTCTTAAGCAACATGCTTAAGCCTCTTGTGTGGAATTCTTCGCCGATTATGAGCAGTTGGCGCCTCCTAAGATTCTGATCATTGGTGGCACTGTTTTTCAGGTTTGGTTGGTTGTTTTCGCGGACGGCAGAGTGTAGGGGTTGATGAGAATCTGGGTCAGTTTGAGATTCAGCATGCGTGGCATATAAGGTGTTGGTTTGGGTGGTTACATTTGCTAATTGAGTTTTCTCTCCAACTGTTTGTATCCCTTTCTCATTGCGAGTTGGCAGCTGGTGGCAAGTTTGCGTTCCTTTAGGTGAGGAGATTTTATTGTCTGTTTGTGTCCCTGCTTCCATTGATGTGTCTGAGTTGACCTGGCGTTTGAACTCGTCAATGTGAGCTGTCATAGTTTCGATCCTCCCTCTTTGGGATTCTATTTTTTCCAAGTATGCTTTCTCTACATCTGCGATTTCTTCTTGGTATGATGTGGAGCTTCGCTTCAGCCTTGTTATGTACTGGTTCTTCTGATCCAGTTCGTCTTTCAGGTCACATATTATCTCCCGCAGAGTCTCGATTGTATCTGGTTCATGAGTAGTTGCTTTTTCTATACATGCTTTGGAGCACCAAATAAAATTATCGTTGATTATCGAGTGATGTCGCGTTCTTTCCAAGCAACTTTTATGGTATATATTGTTGCAAAAAATACATATCAGGTTACCCTGATTTTTCTTACAACACTTGAACACTGCCGCCATTTGGTCTGTTAAATATTCGTAGGTTTTACAGTAAATCGAAGGGATAAGGATAACACAGAGGACACCCTTCTCGTCCTGGGGCCTATCAGGACATTTATTGACAAACACAGGTGACCCTAGGATAAAAAAAGTTTTATATGTACATGCATAACATTATGTAGAGTTAACGTTATTCGAAGGTTTATCGTATGTCGTATAGTCGTGCGAAAACTCCCGGCGACCAAATTGAGAAGGATTGTTATTGTTTACGTTTACTTAATTTTGTTTATTTAATACGATAAGTTTTTGTGTGTTGAAAATGGGAGGATTAGTATCGAAGAAAACTGGTTTTTCTGTTTTTATTTATAAGGGTGAGCGTTTTGGAAATGTATTGCTTACCGGTAATGCGCTGTTTTCTAAGCTCTTTCAGTGCATACGCGTAACATGAAAAACGACACAAATTTACCACTTAAAACTTGCAAATATCACGGAACGATATTCATAGTATACTCTGCTAGCGTCACATTCTGAGAGATATGTGCTTTGGCAAAGAAAAATGTAAAATACCTAGATTACAATAAAACATGTGAACAGTTCCTCGTACAATTCACTCCCTCAGCGCCATTCACACATCGATACACACACACATTAAAATACTAGTAATTCGAAGGAATCACATACGCTTAAAATGTACAGTCAAAATATTCCTGAAGAGAATAAAAACTGTTATTTATATACCCTTTTTAATTTTATTTTAAAAATATCTCTACTAACACTTTCTTTAATATGTACAGGCAGGTGGTTGCACAGCTTAATAGGCATTACATTACTGCTATCCGCTGTGCAGGACAGTCGGTGTTGGAGCAATCAGTGAATAAAAAAAAAATCAAAAATATTTTTAAAAAAAAAAAATAATTTTCGACGTGAATACCCTAGGAAGGGGTTTTGGGAGAGCCGAGTTCGATTTTTGTATTTAAAAAATCGTAGGATATTTCTTTACCGAAATATTTAAAAAGGGGAATTTTTACCACCCTATATATCATTTTGAATATATATCGATGTTAGTAACATGTAAATAAATCCCTCTAACGTTTCCGTAATAAAAACGAAAAAAAAAATATATATTTTTCGAAATATTCAAATTTACTTTCACGTTGTTAAACAGGCAACGCCATAAGTTTCTGCCTGTTCTAGTGCTATCCTTTTACCCTATTTCACTCTCGAGTCATTACCCGTGCGCAGTGGCGCTTCCATTCGCCTTTCATATTTCATTGGTTGGTAACCAAACGTAATTCACCAATAGCTAGTTGCTTACCTTACACGCGAAAATTAACTTTTACGAGGCGCGCTCAAAAATTTGTGTTCGAAAATTTCCCACAAATCAATATTTAACTTAAAAAAAAAAAATCAATAAATAAAATATTTTTAGGTTTTACTGGTATGGCTGTTCGGTGGTTGCCTGTTTTCTGACACTAAGCAATTTTAAAATACTACCAGGCGCGGTCGATGAAACAGTCCCTGAAGGGTTTCGCTTTTTAAAAATTGTACATTAAGCGGTTTGATTATGATGCTATTCTTTTTATACATTATTAACATAAACTATGATATTTAGATACCTAGTTATTTTGTAAAACAGGCTGTCCCACTTAGATAGCGATTAAACAATACTTTTTCTAGTTTTTATATATAAGTAACCGACAGGAGTTTTAAGTTTTATTTTACGTCATTGGTTGCACAAAGTTCATAAATATACTTTACTATATTAAAAATTAGAAAACTTTTTGTATAAAACGCGTGACAAGAGACCCTTTTGTGTAACTCGTGTTCATCAAAATCCACTCGTTACACAAAATAAGGTGTGTCCCTCACTGATTGCATAAAGTGGGGCAATCCGTAGGTATGTACTCATGTTTATGTAGAGTAGATTTTACGTATAAGTTTCACATTGCGAATATTTGGCCTTTTATGGCAAGAAATAAATTACATTTTCTGGAAAATTGTTTTATTGACATATCAAAGGAATGGACAGTTTTTAACCTCACTTAACCACAACACGAAGTCACAGAAAAAATATTGTAAGAAGCTAATCAACCAACTAACACCTGCATATGTATATCACAACACCATTTTGGTAAATTCTAATTCGAGTATACATGTTATCCCATATAACAAACCATGAGATACAAAACTGCTTAAAAATCCTGTATTCTTTTCAGCAATCTTAAAGTGTTATTAGGAAACGCACATCAACACCTTCTAAACAATCTAACAATCCTAAGTTTTAGGTAAGTATATTATCACAACATCATTCTGGCTAAACCCCTTCGTTCTATCACTCGTAATTGATGGCTAAATTGCTTCAATTTAAGATCCTGTGAAGCAGATAATTGTTACCATCTAGATCTTGGACCTTAAATATTTAAAAGTTGAGCATCTTGTATGATATCTAGCTAGCTAACGCTAGTTTTTCATTGGTGAAATCAATACGTACCGAGTGTAGAGAAGGCAGTGATTGGGCATTAGTTTTGCCAAAGGACTTACGTCTCCTAACGAGGTTAAACAAGCCCTATAGCTTGAAACTTAACTTGAAATAATTAATGAAACACCTTAGATTAGAATTGTTCAAACTGTTCTTCGTATAGATTGTGTTCGCTGATGTTGAGCTCCGTTTCTGGAAATTCGTCAAAGTTGGACGTATCCGCGGGATTCTTAATTTTGGGCTTGAAAGGCGGTTCGATTTGTCTATTGTAGATTCCCTCGAAGTTCGTGTGGTGGAACCACCGGTGGCTCTTGATGTCGGCGGTTCCATTCCTCAAATTTCCAAACCTAAATAATAAAGGGTTGGTTCTAAACCAGCGAATTAAACTGACTAATACATACCGGGTGTCAACGAAATCGTTTAAC
>MU182228.1:316456-339433 GCA_016904865.1 Pissodes strobi
CACTTTGGCCAGTAATGTGAGTGCTAAAACTCCTTATTTTTAATGAACGCTGGCATCTAAAGGTCTCTATTTTTTTTTTAAATAGAGAGCTTTAGGTGCCTACGTTTTTTATTTGAAGAATAAGTTGCTTTAGCACTCAAACTCCTTATCAGCCTTTATTACTAAAGGCTATTTGATGCACTAATCTGGGGAAGATGTAATAGTCAATGAAATAATTATTGGAATTGTACACTCTTTATTATTGTTCAAAATTTCGCTTGTGATTTCTAAATTAAAAATGTAATATTAGGAGAGTATAGTATTAGTCACAATTGACTTGTTGTTATTCATTGCCCCAAAACACTTTGGCAGGTAATGTGAGTACTAAAACTCCTTATTTTTAATGAATGTTGGCACCTAAACATTCTTGTTTTTTTTTAGAAATAGAGACCTTTAGGTGTCTACATTTTTTTACGAATAAGGTGTATTTAATAAAGAAACAAATGGAATAATTGTATATGGCTTTCTATTGTTTACTCGTTTTCATTTATAAGAAAGAAAACTACCTGCCCTTTACAACGCTCTTGACGTGAAAATAATAGTAAACAAGTTTTCAAATAGATGCTTATATATTTTTTAAATGTCTAAGCGCGTTCAATTTCATATTCGAAAGGCAGAAGAAGCCATAGACTACTACACGAGGGCGGGGAATCTGTTCAAAATGGCGCGGAATTGGCTACAAGCCGGACTCGCTTTCACGGACGCGGCAGACTTGAACTGCAAAACCGAGGACTACCTAGAGGCGGCCATCAACTATTCGGAGGCGGCGAACTGTTTCAAAAGATGCGACTACGGCAAAGCCATCGAGTATTATTTGAAGGCTGTTAAACTATACGATCAGTTGGGTAAGAAAATACTTTTTACCTTTTTATTGCCTCGGCCAGCAGTGCTTTACATCTCTCTATATCGAGTCGTCTTCATGTAGTTTAATTGACAAGTATATAAAAAAGTCGACTACCTGAAGGTCTCTATTATATAGTCTTCAAAAAAATAGAGACCTTTAGGTGCCATATTTTTATTTAATGAATAAGTACTCGTATCGCTAAAATTGTCAATTCCAATGCGTCACTTCAATCAGTGTTTTAAATCCTGCCAAAGAATCCATAGTGTAATTGACAAGTATTCCGGGGCTGAAATCCCTTATTTAAAAAAAGCTGACACCGAAAGGTCTCTATTTTCTCTTCTTAGGAAAATAGGGACATTTAGGTGTCGCCCTTCAAGTAAACTGTTTCATTCTGCACTTGTTTTATCAATGTTATATTGAAGTTTCTTTAAATATATAGGTAGATATTTGTCATCCGCCAAGATGCATCAGACAATAGCCGAACTGATGGAAGACGAAAGGGACCTAGCCGGAGCGATACGTCACTACGAGCAAGCGGCCGAACTGTTACACGAAGAAAATCACCATTCGATGGCCAACAAATGCATGCAAAAGGTCGCCGAGTTCGCGGCGCTCGAAGGAAAATATCAAAAAGCCATAAAAATATTTCAGGTAAGCCTACTTAAGCATATTTTGGAGTTATGCTAATATATTTTTTAGGACATAGCCTGTTTTGACCTGTCCAGTTCCCTCTTGCAGTACCACGCTAAAGAATACTTCTTCAGGGCTGCCATCTGTCATTTGTGCAACGATCCCAACATAGTGGAAAGTGTCGTAAACAGATACGTCGAAATGTATCCGGCATTCAAAGATTCAAGGTAATAATAAGGAGCATAATTACCCGTATCACTCGTACTGATCGGTCTACAGAGTTCCGCCAAAGCCTCACATGATCAAATGTTTTGTTCCCCAAGTAAATTCGTTTGACATATCCACTGATGACGTCAGTAATGTCACACGTACTGTCGAGAGTAGACAGGTCGCTAAATGCACCCTAGCTTCTAATAAAGGTCTATTTAGTGGCAAGCGCTTGGCGAACTGGACTCTAATTAAATGCTACTGTAGCGTATCAGAAAAACACTCGGTATTTCATAAATTAGATCATGACAGCAACCCGAATATTTCTACTACACGTAATATTATTGTTTAACAGTGATGAACGAGATACTCGCCGCGGGTGACAAGGCCGAGATAACCTTGCTGAATTAGTATTATTGTTGTAACATTATATTTATACTACGAACCTACACCAACCCAGGAGGAGACGGAGTGACGCATTGATATCCGTAGGTAGATCTCTGGGTATACATTATGTCGCGTCACTATCTTGTATATTCCTTGCTATAAAATTAATACAGAACTCTATAGTGACCTGGAGTTTATTCAATAAATAAAAGGAGTTCTACACTACCAATGTAAATCGTAGATACAAAAATCTCTATTTAGCTAATGGGCTAATTTTTTTCCAGAGAGTGCCATCTGATGTTTTGCCTGCTCGAATGTCTCCACCTAAAAGATTTGGACGGATATGCGAACGCGATACGAACATACGACGCCACCTCTAAATTAACCATGTGGCAAGTAACCATGTTGCTCAGGGCAAAGAACGGCATCGAGGGCGAGAGTCTGAGGTGAAAATCGAGCGTCTAATCGAATAAATGTTTTTTTTTGTACAAACACACAAAAGTCGTTTCCTTTTTCGCCGTATATTTATTCTTAATCAACTTAAACGGTAACAATTAGTAATATTTCGGATTTACTTCGGGATTCCTATGCTTCTTATCCCAAGCTGCTAACCACTCATCGTCGGACAAGTCGTCTTCGTCGATCGGTACTTTGAATTGGTCTGGGTCTTTTGGTGTAAGGTCCAGTTTTTCTCCGTCAAACAATTCTTGCGCTCCTAGGTATTCTCCCGCAACAAGAGACTTCACCATATAAGGTCCTTCTAGTTCGTAGCCTTAAATAGGATTAAATTACGATAACATTTTTGATTTGATGGTCGGTACAAACAAATTAATTTTATTAACTTGTTTTGACAGGTGATTAACTGCATAATTAACTACAAGCAATTAAAGGAGTGGACTGTATAAAAGTAAGGTGTTGGGGTTTTAAACATAGATTATGTGAATTGAAACTCGATAGGTATGTTAATGTACTTTAATAATGCCATTATTCATATGCAATTGATGTAAAAAATATAAGTACAATTTTTTAAATACTTCTTAATCTACTTCCATGCATTCAATCATTCACTCACATAAAAACTAAATACAAAAGGGTGCTTAATTAAAATTGGCACTAAAAAGTCTAGATTTGTTACTTTAAAAATGGAACTTTGTATTTACATTTTAAACTTTCCTTTCATTCTACAAAATATCTTGATTTTCGCGTTTCTCCACTATTGTCGTAATCAGGGGTAGCCTTTTAGACTTCACACATTGGATTCATGTAGCTGGGCTTTGAATAGATTTTCTCTACTGCAAATTTGCAGACGCCATTTCACAGTGTTTCTTCAACTCAGGTACGCCGAGACGCTGCGTTGTTTCTGGCTATAAAGAATTGCGTTACAAAACGCCTAAACGTGAACAAAAATAACAGAGGTACACTAAATATTCTCTAATATTTGTACATACAATCCGAAAATCTGTCTAAAAGGATGGGACCTTTTGGCGCGAAGAGGAGAACGAGAATTTTCGTTCTTGCTTGAGTGAACGTTAAACTTGCACTGCTATATGATCATTCTTACGATCTCGGGAGGGACAATAACGCGGGAAAGTTACGCGTTGGTTTTATCTGAGAGAGGGGGAAAACGTCTTTCTTTCTTTGACACACTGCTGTTTACTGACGGAGACACGAATATATTAAATTGAAAACGGTTGAATTGAACCCAATTGAAATGGCAAAAAGACATTTAGCTGTATAGGATGGAATCGACTATCCAGGTTTGAACTAAGGGCTATTGAAGAACTGACATATGCTAATTTAAATGCAGACATTGGGTTGCACCCAGGGTGAAATAAATATATTTTGAGTTTAATTACATTTCATTCATATTACATACATACAGGGTGTTATCACCAAACTATACGGTGAAAAACCATAGTTTCTACACGTGTTGAGGTGTTTCCTCAACACAGGCCCTTTTCAACAACGTTGCGCTATTATATGACTTTCCTATTGGCAAAACTAGTTCGTCTAGTTCAGGAATAGAAATATAGTATTTATGTCGGGCACTAGTTTTACCAATTCAGTTCGCTACTAGGCAATTTTCGACGGCACAGAACCATCATATTTAAGTTGTATTGGTTTCTTATGATCTATATAACGCCATAACATACTTTAATACTGTCTTAAGCAAGGTAGATCCGGCAACGTTGCGGGACAATCTACTACAATAATCATAAGCGTCTAGGTGCACCGCAATGGATTTTATAATTCATTGCCTTATTGAACACATCTGGCACGCAAGCATAGATAGCCCTACTCACCTGGGATACTGAAGTTTTATTTATTGGCATTTTGTCATTAGGGGGTATTTAGCACCTAAGTGGATTCAGAGGAGATGACTCTAGGCTCCCTTAGGCCTAGGGTTAATGTCATGTATGGTACTACGACCAAAGGCCGTTAAGAGTTAACAGTACTCAAAAATGACGTTAACCCAGTAGTATAGCATAGTGGCGTAGGACTGTAATTATTATTTATTTATTTATTAACAGAATCCATTTGCATTGTAGTCATTAAAATATACATACAAAATATAATAAATTACATTCAAATTACGTAAAAAGTATCACATATCACAAAACAAAATCGCAGTAACTACACTAAATCTATTAACACAGCCAAGAACTACTTACAAGGGAACAATTGGGTTGAGGATAGAATATCTTACAAAATTTGTTTCAGTTTGTTCTTAATGCTACCAAATTTAGAGTAAAACAAATTTATTTGGGATTCTTGTTTCGGTTCCGAGCGAAGCAAGACCTGTTAAGGATCTTACAGGTTAAATTGAGATCTGCGAGTTTTTGAACGTCTTTATTTTCGGTATTTAGCAGCATATTAAAGCTAGCTATTAATTGTTACTTCTGTGCTCCTGCTACAGAGAAGTAATTAGGGTCGTAGAGCCACTGATTTTTTTAGTATTTCCGGGGCGGAACCCGGAACCCACCTTGAGAAGATGTCTTGTGAGACGGATGACGACGTCTCTGTCATATCGATAGACTCTGATTCAGGAAATTCCCTAACCGAGTGCCGCATTCAGCTATACTTGAATAAGTTAAGAAAACACACTAAATGCGGCCGTTGTATAGAGATTATACCGCTGCTAATCAACGCAAACACGGGCTCGAAACTCGAAGCGAAGACAGCCATAGATACCGTGAAAACCCACCTTGCTAGAGATCATAAGGCCGTATTTAAAAGACTAGCCACTGTCCAAGCAAAGATAGACTGTGGATTCAAAAAGTCAGGCATTAAAGATAATGCGAAACTTACTGGAACTGAAACGTCCCCTAACACGAAAAAACAAAAGTTAGGGAACGTAGTAACGACCGAGCCATCGAAAGAAATTGGCCTAAAAAGCGAAGCGCAAAAAATTGCCGATGAAAAAGCGCCTGGCAACAGCGAGACGACTGAACTTGCGCAGTTTCACTCTGCGCACCTAGAAATCGAAGATACGGACAAGACACCCTTCAAAACACCGTACAAAACGATCCCCTTCAAAAAAGGGATCCGTATGGTGCAACTAGACGTAGGGGGTGAGCCCCTACCCACTAAGAATAGGTATGAGGCCTTAACCGACTCGGAAATTGATGATAATGACGATAGAACCAGCGTTGCTTCTTCGCAACTTTCTACCGCGCGTAAAGTGCGTAGGAAAAGTAAGACAGCCCCAGTTAAGACACCGAAATCAACCCCTAAAACACCCCAGCAGAAGAAGCCCGCATTACCGCCACCCATCGTTATAAAAGGAGGAGCTCAAGACCACAAAGTCATTAGGCAAACGTTACATGAAATGCACGTTATACAATACAACCTCAAGTATACGAGGAACTCAGTCATTATATACTGTAACCAAACTAAGGACTGGGCAAATCTTAAGCGTCTGTTTGAGCGAGAAGGCGTCGAATTCCACTCCTATGCGGACACCACTCAAAAGACACACGCCTTTGTATTGAGAGGCTTAGACGGCGGATTCAATACAGAGGAAATCCGAAATTTGTTAGCCGAAGAGCATGGACTTACAGTTAAGTCGACCTACGAGATGAAGAAGACAAGAGCCCCGCTTTATCTCGTAGTATTAGACGCATCAATTACACTGCGAAAGCTGAACCAAGACTGCAGATTATTAAATCATGTTAGGATCTCTTGGGAAAACCGGAGAGCAACCAAAACTGTAATGCAGTGTAAGAGATGCCAGGGGCACGGGCACTCTATGACCTACTGCCAAAGGAGCTGGGCCTGCTCTAAATGTGCAGGTCCGCACCAGATCATAGAGTGCAACAGCAATGTAATCAGATGTGCAAATTGCTTTGGAGACCACAGAGCAATAAGCGCACCATGTCCTGTGTATTTGTATAAAATACTGCAAACACAAACTCAATCAACAAACCAGACGAAAAAGCAAGAGTTCAAACCTGCACCGCCACCATCCAACCCCGCCTGGCAAAGTAACAAAGGCGGCACGTCCAGAGAAGCCGCAGATAACTACCAGCAACAATTTCCTGAGATCAGAAACAGAAGACAAACGCAACAACAAAAGGTTAGTCTTAGTCAGGGTCAAGCCAATTTAAACAATAATGCCAATAATAACACTGTAATAAAAGCTCAATCTAACAACCCTAATCGCATCTTAAACAGCGTAAATAACTTACACAACTTGCAAAATGCAGTAAATCGCATTAACAATTTAGTAAACTTCAATGAATTACTCCGTGCTTTAACCGACTACGCTGATATTCTCGAATCCTGTCAAGGAAATAAAATAGAGGTTCTACAGGCCTCTATGAAGTTCTTCACGGAGGACTTCAATGGTTATAATATATAGTATACTCGATGCCTATTAACGTTCTGTCATGGAACTGTAATGGCATTCGCTCGAAACTCGGAGAACTGAAAAATTTCATTTATGCTAATCCGAATTTCCATATAATATTTCTGCTTGAAACCAACATCGATGCTGGTTTCAGGCTGAAATTCTACGATAGACAAGTTCTGCGTTTTGATAGGCCCGATCGACGCGGGGGAGGCGTGGCTTGTCTGATACACAGGTCAGTCCTTTATAAGCAGGTTGTAGGCCTGACGACCATCATTGAGCATGTAGCTCTCGAGCTGGAAGGTGGCCTGCGTATTGTCGGCGCTTACTCTCCCCCGGGTCTCCGCCTCCAGGAAGAGGATATTCTTGCTCTGCTGCCTGCTGACAGGAAGACGCTCCTGATTGGTGACATAAACGCAATGCATGCGAGTTGGCGTGGTTTTTCCAACGGGAGCGGACGCTTGTTACACAGGTTAGTGGAGCAGAATATTGACTTAGTCTATCATCAAACTCCAAATCCAACACATTATCCTGGTAACCGATTCAATCCATCGTTCCTGGATATAGCTAACACCCGAGGAATAACTAATGCTTCAGAGCTCTTAGAGCTGGACGAGCTCAACTCGGACCACCTCCCAATCAAGATTAGTCTACGCTCTAGGCTAGAAGTAGCACAGGAGACCTTCCTGTCTTACAAAAAACTTGATTGGAGGGAGTTCCGAGCGAGGCTTAGCCAAGCAACAGTTGTTCCAAGACAGATAGACTCTATCCCAGAACTCGAGAGCGAGGTGCAAGCTCTAGTCACAAACATCTAGCGCGTCAGAGACGCAATTTGTCCTACTGTTAGTAAACCTACTGTCAGTAAACGATCGTTCACTGACACATTTCCAGATCCCATCACAAATCTCATCACTTCCCGTAACCGTATCCCGCGTAGGTGGCAGCGTACTAGGGTCGCCGAAGACCGTGTACGATTTACCACACTCACTGCGGAGATAAAGGCACGCATTGCAGCGTTTAGGAATAATAAATGGATGGACTATGTCAATACCATCAACCGTCACGATGGCTCGCTGTGGAAGCTCGCCAGGCGAGTTCGAGGAGGCCCCGCAGAATTTCCTGAAATTCTGCATCAAGGAGATACAATTACCGATAACGGCGGGAAAGCGGAGGCCTTCGCGAACTACCTGGAGGGCGTCTTCAGCGAGACACCGAACTCGACACCATTTCACGACGTAGTAGACGCTGCAGTGGACAGTTTTACGTCCACAAAATATCCTATTGCCCCGGAGGTACTAGGTAAACTTCTTGTCACCCCACTAGAAATCAAGAAGGTTCTCGCACGCCTACCCGGAAACAAAGCCCCCGGTTCTGACGCCATTCAGTATATTCTTCTTAAGAATATGCCGAATAAAGCCGTCATCCACTTAATGCACATCATAAATGCTATTTTACGTCTTCAACACTTTCCGCTTCCCTGGAAGAAAGCGGTGATAATACTGTTTCCTAAACTGGGCAAAGATGCGAGACTCACAGCCTCGTATCGCCCCATATCACTACTAGACACGTTGGGCAAAGTAGCCGAGAAACTCATAATGTCGAGAATTAGCAGTGTCGTTGAAAATCTGAGGATTTTGCCCCATGAGCAGTTCGGCTTTCGCTGTGGACATAGCACTACTATGCTTGCAGCGAAGGTCGCGCAAGATACGCTCAATGGCTTCAACGAGAGCAAGGCAACGGCACTGTTACTGCTCGACATAGAGAAGGCATTCGACAAGATATGGCACAATGGGCTTGTATACAAGCTTTTTGCTATTCATGGCATGCCACTACATCTAGCATCCCTCATTGCGTCGTACCTTGCGAATCGCTCTTTCTCGGTTCGTGTTCACAGTAGCACTTCAGGGCCAAGGCGCATCAAGTCTGGTGTGCCCCAAGGAACAGTATTATCGCCGCAAATATTCAGTCATTATATAGCTGACTTTCCCTCACACCCCTTAACTTCCTTTGCCCTGTACGCTGATGACACTGTGATCTATTCGCAATCGTCAGACGTGCAGGTAGCAAAAGATAACCTCATGCAACATCTCAACCTTCTAGCCCCCTATTATAGGGACTGGAAAATCACCCTAAACGCGGCGAAGACAGAACTAGGTATCTTGACACACAAGCGTAACGTTGATTTGACGCCTATAGTCATAGGCAATGTGGCTATTACGCCGAAAGACCCAGTCAAATACCTAGGGATAGTCTTCGACCGCAAACTCCTGTTTTCCAAGCACGTCGCGGCAATAAGGGCTAAAAACATACTGACGCAAAAAAGTCTGAATCCTTTCATCAGAACCAGATCTTACATGAGCCCGACTAACAAACTCACAATCTACAAAACAATCATAAGACCGATGCTTCTCTACGGAGCGCCAGTCTGGTGTTCCATAGCGAAGACACACTTGAAACATATACAGACCATACAGAATAGATACCTGCGGGCTGCTTTCTCCCTGACATTATGGGACCGTGTGCCTGTCACGGTGTTACATAATATGGCAAGCATTGATTATATAGACCAACACATTAATAGGCTTTCTTGCAAGTTCTATGATTACGGTATCAGGGGGTCAGAATTGACCGCAGGTATCGCTAACATACGGTATAATCCACTACGACAACTCAAACACGGACCACTGTACAAACACACGGACCTGTTCTATCAAGAACTTCGACCACCTTAAATGACTAACATACAGACAAAACGCATCACTCGAGACATTAAACTCGAATTAATTGCACATACAACCATGAACAAGACCAGACATACAGAATACAGACTCGCCGCAGCCACGGAACCGCGCGTGCTATCCCCTCCCTGGCAACCTCTGCGTGTTCCGAGCGAACAACTATATGTTATAACCAGCCCCTAAGGGCAAACATGTACACATCATGTATAAATATACACGATGATGTGCATACTACAATTGGCAATCATGCCAAATACTTGTATATATGTATATATTGTATATATTGTATATATCAATGTTACATGTTGTGCCGTCCATCTAATTTTAAGCAGGTTTTTTGAGACATAAACTTTTTCCTGCGTTCCCTAGGCTTGACCAACACTTAAATAAAACTCATCTGATCACCACAGCCTTCTAGGCAAACTTACAAAGCAGCTAAATTGAAGGGAATATCCCAAGTAATTTTTAAAATAACTTGACCGCTGGCTACTAATCTTAGAAGGGCCTACATCTGCCCAATAATGCCGTAGATGTTTAGTACGCGAGTGAGTTCGCGCAACAAAAGTGCGAAGATAAACTCGCGAAACGAGAACATTTATACACATATAAATAAGATTAGTTATAAGCATAATAATGTCAATTTTGAATAAAGTTGATTCTGATTCTGAAATTTATTTGTCCCAGCAGGCCATTAACCCTGCGAACCAGTCGTGTAGTTGGTTCATTCATGCCATAGTTAGTGTGGTGAAATGGTACTATAAAAGTTTCTGACTGTCTGTTATTGCGAGAAGGAACTCTAAGTTACCTTATGTAAAAAACATAGATCTAGTAGAATTCTTCTTGATTCTAGTGTTGGCAAATTTAGACTATCCCTTACCCATTGATAGTTATATTCATCCCTATGATATCCACTCCTAAATGCAGCAATTCTCAAAAATTTATTCTGGGCCCTTTCAAGCTGTTCAATGTAATTGTAAGATGGGGACCAAACAACCGACCCATACTCCAAAATTGGCCTAACAAGGGAGCAATAAAGCATTCTGAAAGTAAACAAGGACAAGTCAACAGTTGAACGCTGGACAAAACCAAGCACCTTCATTGCCCTATTTGTAACTTGATTGATGTGGCAAATGATAATTTTGAGGCCATCCAGATTCCCAAGTCAGAGACTTCTGCTTTAGAGTTAATTGGAGAGTTATTTATTGAATAAATAAAATTTATAGTTTTTCTTTGCCTTGAAAAAGTAATCTTATGGCATTTGTTAATATTAAGTGACATTTTGTTTAAAGTACACCAATTAAAAACGATTGAAGATCCCCGTGTAGAAGAACAGCATCAATGCTTCTAAAAAATTTTACATCATCTGCGAACATCAAAACACTGCAATTTTTTAGATAGTCCACTAAATCAATTAAGAAAAGGCAAAACAAAACAGGGCCACAATGGGAACCCTGTGGTACCCCTGACGGGACACATATTTCCTCCGATAATGAGCCTCCAAGATTGACCACATGAGCGCTTCCTCCAACAAACACCGATATCCATTGAAGAAGAGGGTTAACTATACCTAGAGCCTTTAGTTTTTCTAAGAGGACCCTATGATTGACTCGATCAAAAGCTTTAGAGAAATCTGTATAAATTGAGTCAACCTGAGATCCCTTCTCCAAACTATTGTATTAACATATAAAACCAAATTGACATCAGCTGATCTTCCTTTAATAAATCCAAATTGTTCCAGATTAAAAACAGTTCTAAAATTCCATGCTATTTTCCTACCAACAAGACAATCCAGTAATTTTGCTAACTGTGATTGGTTACAAACCGCATGATAGTTGGTCATATCACTTCTATTGCCAGATTTAAAAATCGGTTTTAAAAAGCGTTTCTTCCAAGGGGCCGGAAAACAACCCGAACTAAGAGAAGAGTTAAAAATAATCCATATGGGTCTCGTAACTGTACACAAACATTGTTTAAGAAAAAATGCTGGGATTCCGTCTGGTCCACAACACATCCTATTCTTAGAGGAAACAATAGCATCATATACTTCTGTTACTGACAATGATACAGCACTTAAACAAATTGAATTTTCAAAATTAAAAGAAGGTACAGCATTGAGTTGTTCATCTGAGAAAAGCACTCAGCAAACATATTTGCAGTGTCCTTGGCATTCAAGATAACCTTGCCATTATATAGGTCATTCTAGAAGGAATATTAAAATTACTTTGGATAAATAACCAAAAATACTTTGGATCCGCAGAAAGGTTGCTCTCCACTCTATTGATGTATTGTTCATAACAAGCATCTCTCAAAACTTCACACTGATGTCTTAAGGACATAAAATGCTCATAATCCACTTGCAACCCACTAATTCTAAACTTCTTATGTATTTGTTTTTTCTGTATAATCAAATAGCGAAATTCAGAAGAGAACCAAGAGGGAAAAGTAGAAGTTTTATATTTCTTTAGAGGGATAAATTGTTCTATTAAAGAGTATATAATACCAAAAAATATAGTTACAATTTTATTAGTTGTTTTATTCAAATCAAAATCAAACCAAATCTTTTTATTTCCAAATAAATGACAATCTACAAAAAAAATCTACAGAACATCAATATTCGGAAAAAGTTAGAAAAAAAATACAAATATAAATATAAATACAAATACAAATATACACACCAGCTGGCGTATAGTTAAAAAACACATAGGTATACATATATATGTACTTACAACAGAATATGTCCTTTTTAATTAGGGCCAATTACAGAAATACAAGCCAAATAAATAAAACAACAAATATGAGTAAAGAAAAACAAATCACATTTCACAATGCCATGGTCTACAGGCACAATACAGTTCACACAAAATAAAGTAGAGATTCAATCACAAAAGCTCGTCTATGCTATAAAATGCTTGAGAGCAGAGATATGTTTTGAGCCTGGCTTTAAAAATTCTCAAAGAAGGAGCATTTTTTATTGAAACATCGAGTCGATTGTATAAGTGAATGCTCTTTACTAGAAAATTCCTCTGAAATGCAGCCGTCCTATGTTGCTGCGGTACAATGCGACCCTTGTTTCTTGTATTGTAGCAGTGAGTAGGCTGACTGCTCAGAAAAGCTTCAATGTTTTTATGTACGTACACGCACACTTCTAAAATATAAATTGAGGGAACTGTAAGAACACTAAGTTGCTTGAAATATTCACGACTGCTTTTTGATATGTTGTTCAATAAAGCTAGGGATTACCCCCCATTTTAACGCGACCCAGATAAAAAAGCTCCCTCTGCATTGATCCTGAAAAATCTTCACCTCCTCGGAAATGTGCTTTTCCCATGACAAAGTTATTATTTTTCCGGCGTCTTCGGTTTAGTACGATGGTAAATCCTTGCTGATTCTCAGCTGATTAATTGTTTACATCAACTGACTGATGACACCTTTCAGATTTTCCTCTCTCTCTTTCTTCCTCATGGCGTAGATTGCTCCCGGCCATTGACCTATTGACAGAAGATGAAGAGGAAGGGTTGGCAACATTGGTTTGTATCGCAGCGTTTTGATGAACAGCTGATTTTATGACATTTCCCACCACATTTCCTGTCTTCATGGGATGGGGGGGCGGCGTTGTCACATTGACACAAACATCCTGTGAGCACAGATTTTCCTTTCGACCCTCCAATGAAAATCTTACTAGATCCTTGTCGTTATCCAAGATAATTCTGGACATAGTTTGAAACTTATTTTCAAGGCGTTCTTCAATAACCTCCAAGACCTCATTGAGCAGTTGTTCCCTGGTTATGCTGTTCATCATGACATCATTACTCGATTCAGTTAGATGTGTTATTGATTGCAGTACCTGCTCCCTTTTTAACGCGTATTTTTACCATTAAAAGTTCACTTTAATTATCGAATTTAGTACCAAATTGTGTGGTTTTAAATAACGCGTCTAACGAACGACAATTTGTGAAAATCAGTGATTTCCTGTTGGAATAATCTACGAAAATTCCAAGGCTATTACCAAAACTGTGCATATAAACATTTATTATTATTAGTACGAAGCTTGTTATCAGCACATTCCTTAAAGGATTTCGAAGGCTTTAATTATTAGTGGAACGGATTTTGACTTTATAACTGTGAATTAAAACTACTGTGATAAAACTATTGAATAAAAAATGAGTACAAAATTTATACTTAAATGCTGTGCAAGCAAAGCATACAGCTATTATTGTTGCATTTCTTGTTCGCATATCTTTCATCCAAGCTGCCTGGAAAGGGATTTTAAAACACATTTAAAAGTAAGTGATCAGAAAATTTCATGTTCAAAAAATTGTCAAAAGAGTAAAAAAGGAAAATCAGTTGCTTAAAATACCACTAGCTGAAAAGAATGATTATGCTGATCATGATAAGGATGCAATTATAAGAGATTTAGAGCTTCAATTGACTAATGTAAAATCTACTTCAAACAGCCTGCAAATTGATTTAAACAGACAAAGAAAAAGAACACAGGAGTTTGAAGATGAAGTGTTTGAATCTGAAAAACAAATTATGATGTGTAAGGAGGAGAAAATTGCTCTCGAGGAATCGCTTAATAATTACAAAGATAAAATTCTTAACTTCGAAAAAGAGCTAAAAGAACTCACGACCTTAAACCGAAGCATGATAAACTCTATTAGGATCTAGAGATGGAAAACAAGGCATATAATAATGAAATATGCTCTCTGAAATCTCAGTTAGAGGGGCAAAACATAATAGAGCAAGTGACCATTCAAAAGAATTCCAATCCAGAATCTGCTATCATTTCCTGTGACCAGAGGAATGTCTACATTGCAAAGAAGCCTGCTGGGTCAGTAAAGTTTCTTATACTTGGTGACCAGACTGTTAGGTTTCTAGACAAGGGACTTCGACGTGACTTGGGATCGTCAGCTGAAATCTTGACTATCATAAAGCCTGACGCCTTCAGCAGGAGTGTATTGGAAGATCTGGGTAATTTAGTGAGTGACTTTGCAGACAACGATTTTGTTATTATTGGTTTAGGTTCTAATGATCTTTGTGCAGGTAGATACCCAAGCATTCATTTTATTAATTACACATTAAAATCCTGTCTGCAAACAAACATAATATTCTTGTCTCCTGTCTCCTTACAAAATAAGAATGCTCACAAGGTTTTCTATTTTAATTGTAGGCTTAAGAGCTTTGTTGAATATGTAGATAGATTTACCGAAAATCATACTTTGTTTTTTAATTCTTGTGATGACGAAGGTTTTAAGTTGAAAGGAAATCTGATTACTGTACCTTTATTAAAATTTATTAAAAACAAGAAACGAAAGATGTCTAACTTAGTTCATGTTAAATGTTGTTTCAAAAGTGTTCAAGAAGGATTTTGTTTCAACGAAAACCAGAACATAACTATTGTTGATACCGAATTGGCAAATGAGTCTGAAGCAGAGGTGAATGTTGGTCAGAATTCTGGGAGTATTTCGGGTTCTTTTTTTAGATAGTTCCAAATCAAGTGCTTTATTATTAAATATTCAATCTATTAGAGCCAAAGTAAGTGAACTAGAACTGTGTCTGGAGGAATTGAATTATCCTTCAATTGTTCTGATATCAGAGCACTGGTTACGGTTGTATGAACCCATTTATATCAATAATTATCAGGTTGTAGCCGAGTTTTGTAGATCAATCTATTCACATGGCGGTACTATGATACTTGTACATGGAGACTGTATGACTAGTAATAAGTGTAGGTTGAAGAGGGTGGACAAATATGTAGAGTTCTGTTCTGAAATCAATTTTGAGTGTTGTGTTATCTGTTCTGAAATTTTAAATTTGTATATAGTATGTGTATATCGTTCCCCCGCTTCTTGTGTTTACACCTTTCTTTTAAAGCTAGAATCTGTTTTAAGTGCTTTGCCTCCCTGTGCATCTATTGTTGTGGCTGGTGATTTTAATATTAATTACGCTGATAAGAATTTGCAGGTGGTTAAATATTTCCAACATTTGTTAACTTCTTTTGGCTTGGAAAACCATGTGGACTCCTTTACCAGGATCACTCAAAGCTCTGCCTCTATGTTGGACTACATATGCTCTAACCTTGGAAAAAGAACGTCTTACTCTGTCTTAACAGCCGGTTTATCGGACCATGAGGCGGTACTTTCTAGAATTGATCTTAAACATGCATCAGGTAATGACAGTAACATAAAACATGATCGCATTTTTTCTAGGAGTAATTTTCTAAAGTTCTTTAGTGCATGCTCAAATATGGACTGGGGTAGATTGAGTGATTTGGGTGATGAAAGGGATACACTAACTTTATTTCATAGTCAACTCATAGGGGTTTTCGAAATACACTTTCCTATTGTGACACTAATGCAAAAATCAAAAAAAATCCTGGATGACCAAGGGACTGAAAGTATCGGCAATCGATGCTGTGTTTACATTTTCTAAAGAAGTTTGCCCTCAACAATGATTTCTTTATAAATTATTTTAATACTTATCGGAGAATCTACCAAAATTTAATCAAAGTTGCTAAGTTAAGATTTTATGAGTATAGGTTAAAGAATTCATCTAACATGCTAAAAGAAGCATGGAAAATTGTTAACTCTTTAAGAGGAAAGAATACATACAAGAAGAATGTCTCCAAATTGGATGCAGATCTTATTAATTCATTTTACTGTTCAATCGCTTCTCAACTCTCCTCAAATATTCCATCTTCTGCTATGGACCCTCTTAAGTATCTTCAAAATATGTCTGTCCATAATACATTCCACTTTAAACCTGTCATGGTTGATGAAATTGTTTCCATTTTAAATGAAGTGAAAAATAAAAATTCTTCTGGGTGGGATGGAATTTCAGTTAAAATCTTCTTAAATCTTCTAAACTCAGCGCTAGCTTCACTAGCCGAGTGTATTAATAACTCATTCCTAACAGGCAATTTCTCAGACTTACTTAAAAAAGCTGTGCTTATTCCGATGTTTAAACAGGGAGAGGACATTCCTTCAAACTATAGGCCAATCTGACTACTGCCAACATTAACAAAAATAGTAGAGAAGGTTCTTAAAAGGAGAATGATGGATTTTCTGGATAAAAATCATATTTTAAACAGTTCTCAGTTTGGGTTCCAGTCATCAAAAAATACCAATGATGCAATATTCAATATGTTGGAAAACCTCTACCTGGGATTCAATGATGGTGACGTGGCCGGCATGGTGTTTTGTGCTGCGTGTCACACAGAATACTGTTGAGTAAACTTGAGATCTGTGGCTTTAGGGGATGTATATTGAAGTGGTTTGAATCATATCTCTCTAATAGGAAGCAGAGGGTGGTGTTTGGTGAGCAAGTCTCGGATGAATTAAGCATAAAGGAGGATATACCTCAGGGATCTGTCCTCGGACCTCTTCTTTTCCTTCTTTATGTGAATGGTCTCCCCACAATAATCAAGTATGGAAAGTGTACCTCTTTTACATATGATACTACCTTGCTGTGGCATAAGAAAGATGCACAGGTTCTGTCTAAAATGGTAAATCATGACCTAGATAGGGAAAAGGAATGGTATGATTGTAATTGTTTGTCTTTTAATGTGTCCAAGACCAATATTATAAATTTTAAATGTAGCCTGGAGAATGTAGAACTCAACACTGAACCCATTTTAAAAACTCATTGTAGTACATTTTTAGGAATAGTCATCGATGAGAAATTGAAATTTGACAAACACATTGAGCAGTTATCATCCAAACTAGCTTCAGGGTGCTTTGCAGTAAAAACAATTTCAAATCAACTTAATAAACAAATAGCAAAAAATGCTTATTTCACATCAATAAATTCACACATAAGGTATGGAATTTGCTTTTGGAGTAACTGTTCAGCGGGTTTGTTCCAGTCCGTATTTGTTTTACAGAAACAGGCTATCCGATATCTTTGCAATATCAGAGGTAGGGAATCATGTAAGCCATATTTCATCGCGGAAAAAATATTAACTCTGCCTTCAGTCTTTATTCTTGAAACTGCTTGTATGAGGCACAAGAAATACTCCTTGATAATGGCAAGTAACAATAATTATACACGCTCTTGTTATAATATAAACCTCCCGATACCAACTTCGGCGTTAACTCAAAACTCTATTTTTTATGAAAGCAACAAGTTATTTAATCACCTTCCACGTTTATTAAGAAGGCTGACCTGTCCCAAAACTTTCAGAAAAAAAATATTACCTGAAAAAGCATATTATAATGTTGAAGAGTTTTTCTCCGATAATATTTGATTTGATTTTATTTTATTTAGATATGAAGAAATGTATGTTGTTATATGGATAAGTAATTTCAATGTATAAAAAGGTTTGTCTGTTTTTTTTTTGTATTTTATGTAGAACGAACTTTGTATACCAGTACTGTATAATTTAGAATTAGGATCTACGCTTTGTCTACAAGAATGTATATATTCTTCAGATAATAAAGCATATTTTGACTTTGACAAGATTTCCATTATTAAATGGCTCCGTAGATACTCCAACATCAACAGTATTATCCAAATTCTTTACATAATCGAATTTGAAAAATTCGCCTATGCAATCACGGCACCAGACTAAGACTGTTCGTTTTAGCAATTGCACATCTGATCTCTTGGGAAGAAATTTTGCTGCAATCTTTACAAGAGACTTTCTTGCAATTATCACAAGCACAACCAAACAAACAACCCTTGCTCTCCTTAAAATAGCAGATCTGATCACAAAATGCACACTGTAATTCCTCCATAATCCCCAAGAATTTTCAATGGGAGGCACTGACAACGTGTCAAAAATTACTTTATTTTAGTCACACTAATTTTTAATAAATTCACAGTTTTAAGCCGAAGCTTTGCGCAATTCACAAGCACAAAACTCTAAAGGTTACTTCCAACCCAAATTCAGAAGATAGTTTTTTGTTGTTCCAACTGTAAGTGCTATGTCAAGGACGCTCAAAGAATGAAAGTATTAATTGAGCAACTGGAAAAAGTGAAATCATCAAACAAAAAGAAAGATATTCATATAGAAAAATTGAATGCCAAGCTTCAAGAAGTCTCGAGTGAACTAAAAAAGGAAATTGATGAACTAACTAAAGATAATCAAGACAAGAAAACACATATCCAACGGTTACAGCGTAGGAGTGTTAACTATCAAGATGTCGTCGAGAATGCTGAAAACGAGTATTTTAATCAAATTAGCAGCCAAAAAGAAGAAATGAAAAAGTTAAACAACGAGATTCTTAGGCTAATGCAACAAAATAAAATTTTGTTGGAAAATTTAAAAGAAATAGAAGAACGAGAGAACAAATTAAAGTCGGATATAAATGAGTTGCACACGCTTAAAAATAAAATGTTGGTAAGCATAGAAACTCTCACGAAAGATAATGAGGTGTTCACTAACGATTTGAAAAAGTGCAACTTCGAATTATTTAATGCACGAGACGAGATCCATATGCTCAAGCAGATGAGACCAACTGAGTTAATTAATAAACACCAGAGTCAATCAAACGAACCTGCCAAACACAAGAACGCAACACAGAAAGCGCCAAAGAAGGTTCGGAAGCCACAAATTTTAATTTATGGAAGCAAGTCGAGTGCAATGGGAACAGGTCTTATGGTCAGAAAGCACTTAATAAATGGATTGGACATAAATTGTCAGTATAGAAGCAACGCTCTGATGGATGATTTTATGAATGATGTCGAGGTTTTAACGAGAAATTTTTACAAAAATGATTTCGTGATACTCTTTACAGGTAAAGAAAATGCTGCCCAAGGAACGAGCGTCAGTGGCGCTACTTTGGATGGACTTTCTAAAATCATGAAGTTTACAAATCTTATCATAGTTGGACCGCCATATGCCCGTAATAGACAGATTCTCAACAAATTTATCTTGGATGCTGACTTTATTATATACAACAGAGTATTTAATAGTAAACATAAATCCCTTTTTCTTAGCTTCGATAATTTTACAGCGGTGAATGACAGAAACCGGCATGCAGAGCCAAGTTCTAACGCAAAACGAGCTCTTATTTATTACATCAGCGGACAAATTAAAAATTGGTTTAAAACATCCGATAGTTTAAATATTCACGAAAGCGATATGATGATTGCTCCTGAATCTCCACCAAATTTTTGCCAAGATCCAGTTCAGACGATGACAACGTAAATTGCTTAAAAGTGTACTACCAGAACACCCGGGGTCTACGCACTAAAACAATTCAGTTCTATAACGAAATGGTAAACTCCGATTATGACGCAGTTATTTTGTCAGAGACATGGCTTAATGAGTCTATTCTAAATGAGGAACTTTTCCCGAGCAACTTTGTGGTTTACCGAAAGGATCGTAATACCATTCAGACAGGCAAAGAAAGGGGTGGCGGAGTGCTCATAGCAGTCAGGGCATCATACACATCTACCATCTACTCCGAATAATACCGTAGAGGAACTGTGGGTTGGTGTGGACGTTGACAGTATGCATTACGTGTTCTGTTGTGCATATATACCTCCTTCGTCGCCATTATCAGTTTATGAAGAACATATTGGCTCTGTGAGTTACATTATGGACAGGAAAATTGACTCAAGGGTTACAATTCTTGGAGACTTTAATTTGCCTAACTACACAAGAAACTCAAAACCGATAGATGTAAGAGAACATCCAATTTCTGATGATTTTCCTGGTTTCATGAACGATTTAAATACCGAAATCTCCTCAATTTTCATTTCAAGTAATGACCGTGAAATATTATTGTATGACTGCGTGTATTTCTATGATTTAAAACAAATCAACAACGTTTCTAATTGTAATAAAGTAATATTGGACCTTGTTTTTTCCAACTGCCAAGACATATCGCTGTCTGAGTGTAAGCAACCTCTGACGTCAACGGACGCGCACCATCCTGCATTGATAGTTAATTTTTCCGATGTCGAATCAATTTGCATGCAGGATGAGAACGTACCTACTTTAAATTTTTATAGGGCCGACTATGTCAAAATTAACGACTACTTAGAGAAAGCTGACTGGCAAGTGCTCAACTCACCACTAGCAACCATTGACGCTAAAATTGAGTACTTATACAACACCATATATACTGTAATTAATATGTATGTACCTAAAAAACTGTGCCAGGACATTAAATTTCCTAGCTATTTCTCACAACAAGTTCATAAAGGATAAAAACAAAACCTTAGACAGACTTAAGAGAATCAAGGGACAGAACGGCCATCGTGAGATTTGGCTGGATCAGGAATATAAAAACTTGAGAATCCATACTAAACTGAGTATTCAAAGGAACTATGATGCGTTCATTCGTTCATCACAGCAAAACTTTATTAGGAACCCTAAATCCTTCTGGTCCTACCTGCGGTCGAAACGATGTTTGTCTGGATATCCTGAGCAGATGCGGTACAATGGTGTCATAGGTTCTGACCCTCATATGATAGCAGATCTTTTTTCCGAGTATTTTCAGTCTGTCTATAATGCCAACGATAGTGCTTCCATTAACAATTCCCCGAACCTTTTGGGAACCAACATTAATTTATGTGAAGTAGAGGTGACTACCGATTCGGTGTTTGAAAAGTTGGCAACGCTTAATGTAAACAAGGCTGCTGGCCCCGATGGGATAGCTCCCGTGTTTGTAAAAAATTGTAGTCCTACCCTGGCCATGCCCTTGAGCATTATCTTTCAATGCACCTTGCAATCAGGAATATTTCCAACGATATGGAAGAAGGCCACAATCACCCCCATCTTTAAGAGCGAAACAGGTCAGATGTAACCAACTATCGCCCCATATCTGGCATATCATGCTTTGGAAAGGTGTTGGATTCACTGGTCACTGATATTGTATCACCTTCTTTTCGCAATGTTCTATCAGATCATCAGCACGGATTTTTATCTCGGAGGTCGTGTGAGTCGAATTTGGCAGTGTACAGTAGTTATCTTGCAAGTGCACTGGATGCTTCTGTGCAAGTGGACGCGGTCTATTTTGACTTCCAAAAAGCCTTTGATGTGGTTAGCCATAGAATTCTCTTAAATAAATTGAAAAACTATGGTATTGGTAACCCTCTACTATCCGGGTTGAGTAGCTACCTAATGGGCCGTATACAGAATGTAAAGTTTAAAGGGTCTTTATCCAGGGATATTACCGTGTACTCCGGAGTTCCGCAGGGATCACATCTTGGACCAATGCTCTTCCTGCTTTTCATAAACGATTTGGCCGGTGTATTCAAGAAGTGTCACTTTTTGTTCTTTGCTGATGACCTAAAGATTTATTGTAGAGTTGCCAACGATAGGGCATGTATGCAGCTGCAAAGCGAAATTGATGAGTTGGTTGAATGGTGTTCAAGTAACGCAATGACTCTAAATACTACGAAAAGTAAGATTATATCGTTTTCAAGGAAAAAACTGCTTATAGACCACCCATATTCGATCAAGGGGATACAACTGCAGCGGGTGACTGTAATTAACGATCTTGGAGTTGTATTTGATAACGAGCTGCGTTTTACTCAGCATATTGACAGCGTCGTTGCAAAGGCTTTTAAAATGGCAGGATTCATTATGCGGCAGTGCTGGAACTTTAAAGATATTGTGGCACTTAACGCAATATACTCTGCATTGGTCAGGAGCCATCTTGAGTATTATTGTGTCGTATGGACGCCCCTATACCAGATTCGTGTCAAGCGTATTGAGAGGGTGCAGTCCAAGTTTGTGAATTTTCTTCTTTTTAAATTAAACATAGACAAATCGAATATGCTTTACAAAGATCGCCTCAATATACTTGGCATTGATTCACTGGAGACACGAAGAATTAAACTGAACATGTCATTTGGGCATAGAATCATCAACAACTTGATAGACTGTCCCGAACTTTTGGGCCTGATTAGATTTCGCGTCCCAGCACGACCTACAAGACAGCTTGAATCATTTTCCCTGCTACCCTATCTAACTGATGTTGGAAGGAACGCACCAATTAATCGAATCATGGATTACTTAAATAGATTTTTACCCATAAACTTTAATATAAATTGTTCAATACTAACATTTAAGCGTGAAGCTAGATCTCTTATATATCGTGCTTCGGAGTTTCGCTAGTTTTTGTACATTCGTTTGGTTCCTATATCATCTATTGTCTAGTTTTAACTGTTTTGACTGGTTTTAGTAATACAAGTAAAGTAGTGTGTTTTTGTTAGTTAATATCATGTGTATTTATTGTGTGTTATGTATTGACATTTGTTGTCTGTTTTAAATTTTTTAACGTATATTGCTTAATTGTGTGTTTATATTAAGTCGCGTTATGTACCAT
>MU182228.1:354433-382348 GCA_016904865.1 Pissodes strobi
AGCAGTTGCTCAGGTCACGTTCAAGGCTTACTCATTTAATAAAACGGACCACAAAAAAACCTCTTCTTCTAAAACTTTTAATATTAAATGATTTTAGTAATATAACAAAACTTTGCATTTCTCACTATTGGCGCGAAACAAGCAGAATTGGTGCTTATAAAAAACAAACGAATGACCTTGGCGACGTCGCACAACGAAACACCAGACTCAGACCCACCATTATCTGCTATAATTAGACCGACTCGGCCAATGCCGACTATGACGCACTATCAGGAATGGGCAAAAATAGTAATGGGGTGAGATTTGCGATTCTCATTTTTTGCATTAATAAGGTATAGTATAAACAATTAGCTACGTTTGTAGTCATTTTGTGCATATCGCATACCGCAAAAGAGAATTGCAGGACATTTTGCAGGACGTTCGCTTTCGCTGGACAGAGTCTATGAATGCTTGACTGTCCTGCTCAATGCAGGACGTCTGGTCACTTTAGCATTTAAACACCACTATTATTTTACTTAAAATTGTTTTTATTACAGATTTGCAAAATAATTGTTTATAATATCATTTCTAAAATTATACAAGACATCTGCTTGTGGATTAATTGGAGGTATGTCTCCTTGTTGGATTAAATAATCCAATTCTTCCAAATTAATGCCCTCTGGAGGTGGGGGATCACCATCATGCATTTCTCGAGCAATATTATGAAGTATAGCTGTAGCTACCACTATCACTAAACCAGTTTCAAGTTTGCATCTTAATCCATAGGAAAGACAAGGAAATCGTCGCTTCCATACACCTATGGTTCTTTCAATTCCATTTCTAGTGCGAATATGAGATTCATTGTAGAGTTGTTGAGCCCTTGTGTTAGGATTGGCTAGTGGTGTAAGTAAATAGGATTTTAAGGGATATCCACTATCACCTAGAAATATTCTAAAATGGTAACATATCTATTAAATGCTTATTGTTATAAAGTCCTGACAGTTACTTACAGAAGTTTTTGTTGTTTTTAGAACACAAAACAAATAGTCTTAGCTTTTCTTTAGAAAAGGGAAAATATAGCGCTGACCTGACTGAATGCTTCAAAGTAATATTCATTGGTACCTTTAACTAAATACATACCGAGAAGGATTCCTGTGTCAAATTCCCCAGCCTCAAACCTTGTCCTCAGTCGAGAATGGTGAAAAATAGTAGCGTCATGGGCTGACCCTGGCCACCTGGATACGATATTCATTATTTTTAGGTCACTATCACATACGACCTGTACATTGATAGAGAAATATGATTTCCTATTTCGAAATATCTCTCCATCTTCACCACCTATAGAATGAATTGAATTCAGGTTATAGCCAATTTGTATTGGTCCTGATTAGGATCTATTCCAGAGCTTTGTACAAACAAACCAACCCAAGTTTACCAAAAAATTAAAAGTATACTTAAAAGCCAAATTAGTATAAAAACAAATTAACCTAATAATCAACTTACCTGGTGATTGAATTTTTACATGGGTACCGTCAATACAACCAATTACACGTGGAAAACGAGCTACTGTATCAAAATTCGTTTGACAAGATATTTTCTCTTCATGTGATGCTGGCATTTTAATAAATAAATTTCTTTTACTAGCAATAGATTGTGAGACTTTTTTTACAACTCTAGATACAGTGCTTTGATCCATTTTCATAAAGTCGCCTATATTTATTTGATGTCCATCACTTGCATAATATATAAGGGCAGTCAAAAGTTGATTCATCGGTGATATGCTATTATTCCTAAAAAATATACATCTTCTTAAAAAGGTCAAAAAGTTAATTAAAAGGTTTTATTACAAATCATTTTCAAATTCTAAAGTATCTTCTATGAGCTCCAGCACGTATAGTGTTGTACGCTTCGTCAATCTAAATCTTCTGTAAAATGCCATATCGTCCATCTCCTCAAAGTAGTTGGGCCTCCTAAAAATCCTTCGTGGAAACCCAAAGTCGATAATATCTAAAATGTCCATGTCGTCTTCCAGCACAATATCATCTTCAATTTCCATAACTAAAGTTTACTCGCACTTTCTTCGATAATTCCACAAAATTGAAGCAGCTAATCTTTGGTTGCTAATTCAAAATCAAATAAATGACAAGAAGTGCACGCAAAACTGTAAAATATCAAGAAAGTGAGGGTATCAGATAAAATGTGTCTAAAATAAGCCTGGCTTTCAAAATTTAAGCCTTCAAATTTGCCGGCTTAATTTAAAGCGAGCTTAAAGGTGTTTGTGGTTACGGAACATACAAAATTTAAGCGTTAAGCGAGCTTAAGCCTTAAGCTTCGCTTGCCGGTAGACGGTGAATACGGCCATTAGTTCCGAAACAGCGTCGCAATCGCAGAGCAGATGCTCTACTGTTTCGTCCTCCTGTTCACAGCCTCTGCATATAGGTTTCTCGCATAATCTCATTGTGTGGAGATGTTTCCTTAGCTGGCAGTGTCCAGTCAGAATCCCCACCACGAGTCGTAGGGTCTTCCTTGACATATCCAGGTATGCTTTTGCTGCAGACTCATTAGGATAGCTTAAAAACTCCCTGGCCAGTCGACAGTTAGTTGTTTCGTCCCATCTTGCCCTAAAGTCTTCATGGGTGATCTTTTTTATCATATGTATCGTCGTCGCGACAGGTAGGTTTGAAGGGCCAGCTCCGATAAAGTTTGAACCAGCTGCCTTTCTAGCCAATTTGTCCGCTGATTTGTTACCTTCGCACTGTGCATGTCCTTTAACCCAGCACACAGAAATACTGTTTTTGCGGGCAGCATCCTCCAGTGAATTATGGCATTCTAGTACTGACCTGGCTGTAAGTTTACAACTTCTCAAGGCCAGTAGTGCTTGTCTACTATCAGTGTAGATTTTAATAGTCTTGTTCTCAGTATTCCTGCGAACAGCCTCTTTTGCGGCTATGGATATTGCAGCAAGTTCAGACTGAACTATGCTTGCGTGTCCCTCCATAGGCCATTTAAGTTCAATTCGCAAGCTTCGGGAGTAAATTCCACAGCCTGCTCCTTCGGTTATAGGCTCAAATGGTTTTATTTGTACATCATATAGTTTGTCGAAGACAAACTTGGGAGGTATGCTATCTGCACTTACCTGCAGTAGTGGCAGTCTTACGACTGCCCCTTCCCACAGGTGGCGTCTAGTCTCTCCACATTCTATGCTAGGTTGCACACCAACGACTTTGAGCCTTAGCAATGCAGTCAGAGCCACCTCCCTCAGGTAAATATCTAGGGGAGGCAGGCACAACATTACTTCCATGGCTCTGGTTGGGGTTGTTCTCATAGCTCCCGTTACAGTTAGGCAGGCAGTTCTCTGTACCTGACTGAGCTGAAGCATTGCCGTTTTTTGTTGACTCTTGGGCCACCAAACTACGGCTCCATAGGCAATCATAGGTCTTATGATGGCAGTATAGATCCACATTACGACCCTGGGTTTCATCCCCCAGGTTTTACCCACGGTCCTGCGGCACTGTTCATAAGAGATGTATGCCTTCTTTAGTCTTCGTTCTAAGTGAAGATTCCAGGTTAATTTAGCATCGAAGGTGACCCCAAGGTATTTTACCTCAGATGCAAAATTTAGTTGTGTGTTTAGGAGGGTCGGAGGTCGCAGTGGCTCCATCCTCCTTTTTCTGGTGAAGAGCACCATCTCCGTCTTCCTGGGGTTTACAGACAGGGAGTGCTCCCTGCACCACTTTTCGACTAAGCGAAGGGCACTCTGCATTCGATTGCACAGAACTCCTTCAAACTTTCCGTTAAGCAGTATCGTAAGATCGTCTGCATATGCATTGGTGTAGAATCCATCTGAGTTGAGGCGATGCAAGAGGCTGTCGAGAACAAGGTTCCATAGCAGTGGCGACAGAACGCCTCCCTGCGGGCAGCCTCTGGCAACGATGCCTCTCACTACAGTATCTTCCACCTTTATTTGCACGCGTCTCTTCGAGAGCATGTTGAAAATCCAGCCACTGACAGCAGGAGGGACGCCCCTGTTTGTTAAGGCAGCATTGATTTTTCCAAAGGTGGTTTTATCAAACGCACCTTCAATATCAATAAATACACCTAAGGTGGACTCATTATTGTCCAGCGATCTCTCTATCCGGCTCACTGCTGAATGCAAGGCCGTGTCGGTCGATCTTCCCGTAGTGTACGCATGTTGGTTGGGATGCAGCGGTCGGTTGACCAGTACGCAGTCCCTCAAATATCGCTCACACAGCCTCTCCAGAGTTTTTAGCACAAAGGATGTTAGGCTGATTGGTCGATAGGCTTTAGGGACAGTGTAATCCATCCTACCTGCTTTTGGTATGAACACCACTCTTACTTCTCTCCATGCCTTCGGGATGTAGCGCAGCGCTAGGCATGCCCAGAACACCTTTACCAAGTGCGGCAGTAACTCGTCCAAGCCCCACTGTAGTAGAGCTGGACGGATGCCGTCAGTACCTGGCGATTTGAAGGGTGAGAAGCTTAGTACTGCCCATCGTATTTTGTCTTCACTAACTATTTGGTTGGCACTTTGCCAGTCCAGATCAGTAGGTTGAAGGTTTATCTCGTCTGGCCAGTTCCTGTCGTCTGTTACCGACGAACCAGGGAAATGGATCTGCATAAGCAGTTCAAGACTCTCTTGTAGGTTAGCGGTCTTAGTGCCGTCCTCCCTTGTTAGTAGACCTAGGTCGCGATCTTTGTCTTTTGCGAGGACCTTGTAGAGCCGTGCAGTCTGCGAGTGATCTTCGATCTCCTCACAGTAGACCCTCCAGGCCTCACATGACATGTGGTTTATCGCCTTCAAAAGTGAAATTGACAACTGGAAATGACGGGCATTTAAAGATCCTTTACACAAATAGTGCACTATGTAAAAATCGACGTCTCCTATTGGTCGATCCATCTCGTATTACGATATGTCTGCGTGATGCAATCAGTTTCTGTCAAGAATTCTTATGGTGTAGAGGTTTAGATCGTTGGGTCTCACCTGGAAAACGCGGGTTCGAACCCCGTTGCTTTTCTTTATTTTTTTTTAAAGATTATGTTTCTAAACAGCTTTTTTTCTTGATTTTGGGTATGTCTTGGGTTAGATTGGGTTAGCACCTGGTTAGTTTCCTTTTCTTGAGCCCCCGTAGCGAGCGAAGCGAGCGGAGGGCCATGCGGATCGACCAATGGGAAAGGCCGATTTTTTATATAGTGCACTATTTGTGTAAAGGATCTTATAATGCAAATGACGGTCCCTCGTACGGTTTTCATGTTGGAACAAGCCTATTACGTTATCTTTGTGTTTGGAATATGCTACGTTGCCATAATTTCCATGTCATGACATAGTTCATGATCACGGTGGGCATGCGTCGCCAGTGCGGCAATTATTTCCTTTCTCACTTTAGTTCTGCCTATCAGAACAAGATACTACACCTTAGGGTAACACTAATGTTAAAATTTTATAAAAAATATAATAGAACCGCCCCTGTATTATCGCCTGATGTTGATTGACGTTTCATGCTTGCGTCATAACCTCAAATTTCATAATCATAACAAGCAACAAAATCATTTAAGCAAAACAAACCAGAATTAAATACATTTTATTTACGGCCTTTGTCATAAACTTAGGTAATAAGAAAGTACGTTTATCTATTGTGATTTCTCGAGTTAATTGCGTGCAGTTGAAAAAAGATACGCCAGTAGCATGGACTTGTCAAAAAATATTCAAACAATTTGCGTTCTTTTATGTTTCGTTGGCTTTGTGCACCCCTCTTTGCATCCCGTCGTGTTTATACCTGGAGACGGCGGTAATCAACTTGAGGCCAAATTAAACAAGTCTGATGTGGTCCATTATATTTGTGAGAAATCCACCACAGATTACTTTAATATATGGCTCAATATGGAACTGCTTGTTCCCCTCGTAATAGATTGTTGGATAGATAACATTAAATTAATTTATGATAATAATACTAGGACTACACGTAATCAACCTGGGGTAAGTCACTTGAAGCTGAAATAAAAGTTTACTTAATACTTGCATAGATCTTTAATGCAACTTTGAAAAATTGATAAATGATAAAATCATTATTGTTAACAAAGAAATCTCTGCAGGTTGAAATTAGGGTACCAGGATTTGGTGGTAGTGAAACAGTAGAATGGATAGATCCCAGCCATGCTGCTACTGGGTCGTATTTTAAGGATATAGCAAATGCACTAGTCTCCATGGGTTACACCAGGAATGTTAGTATTAAGGGCGCCCCGTATGATTTTCGGAAAGGACCAAGTAGGTATATCTAAGGAAACCTAGCACAGACTCTATTTTTCAAATATTTTCAGATGAAAATCAAGATTATATTATAAGACTGAAGAAACTAATAGAAGACACTTACGAAGAAAACAACAAGACTTCCGTTATGCTTATAGTCCACTCTATGGGTGGGCCCATGTCCCTTTATTTTTTGCACCAGCAACCCCAATCTTGGAAGGACAAATACATCAAGCGACTGGTGGCGCTCAGCGGAGCCTGGGGTGGATCAATGAAAGCCATTAAAGTATATGCCATGGGTGAGTTATATAATTTTACTAGTAGAAAGATGTGGTTAAGTATATCATTTTAGGAGATGACTTAGGTTCATATGTGCTTCGTCCAACCACGATGAGGGCGGAGCAGATATCACAACCTAGCACTGCCTGGCTTTTGCCTTCGCCTCTGTTTTGGAAACCCGATGAAGTTTTAGTGCAAACGGACAAGACAAATTTTACGTTAAGGAATCTACAAGAGTTTTTCGAGTAAGTCAATAAATTCCTATCTCAACTTGGGTATTAGAAATTACTTTATATTTGTTTAATTCTTGATTGTGCAATTTACATGCTGGGCACTGAAAATGTTCATAATTTTCTGTTCATTTCAAACTGTGTAGTCGGCCATATAATTAATTGGTGAAATAGTTTTTTCCTTATTACTTTACAATGTTTAGTTGTTTACCGGATTCTTTTAATTTTATTTCAATTTGTTAATTTAGATGTAAATTTATTTAATTATAGTCAAATGGGCTTGCCCGTGACTGAATAAATAAATAAATAAATGAAGGAAGACACTACACAATAGTAGGGTATTAAAAAGGACCTACATGCGTCTGTGGCATTGGTTTAGAGAGATTTTATTCAAATTTTGGGTTTCTTGTCAAACCAATCAACTTTTTAGTGATATAGTACATGTGCTGCATCACGGTGGTCAAGTATTGAGGAAATTTAGACGTCAATAGCTGAAATTGAGGATTGTTACTGTAGTTATCATTTAATGGAATTTATAATTATTAGAAATAAAAATTTATATATCAGTCTACTCCTCCTAGGGGTATATCTTTTTATGACGGTTGGGAAATGAAGAAAGATATAGAGCCTTATCAACTCCACTTTGAACCACCTGGTGTAGAAGTACATTGCTTGTATGGAACTGGCGTAGCCACTGTAGAACAGTAAGTATTTACTAAGTGTTTAAACTGTTGATTTTGATAGTAGCGCATCCTAACGTTTGCTTTGGTATATTAAATTGCCGTTTTTAAATGAAACTTGCAACAGAAAGCTTAAAATCAGCTTATTCAGGTTTATGTATGTTCATGTCCATGAAGACGTGAGTCACATTTTGTGTCCTAGATATCAGTAAGAACATATTATATATTTAGGGAAACATAGTCAAAAGGTCTCTGCAACTGTTTCAACAAGTTAATGTGTTTATTTAATAAATTGATTGAAAACAATCATTTATAGAAGGGAACTGACTTGTTTATTAGGAAAACACTTAACCTTTTACTCTGTTATAAAAATAGTCGCACACACCTCATGGATCAGGCGATCTTCATAGTGTAAACAACAAGAGATAACATAATAATGGTAATGAAATATTACAAGTTGTCTCCTCGATTAATTGTGGCATGATAAGAGCAAAGTCTGACCGTGTTTGGCTTGGCATAAAAACGCAATTGACCCAAATCAGAAATTATTGCCATAAAAATGTTTAAACGTAAAAATAATTACTTTAGACTTTGAAGATTGGGGGGTATCTATCGCTTTCTAGAAATCTAAACCGGATTTTCAAATGGGTCTTCTCATCACTAAAAATTAATCCTTTGCGAAAAGAGCCCGATTTACTCAGTTTCCTAATTTAACCAATTTTAATATATAATATTTTCTAGATTATACTATAAACCAGGCACCTGGCTAGACGGCACTCCGACCCTTATCAATGGGGACGGCGACGGTACGGTCAACTTGCGTTCGTTAGAGGGCTGCCAACACTGGCAGACTCTCCAAAAGCAGAAAGTCTTTTACGAGCCCTTGCCGAAAGTGGACCATCTCGGCATTCTTCGGGACAATCTTACACTCGAATACGTAGCGGCCTTGGTAAAAGCGGACGAGCCCAACTTCAAGGAATACGTCACGGAGAGGCCCACCCACAAGCAATGGCTAAGCAAACTGTGGCGTCTCAAGAAAGAAGGTTCGGACAGTAACAGTATTATTCACTGGCCGAAGATATTCCGCATAAATGATGTGTAAGGTTACTAAGTCGATAATATGTTTCCCTAAACAAGGGTTTGGTGTCGACTTTCCCAGGATAGTTGTTCCGGTCGAATTCCTCTTTGAGGTAAAGCAATGATCCATGGTGTTGTAAGAAATCGCTCCGAGTCATTAATACAAACAACGCGATTGAAAGCAGTTTCTTTGATCTTGCATTGAATCCTGTTGGTGCCAAATCGTTTTGATACTATTGACGGTCCTAAAAATAGGGAACAGAGGTCGCTGTATGTAAACGTATGCAGATAATCCTGATTCACCAACATGCTTAGCTGGACTGTAGCAACCGGAAATGGTTTTTGGATTAGTTTTAATATTTTAGGGAAACATATTAATCTGCCTGTGCTATAAAAGTACTTATTGTTTTTAAGAGGATAAGAGCTTGGATAATAGGAACTCCAAATTAAGTAGAATAATAAGTGCGTAACTAGCCACTGAAAAAAGCTAAACATCACAGGAATATTTCATGAATCTCGAACACTTGCCAAAAAGTCTTTAACTTGCCATTCTCACTTGTAGAAGCTTCTTTTGATATTTTTATGGGCAAAAATAGGATAATTTTTCCGAAAACTTCCCTTCTCTATTGTAGGATAGCATTAATTAGCATTGTCAAGTATTAAATGTCTGCTATTTACACAGATTCAACTTTGGCATAAAAATAATCAAACCTTAGACCTAGATTATGTAGATACTGTTGCCAAATGTTTAGTTTAATTTTATATTCGTGGGCTTTTGTCCCGTCTAATTCAGCTCAAAACAAACATGCATATCAGCATCAGCAAGTACAGGGTGTTCACCCATAATGAACACCCTAACCTAATGAACTATGGACACCAGCGAAATAAAATAACTAAAGCAGCTATAATTGTAAAATAAAAATAAGCTTTTTTGCATCTTTTACAGGTTCTGAGTTTCAACTAGGAATTTTTTTAGCGTAAACTTATATTTAAATTAATAATAATAATTAGTATATAGCTTTAACTTAGCAGTTACCATGACATTAATAGTTGATATTTTATAGTAAGTGTACTAACGGACAATTTAGTGTGATTATAATATAAAATCTCTTAAAAATTCTTACTCTCTGCACCAACCAAAATACAACGTTTTGTATGTTTTATATTTAAGTATGTATGTGTGTTATTGGTTATTAGTTTTTATTATAATTATAGACATAGAGCATACTTAGATTCCGTCTTTTTATTTCTCATTGGAAATCAATTAATGGAGTGGTTGTAATCAGTCTTCTAAGTGGTTTCTGAACGTGATCGGCTGCCATTGTATTTGACATTTATTTGCTTTGGAAAAAAAGTTAATTTTGTAAAATAAGGCTCATTTCAAAATTAAGTAATAAAGCATACGAAAAACCGAGAAAAGCCAAATTTTACAATTTTGTTTGTAATACAAATATTATTGCCTGTAATAACCTTTATTACTGAGTAAACGACTTAACAAAAAATCACTGCACTGATCAGTGATCAGCTTACATAGATAAAACACTAAAAAAATCAGCTTACATCAGAGCAGAATCAAAACAAGTCTCTGCTCTGTCCGAGAATAACAACACCGCAGAGAAGCGACAACATAAATCCCGCCCAAATATTTGGAGTGGGAAGTAAACCGGCCAACTGTCATCGCCACGTGCTTGTCAATTTCTTTAGTCCGAGATTTGTTTAGTACAATCGTCGACGACAAATTTTTTGCGTGGACGCCAATTTTCTTTGGTTCGTTTTTGTGTTAATTATTATTGAAGTGACTTCTTTGGCGAGGGTAGAGAAAAAATGAAACGCTTATCAAAGTGAAACGCCCCTTTAATTAAGCATGTTCCAGTATAGCTAGAGGGCTGAAATTTTCTCAGGACATGTAACCAAGGTAAAATGAGGATCTTGGATGAAAACAACTGAACGCCGTACAACCCCCGTCGACCAGCAAGAAGGAGAGGGAAAAGAAAAAACTAAAATAATTAATTTCGGAAGAACGAGAGGGGTTAAAGGGTCGAAATTTGTATGGCGGATTGTGGGGAAAAAAGGTTTTCTTGGCGATATCTCTACAACGGAGCCTCGAACCGAAAATCTGACAAGCGATGACCCCGTACGGGTCACGGGGTAAAAAACGTAAAAAATTGTTCGGAAAGTTAATAAAAGTATTATAAAAAGAAATAAGAAAAAAATATATTCAAAAAAAAGTTAGAGAAACGCGTTTTTTGGCAAAAAAAAGCGAACGAGTTCAGCTACGGGGTCGGAGATGGCAAAAACGGGAAGTAAAAAAAATCTATATGGATTTTTTTTTTTGAAAATGGGAAAAAACTGAAAAAAACGTAAACATTTTTCGGAAAGTTAATAAAAGTATTATAAAAGGAAAGATGAAAAAAATAATAAAAAAGGTAAAAGATTGTTCGGAAAGTTAATAAAAGTATTATAAAACTAAATGAGAAAAATAATAATAAAAAAAAGAAAAAAACTGTTCGGACAGTTAATAAGAGTATTATAAAACGAATTAAAAAAAAACTAATAAGAAAAAAAAAGAGAAACGCAGTTTTAGGCGAAAAAAAGTTAAAAAAAAATAAAAAAAAAATAATAAAAAAGGGTTGAAACCGAGGGCAAAAAAGTTGAGAAAACAAAATTAAGAGAAGATAAAAACTCAATTCCCAATATCTCCTTCAGAAGTTGCACTTCAGTTGTGTGCTTATAAAGGTGAAGCACATATTTTTTTTGGAAAATATTTTTTCTACTCTTATAGTAAACACCTTCTTATGTACACGGTGATCATTTATAATGTCCCCCCCTCTTAACTTTTTTCTTTTTCGCATTAGACAAAAATGTTAAATACAAAAGTTGTGCAGAATAATGTAAGCTATTTGTAAAAATAAATTTATATATATACAAGGTGTTGCATAAATGAGTGGCAAGTGAAAGTTATATTTTTTTAAATGAAACGCCCTGTATATTGTTAATTTTTTGGAATCTCCTAAGAATTCTGAACATTTTTTCTATAACATGTCCTATACCTAAATGTCATAGCTTTCGACATATTCGCATTTTAAATAGTGGTCTCGTATTGTAGTTGCCTAATTCACGGCCACCTAAGAACTGGAATCTAGAATATTTATTTTTGAATGTAACCGCTTAGTTAAAATGCGAATATGTCGAAAACTATTACATTTAGATATAGGACATGTTATAGAAAAAATATTCAGGATTTTTAGGAGATTCTAAAAGACTAATAATATACAGGGTATTTCATTTAAAAAGATATAACTTTAACCTGTCACTCATTTCTACAACACCTTGTATATATATAAATGAATTCTGCAAATAGCTTACATTATTCTGCACAACTTTTGTATTTAACATTTTTGTCTAATGCGAAAAACAAAAAAGTTAAGAGGGGGGGACATTATAAATGATCACCGTGTACAGTTTACTTAATAAGTAAATATTTCTTACACACGTATGCGTAAAGAATACTAACACAGAGTCGTACGTAATAATGCACAGTGTGCCAATCAAATTAGGTTTTAAATCGCGAGACCTCGGACCTCATAATCGCGTCATTTGTGCTTTGATTTTTTGGCAATTTTTATTGTTTGGATTGTTCGGTGACAGCAACATTATTTAAGAGTTGTTGTAAACTGTGTTTATCTTCGAAGATTAGATTTGGTTAGTTTGGGTTGGGCGACTAACCCAAACTAACCAAATCTAATCTTCGAAGATAAAAAAAAATCAACTTTCGGTTAGTTTCACTTAGTCTCAACTTATTTTAGTCATTTGAATCGGTTCCGATACATTATATTCAATTTTGATAGATTTGGTTAGTTTGGGTTAGTAGTCCAATGAACTTTCGGTTAGTTTGGGTTAGTCGTCGATTCAACTTTCGGTTAGTTTCACTTGGTCTCAACTTATTTTATTCATTTGAACCGGTGCCCAAACGTTATAATCAATTTTGTTAGATTTGGTTAGTTTGGGTTAGTCGTCCAGTCAGCTTTCGGTTAGTTTCACTTAGTCTCAACTTATTTTAGTCATTTGAACCGGTTCCGATACGTTATAATCAATTAAATAGATTTGGTTAGTTTGGGTTAGTCGTCGATTCAACTTTCGGTTATTTTCACTTATTCTCAACTTATTTGAGTCATTTAAGCGGTTCCGATACGTTATAATCAATTTTAATAGATTTGGTTAGTTTGGGTTAGTAGTCGATTCAACTTTCGATTAGTTTCAGTTATTCTCAACTTATTTTAGTTTGAAATAACTAACTTTCCGATACCTACGTTATAATCAATTTTAATAGATTTGGTTAGTTTGGGTTAGTAGTCGATTCAACTTTCGATTAGTTTCACTTATTTTCAACTTATTTTAGTTTCAAATAACTAACTTTCCGATACCTACGTTATAATCAGTTTTAATAGATTTGGTTAGTTTGGGTTAGTCGTCGAATCAACTTTGGGTTAGTTTGACTTAGTCTCAACTTATTTTACTTATTTGAGCCGGTTCTAATACGCTATAAACAATTTTAATAGATTTAGTTAGTTTAGGTTAGTAGTCGAATCAACTTTGGGTTAGTTTCACTTAGTCTCAACTTATTTCACTTATTTGAGCCGGTTCCGATACGCCATAAACAATTTTAATAGATTTGGTTAGTTTGGGTTAGTCGTCCAATCAACGATACGAAAATTTCGTAACGCGAGACGAAAACATAAACCATGTCGTGATGAGACCTTGAAAAATCACCCTCATGAAACCAAAGAAGTATTCACTGCAAAAAGGTGAGTTAAACCGTTAAATCCTAAAAAATAACTACTATTCATAATACATTTCTAATAAAGTAAATAATAAACATGTAATTAATTACTAGTTTTATCGGTGGATAGCATTTCTTTTCCCTTCAGTATATTTCTCTCAGTGTATTAAACTGGTCATCTGTCACATATGACAAATTGAACCTGACTCTCCAAGTTCAAAGGTGCCGACGGCTTTTGTCGCTTCTCTGCTGTTGTCATTCTCGGGCTCTGTCCTCCGTCTAGTGTCTAACCTTCATTTCGCTAATTTTACAAGCGTCTAGCAATAGGGCGCAAGTTTCGATGCCACTTGCGCAATGGCGTAACAAGAATAATAGGTATTATTATGGCTCTGCATGGCCCTCCGCTCACTATGGGGGCTCAATCAACAAAAACTAATCTAAATTAAGAAAAAAGGTAAATTAATAAAAAAACAAACATAACCAGCATATCCTCAAAAAAGGTAAACAAAACATCTGTCGCGACCGACGGGAAGCAGTTCAATTCATAGTGCACTTGTGAATGATAGGCGCGTGATTGACTAGCTACGTAAAGTATAAGATGTCTATGGCGGTGACGCATGTCTTCGCGATGATGGTTAGCCTTCACTTCGGCAATCCAAGTTCAAATCCAATAAGTTTGTTTTTTTTACGTAGTTTTTTTTTTCTTGATTCTTGGGCATAGCTTGGGTTAGTTTCCTTTTCTTGAGCCCCGGAGCGAGCGGAGGGCCAATTGTAAATCTTTAAACCACATGCATTCACAAGTGCACTAGGTACTGAAATATCTTTGACGGGAAACGAACCCGCAGCGCAGGAATGACAGGCAAGCACTCTGCCTACTACACCATCAAGGCGTTGTAGAAGTTTTGCTTGCACGTAGAGACATGGATAACTCAGATATTTCGTTCTTGTTTGGCCAATGCGCATGTGGCATCGAAAATTACGCCCAATGTCTAGACTCGTTTCAAATTTTGACGTTTGCCAGCTATCAATAAGTATAATATCTTTTTTCAGACCCATGTAAGAAAAAGAGATAAACATGACGCGCAACGTTCCCATAAGCAAAACATATAAGGTGTTATTATTTCACCTGCACTCATTGAAATGCATGTATTACATGCATTTCAATGCCTGCACTAAATACATATTTTGCACCAACCCTTTTTCTTTCTCCGGTGCACTTGCACTGAGTGCCGTTTAGTGCAGCACTTTCTCCACCAACTATTTTGTTGGTGCAGGATGGTGGGACAATGACGAACTGGCGGAGATTCTTAAGACGGCTTTATCTTTCGCAGCTGCCACCGACCTCAATGTAGGTCGGTGGCTGCTGCACCATTATTTGGTGGAGCGTATCCTGCGTATCAATCTAGATAATGTCAGCACTTACCAATAAAACTAAAATAAAATTTCAATTCATCATTTTGTTGTCGAGAAGTCGAAAATGCTTCAATTTTCGCTTTAAATATTAAAGAATATCAATCTACACATGTTCTTGTTCCAATTCATATTCAAAAGAGCATTATTGAAAGGAATAAATTATAGAATTAAACCACAAACTAAAATTTCAAATAAAACAAATGTAAATATGCCAAATTAAATCGCAACATTCAAAATGGTGAATGGTGACGGTGAAAATTGATAAGCGTCTGGGTGCACCAGAATGCATTTCACCCTTCTTCACTGACATTTTGCGATATTCCGGCACTTCACGCATCTATATCATATGATTCCTATGAAACGTTGACTATAATTTCACTTCACGCATGAAACAGTGTTCTACATTACTACAATCGAACAGCACTAACCCAAATTAACTCGAATTTAAAAAAGGGATAAATATAACCTTTAGACACGCAAGGCTTCTAATTTTTGGTCAATTGCTTCCAGAGCCTGGTGGTCTAGTGGTTAGATGGCTGCGCTTGTGAATCTTGTGATATGACGGCGCAAGTTCGATTGCCGTCAGTGCCGACAGATGTTTTTAAATTTTTTTAAGGTTATGTTTATTCCTTTTTTAAATTTGAGTTAATTTGGGTTATTTGTGCGACTGTAATAATGTGGGACACTGTTTCATGCGTGAAGTGAAATAATAGTCAACGTTTCATAGGAATCATATGATATAAATGCGTGAAGTGCCGGAATATCGCAATATTCCAATAAAAAAAAAATTAAATCCATTCCAGTGTACCCAGACTCATGTGACTGTTCAGTGTTCACTGTTCATATATAAACATGAAATTGTCCCGCCGATCATATCCGAGAGCCTACGACATCAGCCGAATCCATCACGTAAGCTTTACCACAGCCTACTTAAAAAAAAGTAGGATGTGGCTTTACCAACGCTCGCGGTACCTTAGTGTAGGTGGCGTTGGCTTTACTCCTTAAGAAATTTCGACGCAACATGACGGGTGGGGTGGAGCTAAAGCTCATGTCTCTTGTCGTCACTGTCACACTGTCCACAATCTTGAGTTTATGGGCAATTTATTCGTGAATTAATTGTTATTTCTCTAAATAACACAAGGTGTCGCTAGTATCGAATAATGTGAATTTCTTAACACGATTTATTTAGGTAATACCTAGGTAACGGCCTCCTTATAATGTTCTATTCTCCAGTGGTCGTCATCTGCCCAAACTACATTAAATAATACACATTAATAAACAAATAATATATTTTTCTTTATAATAATAAACACGGTACCACAACATTGCACAGTATTACAAAAACGTAGCAACAATAATTTTATTACTCCTAAATTATAACATAATACGTTTAAATTGTTTATAGATTCTTATGACAGATTAAGTCCGCTTAACGCATGTCAAACTTAAATTGGCACGTGACGTTTTTGATTACCTGCTCCATTCTGCAGTGTCCCTAATTAATATTTAAAAGTTACGGCAAAGTGCGTCAGGAGACATGCTTGGTAGGTAGGGTGACCATAATGTTTAAACAAAAAAAATGGTACATTTTGAATTCGTAAGGAAAACACAGCCGATAAGTGTAGCATGCCAATATTCAGCCAGTTTTCTTGTATACACAATATGCGGTTAAACCCTTGATTTTGCTTGCCATACTGCACCTGCAACTCACTGTAAAGGCTAACGCAAACAAACGAGATGCTACCTAACTATGACAAAATATCGTTTTCTCTCCATCAGTATATCCTCTTATAATGCAACAAAGTGAAATAGAGACATACGCTTCTCGCCAAAATACACTCGTGACGTCGACCACCCGCCTACTGGTTCATTGGAAGGAGATCAAATGGCTACACAGTGGGCTAAAATTTAAATACGCTATGCACAAAAAGAATTTTCCATTTTTTCTTCATTTAAACAAAATATCAGACATAGTTTTGTGTATTTTAGAAAAAAAGTAAGTTTTGCTGTACTCGATAAATCTTTAAAGAAACTACTGTGCTACTAAAAAAATTACATATGGTCACCGTAGTTATGTGCGGTTTTTGAGAGAAAAAGTCGTCCTGCAATGGCAAGTCCTTGCAACATAAATGTTAAAAAATTAATGATGTTTGTAATACATATTGATTTTCAATGCCAGTAGTTCAACTATTGACAACCCAAGCCAGGCATGGTTTAACCGTTTAAGTCAAAAGGCGATTTCGGCAACGCTATAGGAAAAGCATGACGGCAGACGTCAAATCAGATACCGTTGTTGAGAGTGATAACTTGTTATTCATTTCTAAAGTTGATGTCATCTCAAAGTACATCAGTTCCCACTTGTTTATAAAAATAGCATTTTTTTGTGATATTAACTTATTATATTAGAGACGAGCAATAATTAAGACATTTATAACAATTATTTGTTATATTATAAGTAAAATTTTTGATTTATTTGTTTATATATTATAATTATTGCAAGCTACCAATTTTTCTTCATTAATATTGTCAATGTCTAAAGAAGATGAATCGCATATTTTATGACATTAGGATATTATGTAAGACTTCTAGTTAATTCGATTATAGATTTTGTCAGGTCGATGCTTTCCTTAAATAAAGTATTTACATAAAGCGTGTATCGGAACATTATTATTAATCGAAAACCTAACGATTTCGCATGTAATTGTTACGTCACTTCAATTGAATGACGGACGACCTACTGTCACTCGGCTAACCAAACCAGTTGAAATTGCTTTAAACAAATGCTTCTTTGTCAAGTGAGCCTTGGAAAGCTGATAGCCTAGCCAAAAAATGGCTTTGCTGGTGTGTGCAGCAACTAACTACTCATGCGCACAACTCAAGTTGACACCAACAGCATGGACGACTTATGAATATCAAGTGCAAAATCTGATATTTCTATGATTAAGTGGATATAACCTGCAAATGCTACTTTAAATTAAAAAAAAAAAACAGGCAGATAATCGTAGGTAGTAAGCTCCTAATTTTGAAAAAGCTTTTTTTAGAAGGTTAATTAAATTATTTAAATGCACTAATATGTCGTACAGTGTGTCAAACAGATACCAATATAAGTTTGACAAAACGGTCTTCAATAAATTAAAATTAAAAACCTCGAGGAATGACTTATAAAGGAAATAAAATTATATTTAAAATAAGAATTGTTTTAAGTCATTGGGAAAAATTATATACTTCGTCAGAGTTGCCCAACTGTCCAACGAAGTAACAATAAACTAAAACGGGCCTAAAATTTTGTACCCCTTTACGATTCATCCAATCCCCATAATCCGGGCATTCACTTATGAAATTTTTACCACAGCTGTCACGTTTCCCAATAACCTAAAGCATATTCAATTTTTTTGAACTATTTGGAACAATGTCTTAGCTACGAACTGCCTTATCCCTAAACAGAATCATAAAGATTACCAAATCATATATTTTCCACCAGATAGCCGCTGGTAAAGTACGATTTACTTTCCATTGTATAATGCGCCTTATACTCGCGTCACTTTCCAGCCCCAATGCGACGTTGCCACATCGACGCGAATGTGGCTGTATAAAACTATATCCTAGATCCGTTTTTTGATTCAGTTGAACCACGCCCAGATGCAATAATCGCTAAAGCATTTTGATGTGTCTATTAAATTTTTAATCAATTCTTTCCTCGAGAGACCTCTACATTCTCAAAACACGCTAACTTTTCATTAGAAAATATCACTAATTCTAAAGTAATAGTTACTCAACATTACTAGAAATTAGAAATGTCGGCGTTGTTTAAAAATATTCCTAGATCACTGTCGCTAATACATAATATTATGGCAACGTTTCGTGCGTGAAACGAAACGGATCCGAAAACGATGGGATGACTGGAAATATTTTAAAATCAACTGATAAACATGTGGCATGGCAAAAATCAGGGGATTTTCAAGTACGTCTCCCGCACAGATAGACACTTCCGTTCCGTTTCCAGTTGTTTTTTTACTAGGGTCTCGCCGCTGTGGGGAGCTGTAGATCCCGACTTCAGCCGATTTATGGCGCTACATGCGTTGTTTAATGTTTACATTAGTAAGTTTAAATTTTCACTTCATACAATGCCCTTCGCTGGCTGCGGGGCGCAACCAACAAAAACTAACGTCAGGCATGCCAAAACACTACTAACCCAATAAAAAAAATACTTGCAAAGGCGGAGCATCGAACCAATTACCTTGCGTTATACAGACGCGTGCTTTACCACCTGAGCCATACTCTTACACTCACATCCTTCTTTTCTCGAAAAGTTTTATACAAACTTGTGGTGAAAAAACGTGTAAACAACATTGACAAGCGAAGTTCGGGATCAAGCTTCCCATAGCAGCGAGACGCTAATGTTTTAGGCGAGTTTTAGCGTTAACCAGGTTAGACAACGTGGTTACGGTTTTGATACAGGGGTGGGAACAATCTGAAGAGCATTTCGTAATCAGATTGTTACCAGACGCCGAAACGCATAGTTCGTGATTTTTATAACCACACAAACCTAACATAGCAATACATTTGATTTTTTTTTTATAAGCGAGTGCATTTATTGTTGTACTTTTTTGTGAAGTCCATGTTTGTAGTACAACCAGAGACAATAGTATAACTTCTACTACGAAAATGAGTTTAATTAACAACTTTCTAATGCAAATGGAGAAGTTACTATTTTTAATAACGTATAGGGGCTACTTTGAATGAATTTATTGATTTATCCATAATAAAAATAAAAACAAACACCAAACCCCCAAAAACTAGGTTAGAATAATTAAAAACCAGCCATTACCCTACGTGTGGAGGTGGGTAACGATTTCTGTAACCAGGTAACAAGCTGCGGCGTTGCCAGTTCTCGTTACCGCAAAACAAAAATTGCGCCAAAACGCTCTTAACCGTTACTAGGTAATAAACTTCGTAACCTGGTTGACGCTAAAGCTCGCCTTTTTTTTTGACATTTGTCTCAAGATGACAACCGACAGTTGACAGTTGTGTTCAGTTTTTAAAAAATGGGCCGTAGTTTGGGCGTTATATTTAAAATATTCAAATATTTAATTTGAAAATTGATATTCTACTCAGATGAAATATAGATGGTTTTTTATTTGTAATGAAAAATGAAGGGAACAGTCGAATACTCTATTTCTGGAGCTAGTTTTACCGACTTTACCCGAAAGCGTCTTCTAGTATTGCCAAACTGTTTTTGATTTTGAATTACATAGTTGATTATGAGGCATGGAACTTAAATTAAAAGTACCGTAAGTAAATTAATTTTTGATTCTCAATATCCCTAAATTTTTGCCATGTCCATGTATCTCGTATCATGTTACTAAGTAGTGTTGTAAAAATAGGCACCGTTAGTATCCTAGTCGCCAGAATTTTTAGTGTCTTTGAGACTACACGTACAAAAACATAACCAATTAATAAATGCACAGTCTAACACTTACATATAAACAGACCTAACGTAGTAAAGCAAAAAAAAAATCACATTTCTTTAGGCCGTATGATGGATTTGTATAATAGTAACGGTGTTTAATGTAATAGACAAATTTTAAGAAAGAGAAACTGAGCTTTTTGGATACCTTAGCTGCTCGCAACATCTGCATTGAAATCAGATTGGTCGAGGGTTGTTGACAATAGTAGATGTTGTGTACATAGACCTCGAGAAGGTTTTTGATAAAAGTCCCTGATGGAAGGCTCTTATTAAAACAGAAACACTTTGGAGGAGAAGGTTTTTGAATTTGGTAAAAGGTTGTTTGACTGGAAGGACATGTCAGATAAGCACCGTGTAAAGATTGGGCTCTCCCAGAGATCTGGTTTATGTCTCGTGACCTCACAAACAATATAAAGTCGACCATCTCATTCTTTACAGATGATTCAAGATTGTATGCAAATACAGTAACAAATACAAACGATCTTTTGGTAATAGAAAGAGGGGCAACAACATGGCTGACGAAACTAAACGAGGCAAAATGCATCATACTGCACATGAGCAGAAGCAACCTTGTAGTAGCGGTGGCTGGGGAACTTAAAGGGGAATCCTATATCAACAAAACGGTCAAAAATAAAAATTCTTTCATACAATACCATGATCAGATTAAGACTAAACCTAACTTCTACTATAAATTGTGTAAACAGTGTATTGCTGTCCAGATTAATGGTGAAATGATCCAGACAAAGAATCTACGAGTAACATTTGACATTTTGAGCGGCATGTACAGTAATGTATTCGTCTTCACATACTTACAAGTTACAATGTTTATATTGGCTTTCATTGAGAGTATGAATTATTTTTTGGCCAAGTGAACTATGCCCTTTTATGTTGCAACTTGTTTCATATGCATATTTTAAATAATCAAAATAACCAATATGACATTATTGAATATTATACAGACCCACCATACGAAAGGCCGTCGCTGACGAAAAACTATACGAATAAAAGAGAGACAAAATAAAATACAATTAAGGTACAAAAATACTGAGCACGCTACGCTGTTCTGTAGCTGTTTTTAATTCATAAATATATAAACAATATACAGGGTATAGGTTGGAGTAAATGTAACTAAAAGCTGGTATAAAATCTCTTATGTATCATGTCTCTTACCGATCCTGACGACACCATATGTCATGTATTTAACATACTGGAAATATATTGAGGGTTTTAAAATAGAATCACATAATTTGCCTCAGTCGTAGTTTATAAATTTTTAAAATACTCACCTTAGAAACGGAAGTCTGGCATCACCGCCGTACTTGATATAGTACAGATACCCAATGATAACGGTGGCGGTGGCGAACATCAGCCCCAAACCGCTTCTTCTGCTGAATAACAGCCAGGCCGGCATGCGATTGTTGATCCGGATCCACAAACCCTTTTGTCCTTTCAGTCTGTTTCTCATCATCTGTTCGTTTTTCCTTCTTTCGGTCATTCTTAAAAGAAATGCGGGACGTTATCCATGAAAACGGATTCGGTTCAAACCGGAAACATTTTGTTGATGAAATTAATAACATAAAAATACATTTGACAAACAATATATCTTAGTAGCAGTAGTTAAACGTTCTTTATTAATGACATATATACAATACAATTATATACATGCATCAAAAGGCCATCGACCGGGGTCCTTCAGCCAGTGAAATTTAACAATTATTTTAAATTAGATCTCATTATTTAGGATAAAGATTAAATATTAGTTCGGTATATAAAATCAAAAAATCAGAAGATAAACAAATAGGTAGATGAATAATATTGGCACAAAACATATCATAAATCAGTTTTCACTTAAGCTAGACATTCTTCATGTTGGATAGAATTTCCCAAAGGGTTTCCCTGGGATACTGTCTTACACGTCTACCTTGGGTTTCTTCTCCTTCTACTATTAGGTCTCTAATAAGAGCAGATGTTTGTGGTTTATTTGCAAAATTGATGGTAAGGGTTTTTATTCTTTCTTGTATGGGAGTGATTCCAGTGGATTCATATAGAAAGGCATTTGATGGATTATGTAGCGGATTTGCTGGACGTCGGATTTTGGTAATAGTTCGTAGGGAAATTATTTCAGCTGAATTGAGGTTTTTGAAAGCTGGATTTCGGCAGCACATGAATATTGGATGCATATATTCTAATATTGGTCTACATATGCTCTTATAAATGAAGCTTGCAGTTCTTATGGATATTCCCTGGTTTGCTTGTCTGAGAGATCTAAAATGTTTGGCTCTTTGTATGCATCTTTGTGTCATGATAGTGGAGTGCATATTGAAGTTCAGTTTGTAGTCAATAATGATTCCGAGGTATCTCACAAAATCCTTGGGTTTTACGGTCTGGTTACTGATCTGTATTGTAGGACTCAGATCGTTGAAAATAATAAACTGACACTTTAGTGGGTTTGCTTTTAGTCTCCAGTGTCTAAACCATAATCCAATCAAATAAGAAAGTTCTTGTAGAGCATCTATACTGGACTGTAAGGATTTGCTGTGGCAAATAATCGCTGTGTCATCTGCAAACTGTAGGATGTAACTACGGAGTGGGTTGTTGTCCCTTTCCCTGTAGTTGAATATATCATGACAATACAGATTATATAAAAATGGGGATAAGGGAGACCCTTGTGGAACACCTTGCTCAGGGCTGAATTGATCAGAGGATATGTTATTCACTTGGACTCTGAGACTCCGCCTGGTAATGAACTCCTTGACCATACATATTAGATTTTTAGGGCAGTTGAGTCTATGCAGTTTATACAGTAGTCCCATATGCCATACACTATCAAAAGCTTTATTAATGTCTAGCATTAAAGCTGTACTATACAATCCCTTTAGTTTTGCTGTTTGGACATTAGAGGTGAGCACTGATACAGGGTGTAAGGTGGAAGCCATGTCTTGAAAGCCAAATTGGTATTTTGGTATAAAGTTTTTCAACTTTTTCTCTAAGAGGCATTTCACAATGCTCTCCAGATTTTTAGCTAGTACTGGCAGTGGAGTGATTGGTCTATAGCTTGATAGTTTGCTATGGTCTATGTTGGTTTTGGCTATTGTTATGATGTTGCCTTGTTTCCACACATCCGGAACATTGTTCAAACAGAACTCATACAGTTTTATGATGAACAGATGTATGACCTTTGGTAGGCTTCTTAGTATTGCTTTGGAGATATTGTCCTTGCCGGGGCATGTGTTTTTGCCTTTTTTGAGAACTTGAAAGTACAAGTCCTGACTGATAGCTCTTATGTCAGAGTTGTCATTTTCTTCCTTTATAAAGATATCATACCATCTGATAACTGCATCATATTGGTCTTCATCGAACGTTCCATCCATGTCTTAGTTAAATGCTTAGCTAAAATGATTCGCAAACAGTTGGGCTTTTCCATAGTCATCATCTATAGTTGTATCTCCATCTTTTAGACCTGATATGCTAAGTTGAGGTTTGTGTTTGGTAAGCTTTTTGATTTGCTGCCAATATGATTTTCCCTGTTGCTCATTTATTTGATTGCAGATCTGGATCCACATATGCTCTCTATATTGGAGGTGATGAGTTTTTGGATATTTTTATTGTAAGCATTAAGGTTTCTTTTGAGTTTTAAATTGGGCTGCCTCTGATAATCTCTCAACATTTTCCTTTTATTCCTGATCAGTTTTAGAATGAATGGTGGCAAAACATGGAGAAAGGGTCTTGGAGTAATTTTTGGTGAGAATTTGTTTATCGCTTCAGATAACTTGATGTTAAACCTTTCCATTGTAGTAGACCTGTTAATGTCAGTGATATTATTAATGAAGTTTTTCATAGATTCTGCAACTTTAACAAGATTGCATTTTTTTAGGTTTAGTTGGGTTAGTCTGTGTGAGCTATTACGCTTTGATTTTGATTTCTGGTTAGGTCCATAGTGATTTGTAGGGCAAGGTGGTCTGATCCGAAATCTGCAGTTGTTACTATTTTTGTGATATTGTTTGTCAGATTTGCAGTGTGAAGCATTAGATCAGGTGTGCTATCTGGATTATGTGGCATGATGAATGTTGGGGGGGGTGGGCCTTTTTACAGTCTGAATTTTGTAGGAAGGTATTGATTTGGGTGTTTTATCGCCTATGTCGTCCAATATTGAAGTCACCAATAATTATGCAGTACTTGTACAAGTTGGATTTAGCAAAGATGGTTTCATCAATTTCTGTAGCTGATGGATGGATGTATACAAGTATAATATGAAGTCGCTCATCAAGAAATGGAATTGAAAAGTGGGTGGCTTCATTTAGAATTTGGTTGATAGCTAGGGGGTTTTCTCTGCGCATTTGTAAGTCTGGATTAGGCTGCCCCCTCTGGTATTGATTAATATTGTTCCATTTGTTTGTATAACCTTCCAGTTTTTGTAGCTTGTATTGCTGTTAGGGCTGGTTTTGGCTTCAACAAAGAGACTGCAGTTTATATTGTGTTGTTCCATATATTATATACTTTTTGGGTTGGTAACTGTTGATGTTTGCATACAAAATCTTAAGCTCCATTAATGTTTGCTGCTATTATGTTGCCTTGTTTTGGTTCTGTCGGTGAAATTGTGTTTTGTTCATTTAGATCGAACATAAAAATATAAACATTGTTGCTACCTGGGAATATCAAACATGTATCGATGTTATATTCCTCTGCGAGCCTTTCCCCTAATTTGCTTATCAGTTCTTCTCTATTGCTGTTTTTAGGTTTATTTATTTCTTTAATGTATGTGTTGATAATATGGTCGTGTATTGTAATAGCTCCATGTATACGTGAACTTGATCTTATGCTTTCTGGTATTTCATAGAACTTTTTGTTAAGTGGTTTCATTTTAATATTGGGGATTTCTTCTATAGGTTTTGTGGGGCGTCGCGGGCATTTAAGTTGCCATGTTTGATGGTCTTCGCCTCGACAAGCAGTACATTTAATCGGCAGGTTTGTCCTGCATTTAGCTGTTGGATGGTTACCTCCGCATTTGCGACAAATTATAGGGTTGGTACAGTCTTCAGTTTTGTGTGTAAATTGGCAACATTTAGTACAGGGTATTGGTGCAGGTTGTGGTGGCAAGCTAGGAAATGCTTTGTAGTGTTGATTTTTAAAAAAGAAGCCATTGTTCAATAGTGACTCATATGCTTGGATGTCACCTGTGATAATTCGTACAATGGAAGTGGGTTTATTGGTAGCTCTAGCATTATCCTCTTGCAAAAGTGGTGGGTTATACCTATTTTGTCGAGATGTTCGCTAATTCGATCATCTTTGATGCATTCTTCTAAGTTAGATAACACAGCAGAAAAGGAATTTATTTGCTTTGCAGTGGTGTGGGGTTCTTGTTGCTTAGGTTTAGTCTCGGTGAAGTTTGTTAGGAACTTAGTTTGTTTTAATTTTTCTAATTTATCAATTATGGTATTCTTGTTTGTATTAGATTTTAATAAAAATCCCTTAGTTGTTTTTAGTATTATGTCCTTATTTTGTGGTAGCTCTTTCTCCCAGGTGTCTGCCAATTGAATGCGGGTAGTTTCTTGAGGTGTATTCATATAGAAGAGATGTTTAAAGCTTGTTTTGTAAATGTCGGCTGCTGCGCTGTAATTTTTGTTTTGAGTTGTATGTAGTGTTTGTTGGTTTGTACTGTTGCTTGTGTTGGGCTCTACTTGGATGGGATTTGTTTTTGTTTTTTTGGTAGCATGTTCTGGTGACATAGTTCCTATTATCTTCTTCTTTTGATAGTTCTTTATGGGCCCATTTTCGTTTTTTGTATTCTGCTATCATCCACTCGATGTCTTTGTCATCACTTTCCTCTACATTGGTCATCCTCTTTCCCTTTTTCTATGAAATATATTCTTAGGGCCTCTCAGTTCAGCAACTAAGAGCATCTTTTATTTGTTTAAATTTTTTGCAGTTTGGCAACAGTGTGGGTTTTGGACTGTGAAATCTAGCCTCATGATTTTATACCTCAAATAAAGAAGGAAATCACTAAAAGATGGCTCTGCTCCTGGAAAGCAAGTACACAGTCAAAGAGCGGGTGGTACAGCCTTATACAACCTTTTTTCCCCATGCAGACATGGTATAAGAATATAACTTATACGGATCGACGACATATAACTACAATTATTAGGATGAGAACGGGACATTATCTCTGCCCATCTCATATGTTCAAAATAGGCTTAATAGATTATCCAAATTGTGAATGTAATACTGGTATTGCGGATCTTGAACACATTCTTTTTAGCTGTCCTTTAATGGACAAAGATTTATATCAGGAACTCCTCTTAGCAGGAGTCTCAACTCCAATTTCTGTCATGTCAATCCTATCTAACCTAAATGATACAATTGTTCAGATCATTAATAGTTATCTATTGCATAATGCTGTTAAACTATAGAAGTAATCAAATACATTTACTTTAATTGCTGTATGAACAAAAATTTTCCCATCTATTTGTTTCCTGGGTTCTTTTATCCGAGACAACATTTCGGGTGTGATAGATGCCCCTCCATTGTCCGGGGGAGAGAAGAGTCTTATCCTTTGTTGTGCTATCTGTTAAATAACACCCTCCTCTTACAGTATATACGAAGTAGTACGAGTTGAAAGAAAGGAAGAAAGAAGTGTAAGAAGAAATACAAGAGAAATCAGTACATGCATGGAACAGTGGACTATGACGGAAGTCAGATGCCCTTAGTTGGGCGGTCCGAGTTACCTCAAACTAGTTTCTGGGTGATTGCCGTCCAGCGAAGCCCACACGTAAAGCAGCAGCAGCTAACCTCACTTTACAATTTGACAGTTGTTCGATTTTGGCGGGAAAAACCGCGTTGTTTTGTTTATACGTAAATTTTAGTCCAGAATAAAAACAAATCTTCAAACCTTTAGTGGCTCTAGAATAAGGTGTAACAGGTTTTTCTGAATTTTCATTCACTTTACCCGGCACTTTTTCCAATTTTATGAAGAGCGACGTTTGTAAACAAACAACAACAATCTTGCGACGTTGCTAAAATTTTATTCAATTTACGCGGTCAGCCATGATTAAGTGACATAACTCTTCTCGTATAAAAGTAATGTCGCTATCTACTTGCTTAGAGCGAGCCTAAAATCAAACTAATGGAAGGAACAGCATTATAAGATCCTTTACACAAATAGTGCACTATATAAAAATCGGCCTCTCCTATTGGTCGATCCGCATGGCCCTCCGCTCGCTTCGGTCGCTACGGGGACTCAAGAAAAGGAAACTAACCAGGTGCTAACCCAAACTAACCCAAGACATACCCAAAATAAAGAAAAAAACTGTTAAGAAACATAATCTTAAAAAAAAAAAATAGCAACGGGGTTCGAACCTCGGCCGTCCAGGTGAGACCCAGCTGTATAAACCTCTACACCACGAGAGCTCTTGACAGAAACCGATTGCATCACGCAGACATATCGTAATACGAGATGGATCGACCAATAGGAGAGGTCGAGTTTTACATAGTGCACTATTTGTGTAAAGGATCTTTAAATGCGAAGGAACACATGATTGCCAGTACGTTAAAAATACACTACAAGTCATACGAGAAGCAAATTTGATTCAGTAATCCAAATATTTCACTTATCGGCTTTGTAAGCACAAAATTTGCTTGTTTCCCCGCTATTATATGGAAACTCCCTGGTGTCGCATAGTCAGCAGCACAATAATTTAGATGGGAACATTTCACAGACAATTCTAGTTGGGGGGGGGGGGGGGGGGGGG